>JAJGOT010000184.1:375000-880000 GCA_022457155.1 Cladopsammia gracilis | reverse complement strand
TTTCCGAGTCTTAATTTCTCCTTACATTTAATATCTTTGTTGTTATTGTTGTTTCATCTTTATATACTCACTTTGGAGGTTGGTTGGCTGCATCTTGATATGCTTTAATGTGACAGCGCGATGCTGTTAGTGAGTTTCACATGTGCTAGTCAATACTTGGCTGTGTAGCCGCGCGATGCGGTTCCAGTCAAGACCCACAAATTGACCCTTGCTCACCACAGAGTCTCCAGTAGCTCAGTGGTTAGAGCATCCGACTAGATCACGGAGGGTCGTGGGTTCAAATCCCATCTGGGACTCGGATTTTTTTCCGAGTCTTAATTTCTCCTTACATTTAATATCTTTGAAATTATTGGTCACAATAAAAAAGTACACTGGTGGTAATTTATGTCCAATAAAGTTGTTTAAAAAAGGAGTATTGCAGGAAGTGAGGACTATAAGTCTCACATTTAACCTCTAACCTCTAACCTAACCCTAACCCAAACCCTAACCCTAAAAAAAAGACAGTTGGGGCAGTTGGGTAATGTGTGCAGAATGTCAGCTTCTAAAATTCCCAAAATAGCTACATGTAGCTGCCCTCAGTAGGACATCACAAGGAAAGAGATGAAAGGAGAAGGAAGAGCACAGTACACTTCTGTCCTTTGAAACAGTTCAAAGAAAGGCCAAAGATCCTGCAATACCAGTGGGAACCTCTCATGAAGACCTAAAAGTGCTGCATGGCATGAAGAGGACTGATGAGTGAGTGAACACAGCAGCTTTATATACATGCATATATTTGTGTATTAAAATGTTAAGCAGATAAGAGGTTTGTTGTACCTTTGTCAATTGGAAATACATCCTCATTATTAATTAGGCACTCTATCCAGTCCATCAACAGAGAAATATACTGTTCAAAAAAAGGATAAAATGATTTATCTTTTAACAACAGGATTTGTACAATAGTCAATCAAGGGCTCCTAAATTAAGGCAACTTGTGAATACAAAACTGTCTGACCCTCTGGCACTCCTGGATGTTTTGATGCACCGACTCCCACCCCCCCCCCACCCGGCCCCCGCCCCCCCACCCCACCCCTTGCGTATAACTCCCCACCCTCCACTCCCTCCAACGCCGTCCCCATGGGTAAGGCAGGTGACCATAACACATCGCAGGCTCAATGTTCACCAAGCAGATTCTGACTACAGTGCTGACCTTTACACTATTTTGCTGACAGACATAAACAACTACATAAATGTACAGCTGTAGTTTACTCAGTAACAATCACACTTGACAGACTATTAGTCAATACTGAAGAGTTCAAGTTAACATTTACGCAAGGGAATAAAAATGGTTTCATCATATATTCCTGTATAAATTTATACAAATTCTATTTTTTTGTGTAGTCATGTAAGCTAAAATAATACATGAAGTAAATTTCTACCTTACAATGTATAAATTTGTTCAGACCCTAGAAATGCATGATAGCTTCAACAGATTAGGTGTCAACAAAACCTGGATCGGACCGGATCGGATCATTACCCCTGTAACTCACTAAATGACGAAAGGTTAGGGATAGGGTTACAGAGGTTGATCTGATCCGATCCGATCCAGGTTTTGTCAACAGCCCAACAGATTACCGATCCAGTGTTTAAAAATGGTACACCAAACATGTACATGTACCATGATTGGTAATAATTAATAGAGACGCCCACCCCTCCAGAAAGCCGGGAGGAGATTGCTTATATTTTTTTATTTTAGTACAAATATTAATTTTTGACAGTAAAGCAAGTACCGGTTTATATTATATTATAAATGACTATTAAAGTACAAAATAATAAAACACACCTCTTGAGCTGGGACAGAAGTTGGCTTCTTGTATTTATCTCCATCGCACCAGTGGTATTCATACCTGAGAAAGAAATAAAAACATCAGGTATCTTAGATTTCATCTGAATGCCAAAAAAAAAACATCAGCATGTTAGTCCCAACTTCGTGCATCTTTATAGTTACATTTAATGTTAATGTACAGTAACTGTTAGTAATAAAAACCTGATCTACCCTGTCAGATTAGCATGTACATATGTAAGAGTTACTTTGTTCTTTTAGCAGAAAGTAAAGGATAAGGACTGGTAAAGAAATAGTATGTCATTGTCACTCCCTGATGTTCATTGCTTAGTTTGTAGAATATTTTGGATCAGTACAAAATATAGACCTCCCCCCCCTCCCTCCCACTCCCTTCTGAACCCCATCTGGACCCATTCTTGCCCCCTTCATCTGGACCCCATCTGGAATCCCGTGTGGACCCTGGACCCCTATTTGGACCCCCATCTGGAGAGCTGGACCCCCATTTGGATATCTGTGCCCCCATTTGGATATCTGGGCCCCCATTTGCACCCCCATCTGGACCCCTTCTTTTTTCCCTAAGATGCACTGGATGACTTTTTAAAATTAAAATCAACCTGATCAAGAAATGGCTAACTTCTCTGAAAATATGATGAAAACAGAAAATATTTTAGCATTGAAGTGATCAAGCAAATAAAAATGGCAAAGAATCAAATTAGACCCAATGTGGTGCCTGCAGGAATAGAAACTGACAAACATAATCTAATTGCCAAAATAAAAACTGACGTGTCACTCTTGACTGATTACTTGGTACCGGTAATATAACCAATTTCATAAATTGAGGTACTTGGTCAAGGGTAACTTAGAATTTGCACATCAAAGTTTGGATTTTATACATAGACTTCGCCGACTTTCATCATGTCTCCTTCACCAAGGGTTCAAATCTACGCTCCTTCGTAAATTGTTTGCTATTAATTCTTCAAACGCCACGGTGCTATCATTGAAAAGTATGGCAACTACACTACGGGAGATGAGACTTAAGCAATCCAGAATTGAGAGGCACCGCCATATCCATTGTTATTTTAGATCCTTTATATCATCTTAGCACCCCTATTTAATTTCTGTATTGCTTCCATTCAGTTTGATGCAGGTGCGCGCGTGCACTTTTCCTTAAGTTGTGCGCATGCTTGGCTTATTTAGTTGACGTGTACTGTGCTAAGTTCATTATTTAACATACTACATTTATTTTGCATTGTTTTCCTTACTAATATTTCTTGTCAGTAACTGTGCTCACTGACTGTGGGTGGCTCCTCCTAAAATGTTCTGCAATTGGTATTAATAGGACTTTATGGAGCCGAAACCAATTGTGGAATTGCACACATTTTAGAATGTTCTAAAATGATTGAGACCCCGTAAATTTACCCGTAAATATAACTTTACATTCAAAGAAACAGACCGGATGGATGATATGGAATAATTATAATATGAATTTATACACATGCATTGTAATCTTAAGACCAAATGAAAGATAACGTAACGGATGCAAATGAAAGTATGATACGGTTTGCCAGTTTCAGATTCATTGTTGTTATTCTGAGCTTTATTGCAGTCATTAAATCATTGCAGTTTCAGTGGCATCAACTGGTTGACATTATAGTGGCGCCGACTAATAAATACGGGGGTCTTAGTTTTCGTAACCACAAAAAATAAGACCACGGGTCTTAGTTTTCGTGATTACGAAAACTAAGATGGGTCTTAGGTCTTAGGTCTTAGTTTTCGAGGGTCTTAGTTTTCGTAACACCCCTGAATGACTCTTAATTGTAGAAATGCTCGAGCCAGACGTTCTGGAAGTGTTGAAATAAAAGACGAAATTGACTGCAAGGCTGACACTTCAGCAAATGGGCTGATTTAATCATTGCTGATCAATATATTTTGGCTAATCAAATTAGCCTTCCTCAGAGCTATAGGGCTATACTAAAGGAAAATAAGTACACTATACTGTTTTACTATTCATTTTTCCTTCAGTATATCCCTGACCCTTTAGCTTAGGGAGGCTAATTTTAAAACCAAGGGAAAAGGCTAATGTAGACTGAGCCAGAGCCAGACGAGCATTAGTGTAATAAAATGAAACTGAATGTAAGGCTGACACTACAGCAAATGGGAGGATTTAATTTACCGCCAATGTTTCAGCTAACCAAATTAGCCTTCCTTACTGGGAATGGGCTATACTGAAGGAGAATGGGATTTTGCTGTTTTCCTTCAGGATAGCCCTGGCCATGAGGGAGGCTAAATTACTTAGCTTCACTTCACTTCAATATTTTCCATTTTCATACTAACTTCAGATAAGATTATAGCCATCGCAGGTAGATTTCAATATAAAACAGTGACATCTGTGCATTTCCAGATAGGGTCCAAACCAGGGGTCCAGAAAGAGGGGAGGTCCACATTTTGTACCTTCCCGAATATCTCTAACAACAGTTGCTGGTAATTGGTGCAGTTCTAGGAAATATCTACACCCCTCATGGAAGGTCACTGGATATTCCAGGGGGGGGGGGGGGTCTCAAAAAACAAACTTTCTAAAGGAAAGTATATGAAGCCAAACTGGCATTTCCAGATGGGTAGGGGTAGGGAGGCCCTGCCAGGGGGGGGGGGGGGGGGGTTCCCGTGTCTCATTGTCTTTTGTCACAATTTCATTTTACGTGCTGTCGCTACCTTTTGGGTCATGTCGCTTGTCGGAATTTACCCTGGCAGGGCCTCAGTAGGGGGCTTAAACCTGAAACAATGATTGGCTGAGAGTAAAATAAAGTTGTGTTTAAAAGGTGTTTTATTATCACTTATCATTACCTGTATGTCGAGTTATGTTCCAATCCCATGTACTTAATTATAAATCATAAGGTACCTAAACCAGTAACAATTAACCCCCCAAAAGTACTAACTCTTGGAAACTAGTGATAAAATTTGACAGTTGTAAGTCGATCAATCCCGAATTAGTAGTGACCACCCTAAAATAACGATACACGTTTATATATCCGATAATAAGGACAAATAGCCCAAACAAAACTATAAATTCTGTAAAAAACAAAAATGGGACATTAAGTGCACCCCCAATAATTAGTTCACTCCAAATATAATGCTCACATTATAAATATTTAAGAGTGCACAAGAAAGGACCCTAGCTTTACAGTGTTATCTTTTATCTAGTAATAATAATTACAGTGTATAAAATATTAAATAAGGCCTGCAAATGAAAGACTAGTTGGATCAAAAATCCCAAGTGTACATGTACTGTCTTTTAAATACAAATTGTGTTACAGCCATGCTCCATCACGCGTGACCAGTATTTTTGAAAATTGAATGGAGTTTTCAAGATTACGTGTCGGTTTTGAAAATTCATTCCGAGATTCGGAATTCCCGTGAGAATTTTACCGCATTTTCGGAAACAAAGGCCAACAAAATATTATTTTATTTGAAATGTTACATATCCGAACAATATTAGGTTTTTTTATGCATGCAGCGAAGTTATTTTCCGTTAATTCGTGACTTTCAAAGTGTTTTTCACAGAAATCTTCAAGGTTTCATTCAAATCTCGGACGTTACAAAGAAATATTCAAATGTTCATTTCATTCTCTAGATTTACTGGTAACGTGTGACGGAGCATGGCTGTAATATGTTATATTTCTACATTATATGTGGCAATAATACCAAGATGAATCGGCCCATACACATGTACATTACAATTTTTTGCCACCTGAAAGTAGCGACCCCTCGAAAGTGGCGACTGATCAAAAGTATAGCAATAGACTACAAGACTGCTAAATCTCACAGAATGTAATGGGGCCGATTATTTGTTACTTTTGGAACTGGTATATGTATCAGCTATTTAAAATCAATGAATCATAACACAATTATTTACAGGCTAACAAACCTCTTTCCACCAGACATAGTAGGGCAACTTTCATCAGTGCAGACTTCAGCAATTGCGCCATAGATCAAGTTAATGCGATTAAAGAAATCCACAACTAAACAAGTAAGAAATAATAAACCAAAGCTTTGTTGTTCATTGTAGGAACAAAGAAATACTTAATGACCCTAAGTTTCTTTTGTCAAAAGAGCCACATTGCTTGCAATGGGTAATAGGACTTGTCCATTGGCCATTATGGGTTTCTTCTCAAAAATGAAGAGCAAACCAATGAAACAAATATCAGTCAATGCTCTTTCATTAAATTGAGGGCCAATTTCAGGTACTTTTGAGCAGAACAATATATTAATTGACCATTAGGATCTTCTTTACAACCTGGGCTTCTTCAGTTTGTTTGTCTTGTGGGCCAGCTGATAATTAACCAGAAAGTCAAACATCGACTTTAAATGGCAGAATTCGGAGGACAAAGATTACAAGACATCCCTCCTAAGTGGACACTTTGGTGTAGATTTTTGTGGCCCTTTAATGAGTGGACACTTCTCGCAAGCAGACACTTAAATGCAATATGGCTCCAATTCAAGGATGCCCACTAAATCATAGAAAAATTTATTGTAACATGTTATTTAAATTCTATAACAAAGTCAAAAATATAATAATTATTAAGCTTATTATTGATTCATTGACTAGAACAACTTGTAATTTATGGGTTTCCTGACAACAAAATGATATATTTAATTCAATGTAATGGCAGCCATTAGAGCCTTAATCCATAACTTTAAAGAACAATTGACGTTAACTTTCAATAATTATAATAAAAAAGATTATGTGATAATAACAATAACTTGTTTTAATATCTGCAGTTTAATCCAACTGGAGTCCAGAGTCCATAGTTCACTCAAGAACACAGTCTATATCATAATATTTAGGGGATTAAGCAATAATCAGTCTTAAGAACCACCATTACTGTACTATAATTTTATAACAGTGGGAGGATTATTTTTACAAGATGTTAGATTTAAGCTATAGTAATTAACTTACTGTGTACGGCAACCCAGTCATTAAGGTCTTCATCAGCTGGCAGTTTGACGCATTCTTTTAGATTTATGCCGGAATGAAGAGAAGCCTTGATCATTGGATAGCGAAAAAAGGAATAAGCTTAAATATTAAGCTTACACACAGCGGAATCTTCGATTCGCGCGAATGATAAAATAAACATGAATTCAAGCTTGTTTAATTTCCTTATTTGAATAAGATGCAAACCTTCGATTGTTTGTGAAGTTCATAACGCATTGTCCCAGTTTCCAATTTCCTCTTGGGGCGGAATGTCTAGAACCAGAAAACAAATCATGGCTGTCTACAGCCTACACATTTTAGGCTAATAATTCACTTGCACAGCTGTACTGTCAGTAACATAACAAAGCTTACAAGTGCATTCGAAAGTCAAAACAACGGAAACCAGAGTTGTTTTGAGCGATCAAAGAAATCAAAATCTATTTTTAAACTACCTTGTCCTTCTGGAAGAAATGTGAAAGACCCTTCGCAGCCATGGAGCTTTTAAATCCCTTGACTTTTCTCATGAAACGGAAGTCTTCTTGCTATAACATAACCAAATAAAGGCAAATGCGAATCGTTATCGATTGACTTCGATTCTTGTCGATACTTCGTCGATACTTCCCCGACCATGGAACGAGCCAGCGTTCGCTCGAGAACGTGACAGTCATGCGCGGAAAACGAAAATAGCCATAGATCGACCCATTGATCTCAGTTTTTGATGGCGATTCGCGTTGAAAAATATTCGTAAATTGTAGCTTTTTCTTCTTTGATTGTGTCAGGGATAGTTTTGGAGAATGGCAGAGTATTGGCTTATTTCAGCACCGGGCGACAAGACCCCCCAACAGACTTACATGAATCTTAAAGGCCGAATGACTGGTCTCTCTCCCGTATTTCAACTCAACCTCCCCGAACTAAAGGTTGGTATCGTATTCATAATTATTGTTATCAAAAGAAGGGGTTTTCTACAGAGAGAACAAACCATAGTTATACTATATTTAATGATCACAAAGTGTTATAGTCTATTGAACAATTTGCGCAAACATCCTAACAACTGTTTTAAAATGAAATAAGCTTAAGCTTGAGTTACTTTTGTCGTGGCCATTGTCCAGTAAGTTATATCTCTGGCGATTTGGCGGAAGTACATGCACAGTGGTTCTGTTATTAAGTTAATTCATTTCCACCTTGAATGGGATAGACAGATTATTATTATGATGCAGTTAGATAGGAAAATAATGCATACAGGTGCTCTATCATGTTCTCAGGATCACCTCTGTGTATGTTGTGGTTTAAACCTGGCTTTTTTTTTTTTTTTTCAAACGAGTTCAATTTTTTTAAACCATTTTATTTTTTAGACTGGTTTAATTTTTACAGTACTGTTTTTGACACCACTTATTGATGTTTCTGTTATATAGTTTTTAGGTTTAAACACTGAGAAGATGATAAAGATAATGTTGTTCAGTGTTACATCATCATCATCATCACCATCATCATCATCATCATCATCACTCTTTGCACAGGCAGCCCAAGCCGAGATCAGATAATTCATGATAGATGAAATTGTGTAACATCGTTTTGAATAATTTGTAAAAATGATTTATGGGATCGTACTCTGCAAGCAGTGGATTCTCCTACACCAAGCTAAGCCAAACAAGAAAGAAACCACTGTGAACATCCGTTACATTGTACTTCCTTTGATCAAGCTGCCACCCAGTGCCATGGAGGAATAAATTAACTTTGAACCGGTAAAACAAGTTAACAAACTTGTTTAGCCCCTCGCGCATGCACTCATCCATATACATTTTAACTACTGCGTTTAAGCAAGCCCCCTATATTAATATAGCAATCAAAATGGCATCTAAGGTGACGAAGACATTTTGCCACGAAACAACGACACATGCTACAATTTTCCCAGAAAACAACATCAAATGCATCACATGGGGCATCATGTGGCTGCGCATGCTTGATGGGAAAGCAAACGGATGCTCGCAGTGGTTTCTCTCTCATCTGGCATACTGTAGCTCGGCGTAGGAGAATCCACGGCTGGCAGGGACCATAATGGGATCACAACAGATTTGCTTTAAAAGGTAGAAATTCAAGTATTTTTTGAATAAATTTGACTTGCATGTACCCTGATGGCTGCTCCTCAGGCCAAAATGAAGTGGTTTTGGTGAGTTATTATTCCCCGGGTAACACTGCTAAAAGGAAGACAACACTGAACAGTCCTTGTCCAGTCGAATCTCTCTAATTTTCTGGCTGGACATCATAAATTACAAGTTAAAGCGCTGCTTTTATACAATGGCCGTGAAAGGTTTCATGTTCCATTTACGATGTCATTCTTGATGTTTATAGTGTTATTGGCAGTACGTGTAGAATCCAGATTGGATAATACATGTACATTTTTACAATAAATAAATATAAAACATGTAAACTAATTATAAAATGAGTTGTTTTATGTACAGTACATGTAATCAAAGTTTGTCAATACAGTGGAACCCTACATAATAACCATCTCATTAAAACAACCACCTCTTTTAGTATTACAGCCACTTTTTTAGTCCTGAAAAAAAGCTTATAAGCATACATGTACATGACACCAACCTTGTTAATACAGCTAGGTTTTGGTGGTCCAGTGATAGCGGGATTAATGGGATTCCACTGATAACTACAAGCATTCATCCATGACTCTTCTCTTATTGCGCTATGTAACAGGTAGGGACCTTGGATACACTTGTTGGACTCTCAGATGATCTGGGAAAATTGGATGCTTTTGTTGAAAGGTACATCATAATGACATTGCACTATTGCACTAGAAGTTTTAAGAATTTTTTAAGAATTTTTACTCCATATATACATTTGTACAGTTTACGCCTCAAATCAGGAAAACCTCAATTCAAGGCTCAAAAAGTAGGGTTGACGTATACACTGGAAAGTATGGTTAACCTTTGACTAGTGAATGTTCTTACAGATACATGTACATGTAAGCCACACCCCTGATTTTGTGCAAAAGTTTTAGGAAAAAAGGGCTGGCAGTTTATCTGCCATTTTTTACAGTATTTTGATCATTTTGCAGATTTGAAAATTACCACTCACTGCTCGCCAACCAAGTATAACTCCGTTCAAGCGAGTACAATTATTGTACTGGCTGGTGAATGCTCTCAGATTTAAATTTTGCAACCCTGATTTTGTTCTATTTTGACAGTGTAACACGCAAGTTGGCTCATTACATGGTGGATGTGTTAGAGGAGCATCAGGTAGCTGAATGTACATGTAGTTGTACAATCATGTATATGAACCTTTCTATTAAACAGGGCTTCTGCCATTATGTGACAGTGCAGTTTAGCACAATTGACACCAAATTGCATCAAATCATATTATTTAGTAACTTTAATCAGCAGATACAATATGTATTTCTGCACAAATTGAACAAATTAATGAGCAAAACCTTTTAATAAGTAGGATTTATCTGTTCCTTTTAACTTACCACTATGCCATATTACATGTACACATACATGTACATGTGCATGTATTCCTAATACATTTAGGGCTGTCATTTTACAGCTTTGAGGTTCCTGTTATAAGCTAAAGATAAATAATGGAAAATGTTAATTTAAAAAGTGCCGAAAATGTAAAAGTTTTCAGACGTTTCGGGCTTAGCCCTTCTTCAGTGAAATGTCAGTTTTAAACGCTTGACCGTTAACTTGCCCGGTCCATTATTACTCATGCGCGTAGCGGCATGAGGTAAGGTTTCGGCTCCGTTTTTCTTGTTATTTTTTTATTATTATTATTATTATTATTTTTATTTTTTGTGTCACGATTTTGCATGCAAATTTATGCACGCATATTTTAAATTGTACACTTCCGGTCCATAGCTTTTCCACTACACTTCCTGTTTAGTGACTTCCGGCTACTCTCACTTCCGGTAAAAGAGCGTTACTCAGGTGTCACGACAGCGTCTCCTACAACCCTACTTACATTAGCAATGTTCATGTTTGGTATATATAAGTCTTAGAAGAATCATTCCCTTCATTGTGGTACAGCCTACTTACGCATGCGCATGAGTATAGGCTGCTAGGAGCCTCTTGTTTATTGTGTTACAAGTGCCACGCAGTTTTTTTAACTTTTTGTTCAAACATTTTTGCCTATAAACTAAAGATAGCCTATCATGGTTGTTTTCCCTTAGACAATTACTGTTACCTACATGTAGTCATTTGAGAATGCCAGTCACCTTCATTGCAAGTTGCCGCTGATGGCTAATAGTGACAGCCCGAAAAAAGCTTATTCTTTATACATGTAGTATGTTTCACTGCATATGTAATACCACAGTGTAACAGCTGTTACATGTTATTGATGTATATAATTTTTTATCTACATGTGTGTGTGTCACTTCTTTATTATAGTGGAATATACTAGAACTGATACCAGTTCTTTTAATAAATATTGTTATATTTTGTTTCAGGACAGAGTGAGGGAAAATCTGCTTGCAAATGGGCGTAAGTACCACCAACCCATGTTCCTTTTCATCAACAATTATTTATTTTCCATATTGTAGCATTAAATCTGTAATTAATTAATGTCTTGTGAATTAGCAGTTGCTTTATGAGAATGATGATGATGATGAGCAACTTGTATGCTTCTGTCTCTCCAATCCATTTTATAATTCTCTCCAATTCATACTACAGTCAGGGCTTAACGTAGGGTGCAGAAAAAAAATCAAAATTATGCGAGGAAAAAAAATGAAAATTAATGCGGAAAAAATCGCGAATTATGCGGGAAATTATGCAGAAATCTAAAGTGATAATTGGGCCTTTCCAAGGTATTTACGAACATCAAAATACCTGTGTTAAAACAGTGCTCGCTATCTTTGTCAGACATTTTGAAGCTTTTAGCAATGAAGGAACACCGAAGACGAACGACAGAAGTCAAAGAAATGAGTCGATCTAAACAAACGGTCATCTTGGTTAACCTTAGTAACCAGGCTAACCATAAAACTAGTATCCAGGCTCATCGCCAACAGACGCGTGGAACGCCTGGAGGTTAAAAATCACTCGCGAACGAAGCGGCGTATTTTCACCGATGTTTTGGAGAAAAACTGCTTCAAAATAATCAATTTCTTCGGCTTTCGTGTTGGTGAAACGATTTGGGAAGGAAACTTACTGTTTACTTTGGATAAATTGGGTAAGAATATTTGAGAAATAGCAAAAATAGGTAAGCTTACATGTTTTATGATTTTCTACAAATTTCTCCAAATTATGCGGGAATTGCCGAATTATGCAGATTATGCGGAAGAAGCCAAACTATGCGGGTCCGCATCTGGGCATAATTCCATAAGCCCTGTACAGTGTAAGTTATAAGTAAATATGCATTGTCTGCAATACAGTGTAGTACAGTTACACGTACAGTATGTCATGATATAATTATTGCATCCCAATGGTATTTTTTATAGAGGACTTGTCAAACTTTGTAACCAAGTTTCAGTGGGATTCTGCCAAATATCCTATCAAGCAATCACTGAGGAATTTGACAGAGATCATCAGTAAGGTGTGTATAAATGTTGTCATTTTTAGCAACTGCTGTATGACATAAGTGAGGGTGTTTTGTACCTGTATGATCCCCATGCAGGTCTATATATTAAAAACCCAGGAACTAATCCAAACGGACAACAATGGACCTGGTGTACCATGATTTGTTTGTTTATTTACAGTATTTTCATTTCTAATAGTTGTGGCTGTGATTGGACAGTCCATCTGTTAAGTTGCTGATTTTAAATGTGAACACAAAGATATACATGTACAGTTAATGTGTTCACCCCCCTATCCTGTTAAATTTTCCTGTGTGGCAGGCATTTCAGATTTTTTTTTTTTTTCATGCTCATGACATTAAATCTTTCTTACTCCTAAATTTTGCTAATAAATATGCAGTTCCAGGAAATATACATGTACATCCCCCCCCCCCCCCCCCCCCCCCCCGCTCCCCCCCTATGGAAGTTCACTGGAAATTCTGAGGGGGAGGGGGTTCTCAAAAGCCAAAGGTTTTTAAAGGAAAGTACATGTATGATACCAAACTGGAATTTCCAGAGGGGTAATGAGGGGGGAGGGGATAAACCAATCAACCTTCCTTGGGGAAAGGTGTGGATATTTTCTGGAACAACACAATTAACAATTTCGATCTTTTTTTTTTTTTTTGCATAACTTAACTACAAACTGTAGCAAGTAACACAGATTGAACATGACCTGAAGACCAAGGCATCTGCATATAACACAATCAGAGGGACGCTAGCATCACTAGAAAGAAAAGCTACGTGAGTACACCTAGTAATGCACATGTACATGTATTCAATTTAAACAAGGTGATAAGCAAAGATAAGCAAAAACAAACAGTAAAAGTGGCATTTAGAGTCATCATGACACATTTACCAAGAAGGTAACTACAATATGTAAATATTCTGCTTGTCTTTGGTTTACAAAACCGTTATTGAAAGATGATACAATTTATTTTTTGTGAGTGTTAGGATTATTGTCCCCCACATCCCATCCCCTGTTACAAGTTTACTGTCCAGTGTTGGAATTGGAATTAAAAAGACAAAATAATGGCTAAAAGACTCACAGTTTCACTGAACGGCCATTAAATTTTATTTAATTTTTAAATTCTTGACCGGAAGACTACATGACTGTACATGTACTGTAGCAGTCGCAAAATTAAATTTGATTAACTGCAACCCACTTCCATCATTGTACCCAACTCTGAGAATTGTTTTGTTTTGCTCTGTAGAATCTTTTTATCCAATTTAGTTGTCTTATTTTATTTGGTGGTTTCTGGCAATGTTGCATGGAAATCAAGTGAACAAAATTTCACTGTTTCGGCAGGACACGGTCTCATTCAATCATGGGATAGCCCAAATCATAATTATCATTATCGCCAAAGTTAAAGTTGTAACAAAACACAACACTTCCTTCTAAGAAGATATATTTTCTTGTATTTTTCTTCAATAGAGGAAGCCTTTTGACGAGGAATTTAGGAGATCTGGTTAAAAAAGAAGATTTTGTATTGGACTCTGAATACCTCACCACTCAGCTTGTGGTTGTCCCTAGGTACTGTGTTCTCCATTCTCCCATTAAAATAAATCTACTTCTTAATAGCAATTACAAATTACTGTAATGTATTATCTTTTTTCTCAGATCAAATGTTCAAATGTATGAGCGACATGTTGTAAAAACAAGGGAAACTTGGCCTGCTACCCTTGTAGTAGTAGAGTTGTGTTGCTCAGTGCATGGTTTGCTCAACCACTGAATCATCCTCACGCACTTGGCATTTTAGGATGAGAGAGATATAACCTAACCTGTGTACATATGCCCCCTCCCCTTAAGAAAATACAGGACTGTCATTAAAGGCAGGGCGGCTGGGAATTTTTCCTGCTATTACAGTATGTGTTTGCGCCCGACTACATTTATAGCATAATAATATACATGAAAAAAGTTCTCGATTCTCATTGGCTAAGAGAAATGGAGTTTTCATGAAAACACAGTGTAGGAAAAGGAAATTCAGTGCTAAAAAGGGAAACAAAATGTAAATTTGTGAACGAAGCACAAAGCATTCTTGCTGCTCTTGCAATTTGAGCTTTTTGAAAAACTCACTTGTGCAAATTCATCACAAATTGAACCCAAAACTGTGTGATTGCCATTACAAACAAAACATTGGCAACACCAGAATCCAATTGCCCCAGGTTCACTTCCCCACCTATGTATTCAAAAAATTACATGTAACGACAGTTCTGAAATGAACTGATACATTTTATGCACAAATCAAGCAACTACATGTATTTAGCATGTGGTTTTTGGATTACCATAGTATTGTGGCAGATTTAGCACACATTATTTTTACAAGCTAAACTTAATATTGTAAGTACATGTATTTATAACATGTTTGTTTGAATGTAGTGCCCTGTACAATGAATGGAACAAAGTCTATTGGAAACTAACTGACATGGTCGTACCAGAGTCTTCTAGGTTTGAACTTATTTTGTTTTTACCATTTAATAAATAGAAGCATTATGCAGTTAGATGTATATTATCAATCTTGAGATCGCACAATTTTTGCATCTACTGCACTTGTGCAAATAGACACTTTGCTAAAACCAGAAAGCTGTTACAATGATGCAATCCATTGACTAACAGGCAACCAGAAAGGGATCAAGTTTGCTAAAGAGCAATGACATGAAACCTGAATCATGCCAAGACCTTTCCGCGCTGTCTACAAACTAAATTCTGCCTCTAAACCTAAATTACCTCACTTAATCTGGACAGTGCATTGATATGGATAATTTCTGTTCTCAACAATGCACTGCTGCATGTTCCACCAAAGACGTTCTCAGTAATTGCTGTTTTTGTTTCACAGGTTAGTCTTCCAAGACAACGAGCATGGCTTGTTCACTGTCACCTTGTTCAAGAAAGTTGTGGATGAGTTCAAGCTCCATGCACGAGACAAAAAGTAAGTAATGTTTATTTAATGCCACATTTTTTTGTGTCTTGTTTACAACTTAATATACACCTGTTAATTATAAACTTAACCAAATTCACTTTCTGTTGTCTGTCTTTGTGTTTGTATGTTTGGCGGGTTACATTTACATGTATATCTAGTCTGCTGGCAGTCCCTTTCCGGTTGGATAGTTGAGAAGGAAAGGTAATCAAGTGTGCCCTAATGCACTCCGTCGCATGACCTTCACTTGTGTGTGCAATTAGCTTGCCCACTCTACCATCCAGAAGCACTGTGCTAGAAGTTGAACTGTTTCATCTGTCCCCCGATTTCCTATAAATGGCCTCTGGAGCCATCATGGTACAGTAACCTTCCTCAAGATGGACACCCCTGTAAGGCGAACATCTCTCTAAGACCGACATCAATTATTGGCTGGTTCTGGCCAAAATAATGTTACTTGTTCATCTGCAACTAAACTCTCTTTAGGAGGACACCTCTATATGGTGGACTGCTGCAACTGATCCCAAAGCTGGGGCAGATCCAGATTTTTAGCAGAAGGGGTTTGATGAAGGGGGTCACTGAAGGCATCCCCCCTGTAGGGTGGTCCCAGGGGCATCCTCCCCAGAAAATTTTGAAATTTCAGGTCCTCGGAAACGCGATTTCCGCTATTCTAAGGCCAAGTCAGCGCATTTTATTATCTCATTTTTAAAAGTTAAAATGCTATTCTGTATTTATTTTTAATTACATTTGTATATTTTTACAAGTTTTTGACGTTAGCTGTTTTAATTTAGGTGGTTCGATCGAACCCCCCTAGATCTGCCCCAGCGAAGGTGTCCCGCTTTGATAGAGTTCACTGTTTATTATTTTTCTTGTGCGTTGAGGTAGTGTCAGTTCCCATCTCTTCAGTTGGTCCAGTTTTTATCCCCGGGACATGTATCTTGAAGCAACACAGATGCATTACACGGCTGGAAATCAAGCCTTGTGCTTTAGCAGTGGTGTTGGCAAACATATTTTTTGATTTGAATGTAGAGAAGAAATGCGAGCAATATAATCACTCTGAAATGCAGGCGAATGCCACTTTACAGATACCTGGGCTTCTGTTTGTTCAAAGGACCTTTTCTTGTTTTCGGTGGAGGGGCATGGGTGGGGTGTTATATTTGGAATTTTACAGTAATTTATTACAATTAATCTCCAGGTTTTTAGTTCGCGACTTTGTGTATGATGAGCAGGCGCTTGAAGCAGGAAAAAACGAAATCACGAAACTAGAATCAGACAAGAAGAAGCAATTTGTAAGTTGAAACTAACATTTATAATTTTTATTATGTGCTTTTTGTCCCAGGAGTGGTTTCCTGATTACGGCCTTTAATTATAGCAAACCTTTGGGCCAATTCTGTAACCGTTAAAGACCGAACAATCTTTTCAATTTTGCTTCATCATTAGAAAAACTATTTTAACAGTCAAACAATTGAAATACATTGTAAGCAAAATAGTAACACTAGTCATTGAAAGCCTGCCTTGTGTTTCAATGCATGTTACTGACAGATCTACTTCACTCCATTGGTAGGGCCCCCTTGTGAGATGGCTCAGAGTAAACTTCAGTGACTCGTTTATTGCATGGATTCACGTTAAGGTAACTAGCAACATGTTGCATAAAAAAATGAACAGGTACAGTGGTCACGTACTAAAAAATCATAATTAGATCGGTTTTCAGTTGAGTATCGTAAAACCAAAATCAAAATTATTACTCTGGCCAATCACAACAGATGCAGACAATCCAATGAACCAATCAGAACTTGAAGCAAATACATGAAGCCAGCGCCAAGCGCGGGAAAACGAGCAAGTCACGATTGGTTTTGGTTTTACTTCTGATTGGTGGAAAGAGTGGAGCGAGATTTTTTAGCCAATCACAAAGCATATCAATACAGAACCAAACCAATTGCATTAGAGCGGTTTTCAATTGAGTGTGGTAAAACCAAAACCAAAGTAATTACTGTGACCAATCACAACAGTCGTAAACAATCCAATGAACCAATCAGGGCTCGAACGAAATACATGTCGCCGGCGCCAAGCGCGAGAAAACGTGTGCGAGCAAGTCACGATTGGTTTTGGTTTTAATTCTGATTGGTCGAGTAAGTGGCGCAAGATTTTTCAGCCAATCACAAAGCGTAGCAATGAAAAACCAAAGCAATTGTGTAATTACTTTTCACACTCAATTGAAAACTGCTCTCTTACTTCTGACACTCAATTGAAAACCTTTCCAAATAAATAATTAATATCAATTGTCTGTGTTACAAATATACAGGTCAATCTCTTTGAGCGACCATTCTAGTAAAGTCCATCAAGTTTCGTGATGCTTCCACTTTTATAAGTTCCCTGTTTTCTTTCTGACAAACATTACACGACATGACCAAACGTTTGTTCTTTATCTTGTTGTTTATCTTCCTATAACTGTTATTACATTTCTTTCAGGCCCTTCGTGTGTTCGTAGAGTCTGTCCTCAGGTAAGCTAAGTTATGCTAACACGACACACTGCTGTGTACCCTGTGGTGTAATAAGAGACTCATGATTATAATTGTCAAAGGATGTTAAGTACTACTATAATTTTATCATTTTTGGGTGAGCAGGGATGGTGCAGTGGTTAGTCGAGGGCACTCGGCAATCAATGTGTCCCATGTTCGATTCCCGGACTCGACGTTTTTAGTAGGTTGAGTTTGTCCTTTATTCAGATCGTCCTTATTTTACGTGTTTTCCTTCGGTTTCCCTCCCGCTACAAAAACCAACATTCGATCCGTGGACGATGGTTTTAGTTGATTTATTTTTTATTGTTATTTTTGCTCTTTGACTGAACTTAGATTAAGCTGCAAATTATAGTATAGTCGATCGATATCGCCTTCAGACATTGGGTCCAGAGGAGGTCAATAGAGCCATATTCGTATTCTCGGAATTGAATTGGAACTAGCTTGCAGACGAGGCTCATGCGGGGGATTTTTTTCACATGCGAATATTTTTATTGATATTCCCCCGCATTAGTCTCGATAGCAAGCTAGTTCCAGTTCAATAAAGATAATATGAATATGGTCTATTTAATTGTACGAACCAACTTGTGCAAATCAACAAGGTTTCATATTCTAGGCATTCAAGGGGTGTTTAAATCGAACTCCTCTAGACCCTGTACGCTTGTTCATCTGTTTGATTTCTCTTTTATTGAAGATACGGACTGCCAGTCAACTTCCAGGCAATGCTTCTGCAGGTGATGTGTCTTGTCATAAAATTAGAGCAGTTTTCTATCGAGTGTCGTAAAACCAAAACCAAAGTAATTGCTTTGGAGTCATTTCGGTTGGGGTGGACCTGGAGAGGAACACGTCTGAGGTCTTCCATTTTTTCCGGAAACTTTCCAGTGGAATGAACTGTACTATTTGAATTTTCGACCGAAAATTCTGGTTTCTCGTGACAAATTGGAAACGGCCTTAGTCGCCGTGCAGGTTCCTTTCTTTTTGAGTCCAACTCCTTTTTGCATAGAAGAAATTTTGATTTTTTTCTCATGTGCACTCATGTTTGTTTCTAAGTAACTGTTGTATCAAGGGACTTTTCACGATATAATTTGTTTTTCTCTGCCTTTGCAGCCTTCCAAGAAGACACACAAGAAGATAAAAGACATGCTGGGTACATGCTATCAACACCTTGATAACCAGGGCTTCAGTTCAACTATGTACGACACGCATGTACGTACCGCATCTCTTTCTTCCATCTTATCACAATAAGCTTGACATACAGTGGGTAAATTGTGGCGGCAAACTTGCAAGCTAGTAGGTCATTTCCGATTTGTCTCAAAAGGACAGTACTCCTGTTTCATTTAAGTTTATTTTTATTTCATTTTTCCTATTTTTTTTTAACAGAATCTGGACATCCCAGGACTCAGTTTGTCACAACAAGAGTATTATCCTTATGTCTTTTATCAGATTAAGTTGGATCTAATGGAGCGGTAGTAAAAAGGACCATTTCATTTTCAATTATCAAGAGAAAGAGGTGTAATTTTTAAATGAATGAATTAAGGACTGAGTACAGGGTGATTGACTCCCGAATGAATGCTTTGACGGTTAATTGACAGTTGTCGTTTGAGGACATCACTGATTAATATATGTGCAGAAGAAATCGAGAAGTTATTCCCAGAGTGTAAATAATTAACGGTCTCTGAGGAAATGTTTTTTTCTGGTTTGTACTTTTCTGTGGATGAATTGATAATTTACAATGTTACAATGTGTACATTCTTTTTTAATATACGAGGAAAGGATCTGATTACATGATCAAAAATCAGACAAAAGCACTTGGGGAGCTAGATGAGAGGTAACCTCAAGACTTTCGAAGATCATTACAGTTCCTTTAACCCGTTACCTCCTAACAAAGCAAAAAGCTGTGATTAACATTCTTAAGAGCAATCCAGTCAGTAGCAGGAAATGGAGAACACCACGGCAATGGTCAAAATATTATCTCGCCTTCAAATATTAGCCTCCTGCAGGCAACTCTTTGGGCCGAGCAGAGCATAGGGTTAGACGAGGGACTGGCAAAGAGGACAAATATTCGACTGACTAGGGAAGGGGACGGGATGAGAGGGAAAAAGGCCACCCCTCTCCACCTATTTTTTTTTTTGTGTGTGTGTGTGTGTCCTTTTGCCCAAGAACCCAGAGTTTGTGGAGGAAGCTATTCAAATATCAACATTTTGTGAATAAGAGTCGAAGGGAATAAAATAGGGGATACCGTCCTCATGCACTACTGAATTGTTAGACAAAAAAAATCAAACAAACTTAAACGTGAAGCATACAGAAAGAATATTCAGATTTTTAGGCTCATCCTCGGTGTAAGAACCTGTGAAACTCATAGTGACGTAAAACAAAGAAAACAAAAGGCATAAAACAATAGAGTCAACTGGGAATGCAATACTACAAAGGTAAAAAAAAAAACAAAGGAAAAAGTCACAGGTTCTCACACCGAGGTAAACCCGATTTTTAGCATGAAGCAGCGAGAATCAGCTTGTTGATGAAACTGTTAACTTTTTTCTTCGGTTACAATATCTGCGCTACTGTAGAACATGCACTGGTGAATATTGTTCAAAGCAAGTTCACTTTGTTTTGACATTGACAATAATTTGAAAAATACGCAAAATAAACGATAGTAATGTGTTTAGATGAGCAAATAAAAGTTTTAACTCTGGCTGTAGTTTTTTATTTGTGATTTAGTGATGAAGCTTACAGATTAGAGCAGTTTTCAATTGAGCGTCGAAAGTAATTTCACAATTGCTTTGGTTTTGCATTACTACACTTTGTGATTGGCTAAAAAATCTCGCGCCACTTTAGAGCAGTTTTCAATTGAGTGTCGTAAAACCAAAACCAAAGTAATTACTTCGACCAATCACAGCAGTCGTAAACAATCCAATGAACCAATCAGAGCCCGAAGCAATTACATGTCGGCGGCGCTAAGCGCGAGAAAACGCGCGCGAGCAAGTCACGATTGGTTTTGGTTTTACTTCTGATTGGTCGAGAAAGTGGCGCAAGATTTTTTAGCCAATCACAAAGCGTAGCAATACAAAACCAAAGCAATTGTGTAATTACTTTCGACACTTAATTGAAAACTACTCTATCAACCAATCAGAAGTAAAACCTGGTGACTTGCTCGCACCGTTTTCCCGCGCTTGGCGCCGGCTACATGTATTTGCTTCGGTTTCTGATTGGTTCTTTGGATTGTCTGCGCTTGTTGTGATTGGCCAAAGTAACTACTTTGGTATTGGTTTTATTACACTATTGAAAGCTGTTTCGGTGTTGTTGGATCAACTGTCTTTGACGATTTACACAAACAATATTTAGACATGGCTTGTCAAAAAAGGTTTTGAAACATGCTGTTCACATTGTAGTTCAGTTTCGGAGCTCAAACCAGTTTTCACTTGAACGTACATAAAAAAAACCATGTGGACCAGAGAAGCCTTTAGATGGACTGGACTATCGGTTTTGCTGACATTGGTGTGGTGTTGGTGCATGGAATTCGTCATGCTAACCCTATGCGTACGAGGGAACTAATAAAGCAAGGCTGACTGTACAACTGAGGTTATATTCTTTCCCTGAAGAAATCAGGCCATGCCTGACGAAATATTGGAAAGAATATAACCCCAGTTGTACAGTCAGCCTTGCTTTATTGGTTCCTTCGTATTTATATCAAATTTGCTGACTAGATCCACCAGGATCCGACGCTTTTGCATTGTCCGTTGGCCCTTGCAGATATTTCCAAAGTGTTCATAACCGGTGGTGACTAGAATGGATACTCCAAAATCAGGTTGGACCACCTCAGACGCCTTATTGAGACTTATATAACGGAGTAACTGGTTAGCTTGCAGTTGAGATTGGGGTTAGCAGGTGATGTAGTTAACTTTAGGCCTAAACAACCCCAGAAGCTAGGTGGTACAGTGGTACGGTAGGCTATGCAAGCCTAAGCCTAGCTGAGGTCACAGGTTCAATCCTGAGTAGCAGGAGCCGATTACTTGTGAGTTGGGATTTTAGATTTTCTTTTTTATACTTAAAAATCGTGTCGACATTACGTTATGTAATTCTCAATAAGTATCCGAGATGGTCCAACCAGATTTTGGAGTATCCATTCTAGTCACAACCGTTCATAACCCTATGCAACCTCGTCCCAGGGCCTCCGCCCGCCCCGTCGTTTTGAAAGCGGAGAAGGCCCTGGGTACAAGGATGGTGCTTGTGGAACCAAACGAGTATCAAACACGGGTCCAGGCCCATCGCATGGACATGGTACGGAGCGTTTACACCAGCAAAAACGATTGGTCTGTACCGCTTTTTATTGGGTCAGGACACAAATTTTCTGAAGTGTACAATGTAAATGTGCCTGAAGGGATCGGAGTTTAATTTGAATGCGATAATACGCCAGCGCTTTAAAAACAATTTTTAATCTTATTGCAGAGTGTTGAAATCTTTGCTGTAATGTGAACACGCAACCGGTCAGTAAGCAAATGAAAACCAAAAACTAATAATGTAGAAAAAAAAACGTAACAAAGGAGATTGAAAGAGCTTGGCAACTAGTTTTGAATGAATATCGTGTTTACGTCATTTGAATGAGACCATTTTCTCACGTGTATATGTTTAATTCAGTTCTCGCCGTGCAATTTTTGTTCCTGATTTTGTTTTTTTTTACAAAATTGAGCCGCTTCTTTTCAATCAGACATTCTATCATCGGAGACGAGAACCATTTATCAAAATCAAGGTAAGTTTGGTGTTATTACTGAGTGGTCCTTCTTTAATTTTATTAGGCAACCGAAAACAGACGTAAATTTTACCTCGCCCGTATTAAAAAGTCATGTATGTTATACATTGAACACGTCTTTTCAAACCATCTTTGAAGCTTATATAGCTCAAACTTTCGTTCTATCTTTCTTTTTAGAAAAAATAGATTGGTTGAAAAGGATAAATACAAATGAATATATCGTTAACATTGTCTTTAATTGGCACGGTAAATTTAGTGGCGTTTTACTAGGGGTATATTTAAGCGCCGAGTGTGTCATTGTATCTCGAAATGCTAAGTTTCCTAGTAGACTTTACTAAGAAATGGATAGACCATTTTTAACACAATCAGTTAAAAATGACGACTAATTGAGATACCGAGATGAACATAACTATCGCGAGAAACAAAACCACCTCGGTCATATGTTGCTAGGAGATGAAAAGTCAAGTCGAATGCATGCTAACTTAATAAATAGAAGCGATAAGACGTTCACCATTGGAAAATAAACGCCAGTTTATTTTCAATGGAAGACAAACATGTCTTAGAGTCGCCAAAAGGATAGAATGCACTAAAACGTCATGATATCAGGAAATGATAGGAAACAGAATTTTCTAGCATCCCGAAAAAAAAAATTAGAAAGCGGTTATTCTCAGTTGCGGATAAATAAAAATCGTGTCAGAGGAAACGCACGCGACGTGGGGAACTTCTTAATCATTTTCTCCTCTCCAAAAATAATGACAAGACAAAATCCCTGACATAGTCGACGGTTCTCACAAAGCCTGACATGCCCAGAAAAGATACGCTCTGGAACAAACTCCAACTTCGTTAATGGCGGCGCTTATAGGACACATTAAATATAACATCAAAAGACTGCAACAACGGTCCTACTTCTCGGGACATTCTTGGTTAGTGACCGTTCTGCCTGACCTTTCCCTTATAATCATTTGCGATGGAAGGACCGTATTAAGCATGTAGCACGCAGGCTTAAGGCCAGTGATCTCCCCAGTCCCCTGTGTCTACCATGCACCCATGCCACCTGTTGCCCTGTCTTAACTGTGTCGGAGGATCCCAAGCCAGAATTGGCCTCATCAGAGACCTGCTTACTTTTATATAATGTATCCTGGCGTTGATGATGGTAGTCTTCATTCGTGAACGGGACAAACGAACGGTTTAAATAGCAAAGTGATACGTTGTAATGTAGTCAAGTCTATTAACTTTTCAGTCTGCCAACGAAACCAAAAATGCATGGTTTGACCATTCAAATGAAACCTCTTTGGAAGGACGTTTGCATGGTACCAATTGTTTTAAAATATTTTACAAAATGAAATTTGGGATTTTTCTTGAGTAGCCGTATTCACACTAGAGGAATTCGGGATGTAAAACTCTTCTCATCATACCACATAAATTCACATTAGAACGGATTTCAGGACGGGCTAGCTAGAGGCCGACTTTTTACACAACCTTGTACTGGGGCGAGACATGCGTGGTTACCCAGCCAACTGAAAACATGAAAGGACAAGTGTTGCCGCAAGGTTCATCTCAAATTGCCTATTTTTGGGCTCGAGGAAACGAAACTTAATTAATTAACAATTTCCAGTTAAAAAGCTCTCTCGCGTCCAAGTTTATCTTACTTGAGAAACAAAACTCGTTGATTACACCATAAGTTGTCAGTCCATGATTTGTTTTTGCAACGCTTCGCCTTCTTCTTTGGCGTCATTTTTTCCCAAAGTGCTACGGATAATTATGGGCAACCCGTCTTGGACGGGTTTCTTGTCTTTAGCGTGAATACGGACAATTTTGATTTTTGGCACTCTTAGGAGTAAACAGGTTAATATAAGGCCAGCGGTGGAATGGTTTTGATTTCAACTGAAACGTACATATTAGTTTTCTTTAATTTTCTTTATTTCAGGTTGTAAAAGCAGATGATAACATCAAGAAAACAAAAACTTTTTCACTGCTTTTGTTTGGTAATCTCTGCAGCAATAATTGTGCATGAATACTTCAGGTATGCTGAATATAAACTCACGTTGACTTTCAACAAGACTACGCGTGATCAGTTGTCACGTGATGTTGAAAATGATGGTGACAGCTTTCTCTCAGACTGGTGCCGCCTTCAAAAATCGCGCGTGGACTGGGAAGGACTGGTTGGAGGCTGCCTTTACAAAATGACGTGGGACCACAGAGAAGTGGATTCTATAAACAGGACTGACGCCAAGAGAAGTTTTATCTCTAGATGGGAAATGAAACCTCAAGGTTAAATACTCAATTAGTTTGTGCTGTGATTATTATCATACATGATGTTGTAGAAAGCGTCAAAGCGCTGCGATCACGAACAACTGACTTACCTTTTAATTATCTTCCTAAACTAAGCCGAATGATTAAACTCGATTTTTTTCTATTACGTGTAGCTACTGTCTTACATTTTCAAGTCTACTTTAGTTTGTGGACTTTAAAAGCATAAAAAACGCTAACAAAAGCATGTGAAAAGTTATTTATAATGAAGAAAACATTAAAAAAATCAAGACTTTGAAAGAGGTCTGAACTCGAGACGAGCTCAAATCCCGTCACGAGGTCACTATTTTAAAGCCCATTTAAAGCCTTGATTTTATTGTTAGACTTTATCACATTTGCGTTACCACTGTGGCTGGTCGTTTCCCTATTTCATTTCCCCGCTGTTCATACATGATTTCTTTCATATTTATTCATGGTTTCCAAAACATAATTATCGGGCTTTATAACCATTATAAATACGAAAACTAATACTGTACAACTGGGATTATCAGGTCAGGCACGGCCTGACTTCTTCAGGGAATATTCCCTGAAGAAGTCAGGCCGTGCCTGACGAAATATTGGAAAGAATAATATAATCCCAGTTGTACAGTCAGCCTTGCTTTATTAGTTTTCGTATTTATATTAAATTTGCTGACTAGATCCACCAGGATCCGACGCTTTTGCATTGTCCGTTGGCCCTTGCAGATATTTCCAAAGTGTTCATTTATAACCATTGCTTTAAATGAACTTCTTTATGGTGCGCTCCAGTCCAAGTTAGAATTGGCTGAGCTCTTACTTGCTCGGTTTTCTTTAGGCGACACCGCACTATTCCGATACTTGCGGACGTTTTTAATATACACGAGTAAAAAGTGAAACATAATAATGTCATATAACTTATTACCAATTCAGGTTAACTCTATAATCAAAAGTTCTCATTTTCAAGAATGGTGCATTCTTTCCAAGAAAAAAATAGAAACTTATTTCGTTCCAATGTTTCTTTACCCCAGGCGAATTTAGCCGTTTTTATATTCAGTCTGTGACCAGCGATGGAGTCCTAAAGAGAACTGGGGGCGATTCTTGGAGAGTGTACATCAGACAAGGACCAGCATCCCTTGCGCCCATAGTGGTGGACCATGATAATGGTCAATACGAAGTCATGTTCCTTGCGCTTGAGCCTGGGAACTACTCGACCCAGATTTTCCTGGACTACACGCTCTGCGATGGTTTCAGAGATCCTCCAGAGGACTGGTTTGTTAAAGGTAACTGGGGGTGTAGCCAGCTTTTAGAAGAGTTGTAGGTTTGGCCATCCGGTCCGCAAGGGCCGCTTCTAGGAGGTCCCGGAACGTACCCCCCCCCCCCCCCGAAAATATTTCGATATTGGCCCTTGAAAACTGCTTTATCCTTCACTTTCTGATGATTTTATGTGTATCTTGACAGCACCGAAATCCTAATATTTGATAAAAGAGAATGGATTTGAATTTTTCATTTCCAATTCTTAAAATGTAACACAAGTGGGCTGAAAAATTTGTAAGCCCAGGCCTACGGACCTATAGGCTGGCTAGGCCACTGGCGGAGCTTACTCGCCAAGGCGGTTTTCGGTAAGGTGCCCAAGAAAAAAGAGAAATAATTTTATGCGAAAAGTAACAAATCCCAGTTATGTTTAATCTGACAACATCTTTCAAAACCTAAGTGCAAATCGCCGATTCACGGTGGTTTTCGCTGACTCCCTTTCGTGTTTGCATCAGGCTAAAATAAACGACGGGTGTGTTTTAAAACGTTTTGTTATGCAGTTTTTTTTTATTAACTTAGGCTGTTTACGGCTTATGATCGTAGGCCGCAAACAGACAAAACATTCAAACAAGTCAAACAAATCAACTGAATCAAAACTAAATCAGACCAACTTTGGTGTGTGCTGCAGTGGGGTGTTATATCGATAGTATTTAACTATTACAGCGCGAAAGCCACCCTGGATCCAGGGGTCCGTTCTCTGAATATCATGAGTGAAATTAACCGCATAAACGGTTAGAAGAAGCTCGCGAGACGGACCTCTGGTCACTCGAATATACAACCTCATTTCCATGCGAGGATCTAGTTCAGAATCTGAACTAGGTCGCTGATTGGTTACTCCTACTTGTTTCCAGACTCTACCCGGAGTTAATGATGCAACAGCAACTTCGATTGGCTGGACCAAAACAATTCGCCACGGGCGCGTGAAAAACCGGTTTCCCAAAGTGAAGCCACACAAACAACAATGGCGGACGTAGATAGAGATTGCGGCATTTTGCGATCTTTAAGAAACGCTGTGGATTACTCTTTAGTATCCAAATTTTCAAAATATCAGAGAACTAAAGCCAGTTCAGAAAGAAGCGCTGTTGAAATTTATTCAGCGCAAGGATGTCTTGAAAAGAGGTGTTGACAGGCCAGACACGACTTATTAATTCGTGTTATCGTGGAGTGTGACCTTTAGAGTTTTGTTTGAATTTCTATTTAATTTTTATCTCTAGCACGGATCGGAGGCGTGCTTTGGAGTTGCAGGTATTCTCGCTGAACGATTTCGCTGGCCACTGGTAGGTGACAGGAAGAGAAATAGGTGTACTGGATTAATTGCGTGCGGATATCAAGGATTCTTTGTTTGTTAAATCTCTCGCCATTGAAAACGGTTGTATCCAGAAAGTTTACTTCTTTGTCTGAGATTAATGTTTGTTTGCAAGGACAATAAAATTTTCTATCTCCTTTTTCTTAACACTCTACAGTGAAAAAATGTCATCGATGTATCTTTTCCACTGGAGTGGATTTGATTTAATATTTCTGTCTCGACCGTGGAATATACGCATTGATCCCCAAGGGTTAAAACCGGTTTGGTGAGATATCCGATCCACAAATCGCATGGAAATGAGGTCGTGTACTCGAGTGCCCAGAGGTTTTTATTTTTTCTCGGCGCGTTGCGCCTCGTAGTCGCGGCTTCGCCGCTCAAACTCGCCGTTTTCACTAAAAAATAAAAACCTCTGGCACCCAGGGTACGCGAAAGCGGGCGTGGTATCGCCTAATTCTTAGCCAACGAGGCCGTAGGCCGAGTCGGCTAAAATAGGCGATATCACGCAAGTTTGAGCGCAATGATAATTCAACACATTGATACACTGCCCAAATATGGTCAAAAAGTTATCGATACACACTATAATTTCGCATTTTGACAAGAGAATGCAAAAATGACGGACCGGCCTCGATATTTTTTCTTCAAACTGTGCTTTGTTATCAATGTGTTGAATTATAAAAGCCAATATAACTAATGATTTCAAATTCTTTCACCGTCTGTTATAAGTGACACTTAACCAATCATTCCGTTACCATCTAATTCTAAAGGCAACATCCACGGCTATGAACAAGAGCATGGTATATTGGGAGATATAAGCAACGATTATATCAACGCACCCCTTCAAAATGGAAGACCTGTAAAGTTTTACATCAAAGAATCCAACAAAACAAACGGTAAGAATTATTGTGGCTTTACTACTGATCTCTTATTTTGCATCCGCGTGGTCAGTTGAGAAGCAATCGACAAAAACAATAATAATATGACTGGCTGAAAAATCTCGCGCCACTTTCTCAACCAATCAGAAGTAAAACAGAAACCGATCGTGAATTGCTTGGACGCGTTTTCCCGCGCTTGGCGACGGCTACATGTATTCGCTTCGAATCTTGGATTGTCTGCGTTTGTTGTGAGTGGCCAGAATAATACTTTCGTTTTGGTTTTAAGACACTCAAATGAATACCGCTCTTTAACGAGCAATCATTTATTTGACACGAAACTAATTTATCATTTTTTCAAAGGGAAATATAGCAATCGTGAGTAATCTGTCTTTTTACTTTTGTTGTTGCCATAACAACTGATATTGACGTCACAAATACCTCGTGTGATTTTATACTGATAATTTTAGTTTTTGTCTTTATTTATTTATTATTTATTAATAATGCTAGTGATAAGAAGCAAACAGCAGATAATCGTTCTCTTGAATGCTTACAGGTTTGTTCAAGTATGATCAACCATTACGAAAAGGATCCGATGGAACTGCTTTATCGCAGTTATCGTGTAATGTCGATTGTTCGTTGCTGTGGAATGGATTTGGTCGATGGATTGACAAGACGTGGAAACCATATATTTCTGAAGGTTAAAAATATAATCCTTATACGCATACATACATCGTTTTATGGATGTTTACAATTTTGAAAATGTAGAGGACTACTGAATTACAACTGACCACGATAAATTTCGTGGTAGCTTTCTTTTCGGGTCTCCTCAAAGAGGAATGTTTGTACTAGACGTTACTCAAAGTGTAAAACAAATAACTCAAAATGCAAGTCTAGTATAACGGAAATTGAAGGCAGATTTAACATAATATATAATGCTGAATGATACTGATACTATGTTCTACATTATAAAAGTAACGATTTTGCTAATTCTGAGATCTGTCCATGAAGATTTCTCTTTATGATAACCAAATCAGTGAATGACTCATAAATAGTTAATATATCAAGGTCACGTGTCCTATTTTTCTTCTTAAGATCTGGCTGATGAGAACATCCAACATGCCAACAGCAAGAAGCTCCAGACCCTCTCTGTCTATGGGGATTCTATCGCTGTTCACTACCATAAACTGGCTAAATCACAGCGTCTATGCAGAGAGATTTTTCACAATTGCGACAGGAAGTACATGTGGATTTATGATGTGAGTTCAGAAAAACGAAACCGTTAACAAAAGGAATGACTATCTGAGCTAGCCACATTTTGGCAAAATATTTATAACCGACAGCTGAGAAAACCTTTATTTGCAGCGACATGCGACAACTGATCTGATCATTCGACACTGGGAAAGGGAAAACGAGAAAATCAAATCAAAGCCAGTCTTCGAAAGCCTTTTGTTGTGTTTTTAATTCATATCATTTAAGGGTCTGTCTAGTTCTTGTTTTAAGCTAAACGAGTTTGATTTGTCAGGATTCTTTGGCCGAATCAGCCAAGAGAGGAAAATGTCAGGGGGGGGGGGGGGGGGGCAGAATCTTATTCCTTGGTTTTATGAGCTATTTGTACCTAACCACAAACCTTACCTGCCAGTGGACTATTTTGTACCCAAAAATGACCTTCCCAACCCCTCCCCTTCTATCCCCAGGTTTGCCCAGCCCCCTCCGTGATGCGCTCCCCACTAAATTAACTGTGAGACAAAGAAGGTCTCCGAACAGATATACCTCGGCCGATTGAAACGCTGTCTTGAGGACCTTGAGCTATCACAGAAGACGTGGAACTGTACTAAGAACATCAGTCACCAACTTGCCCGTGGTTCGTTGGCCACTGTTTTGTTCTAACCACATTTTGACGTCATCTGTGATCTATAACTGAACATACGCACGAAAAAATGGCATCTGCTTGTTTTATACAATAACAGGGAAGAAAAATTAGCGTCGTAGCACTTGAATGTGATCATTACTGTTCGAAGATTTTTAATTAATTTCGGTATTTTCCACAACAACAAAACTAATTTTCGCTTAGGTTTCGTCTTTCTTTTTAATTGTCAATAGCCTCCGCAAAACGTTTTATTTTTTATTTTTTATTTTTTTTAATAACAATAACAACTTTAATATTTATAAAGCGCAAAATACTTACAAAATGTTGCTTTACACTATTTACAAATTCTGTTTTTTTTTTCATTATTATTATTATTATTATTATTATTTCCATACAAACAACCTTTTACATAAATCATTTTACATACAAACATTTTACATAAAATTAAGAAAATATAAGAAACACAAGGATTACAATAGGCGTGCCCATGTAGAATTGAATTTTTCGACAGATTTGTTCTGAAACGATATTTCTCTTATAATGATTATGTCGTTTTTCAACCGTAATAAAAAGCTGTCAAAGTCCAAAAAGCCGTTGCACATGCTGGTAGCGAAAATGTGATATTTTGCAATAAGAAGAGCATAGTTTAGTAAATAATTATATGGTGTGTTTTGATGCCAGCCATCAGTATAAAATTATGTATTCACTTGCCCTTCCCAGAATAATCTCGTCCAAATTTTCAAAACCTTCCGGCATGTTGCACCAACCAGAGGAAACCAATTCTCCATGACGTCAACTGTGCGTCTGTACTCTAATAGATCATAGGCAATAACCAATCAAAATGCGCGTAAAATTCAGTATTTTGTACGTACCAATGAAAGTTTTTTCTTTCAGGCGGAGTGGAAGGGAGACGACTACAACGATTTTAACCAAACTGTCGTCCTCGAAGAAATCAAACAAATTCTTTTGAGGCCTGGGATGAGTGGAGAACACAACGTGTTCTTATTCAATGTCGGTATCCATTACTCGCTTGTCCTTAACTTCACCACGTATCGACGGTTAATTGAAAATGTGGTCGCCATGTTGAGGAAGAGAGCTGGTGACAAGGGGCTAGGTAGCAAGGCCTTGCTCATCTGGAGAAGCAGTACGGCTATGGAAAGAGAGGAATTGAAGAAGTTATACGCAGGCGATAACTTAACTAAATGGAGATTTCTTGCAAGTCCGGTAAGACATACGATGATCAGTTACTTCATTAACAACATGTCAATTTTTAATAGCACATATTTGGAACCAGCCGCCCTGCGCCACAAAATCGGCAACAACCCTAACTAAATTTTACTTTCACATAAAGAATGTTACATTCAAGGGTTGTCTGTGCATCAAATGCTTAAAAAGTTTCCTTGTAATGTTATTTTTATTTGTATTATTTTGTATATTTTTCGTACCTATTTTTATAAGTCGTGCGATTGTGCGATCAATTTTACACCTATTGTGCATTTTTTAAACCTACTTTTAGACCTATTTTTTATATTGAGCATATTTTGATATCATATCGAGTGTTTTTAAACATGAGCCTAGTACTCGCGATCGGGAGATTGGGTCCACACAATCGATAATATGATACATAAATTTACTTTCTTACTCACTTACTTTACATTTAGTGATGAAAAATACCTCGCGTAATGCTGACGCTAAAAATACTCGTCTCTAAGACGTCCGTTTTCTTTACTCTTTGCAGTACTCATTTTTTGCAAAAGATACGCTTTACTCTGTAGCCATTATCCTGTGAGAAGGCATGTACGAATTTCATACTGGTAGAATGGTCAAGAGAGGAAGGCAAAACAAGTTTCCCCGGCTTTCGTATAAAACGGTCGCTGCCATTTTATTGACCGTCACGTAGGATTTTTTCACTTTTATCAAAGAAATATTTCACTAAAAATACAAGTTCACGCTCCCCCTTTCACTTGCTGCTATTCGCCATTTCCATTACACCACCACGTAGATCCGGCAATATTATTGATACATCTACTATAGGTGGCCTAACCTAAGCGTAACTCTAACTTTGGTCTAATATTCGACTTCTCTTTTTTGACTGAGCCTGAGGAAAGGAAATTGAGCGGCGAGGAAATGAAATTCAATGAACGGTGAAAAAGGAATTCTGTTTTTGCATTAAAAACCGGCATCATTCAGGAAACAGCTTGGCTGCGGGTTTTGGATAAAATTGGCAGGGAGTCGAGCTCTTTTTCTTGTGGTAACTCACTTAACCATCGCAACTTTAATTTCACTGAATAATAGCTCTTATAAATATTATTAATGTATTGGGATAAATTAACGCTTTGTAAGTGATTGCCTGACTTTACACATCTAAATATTATGATATGAGGTACATGTAACATTTTCATTTTCTTTTCTCATAGAGGGTGCAGCTGTTTCATGCTTATGCCACAAGTGCGATGTGCATGGCTGGAATTTCTGTTCTTGATATGTATCCGCTGACCGCTGCCTGGCCACATGGCACTCGAGATTCCCTCCACTACAGTGATGAAGTAATTGAGCCTGCAGTCCGAGTTTTAGAACGTTTTCTTTCTAAGTATTTTCGGCAGTTATAAACTGCTGTAAAATTGAAAGATCAAATAACCACTTTGATAAAAGTTGCTATAGATGGTTTTCACTCACGTGACCTTCAGTCCTGTGGGACTCAAATGACAAAGGCAAAGGCCATAGCAGCCATGTTGGTGTACATAACAAAAGAAGTTCATTAAAATTCTTTTGTAGTTGTACACCAATATGGCCGCCGTGACGTAACGTGAAAACCATCTATAGTGTATTAAAATCTCTATCCCAAATACAGCCCCAGTTATTTAAGCGAAGTTTAGGTGGTTTTACAAAAGGAAAAAGACTTCAATGTCCTCTTAATAAATCTAACTTACCGTGTTATATACTTTGCATAATTCTTTCAATTCGTCGTTTGTCGGCTTTCCACTGAAGAAATCCCAAATAGCGGGGAATCTCTAAACTTAACACTGATCGGAAAAAGTCGGAAATCGATGAATGCTGTCGAAACAGTGACGGGAGAGTAGCGAAGGTTTTAAAACGAAGGCTGAAGAAATAACCCAATCTCATTACCACTCGTTTCTCTGTTAGGTTGATTTGGCAACGAAGCGAGCTATTATCTTCTGTAAGCTAATTATTTACTTACAAGAGAAAGGCAAAATGTCTAGTTTATTTTGAACTCATTCGAGAGGCGTTTGCGTCGGTTCGGTGTAGTGGGTTGTGTTTTGGGTTTGCGAGCGGATGAATGCTCGTTGTGACGTTTTTAGTTCGCAGTTTCTACAGGAACTGAGAACCAAAGGTGACTTCGGAAGTGGTTGCCTGTTCATGTAAGACAACATAGTATATCTTGAGCCCAAAGTCCCTTTAATATTGTTGTCTCTTGGACACAATTTTTTAACTTACATGAACTGAACATCATCGTACATTTACATACATACATATACTTTATTTCAATTTGCGCCTTAGACATACGGTTTATTGGAAGCCATTAAACCATGTACAGTGCCCCACACATCAGCTTTTCGGGCGGCCAATCCTTTTTCCGACATTTTTCTCCTTCTCAATTATTTTGCTGACATTTGTCCCTTTTTTTATCATTATATTTCGCTCGATATTTTCCTTCTCAATTACTTTGCCGATGTTTTTTTTCCTTCTCAATCACTGCCGATATTTTTTTTCCTTTTCACTCCCTTTGCCAATATTTTTTCCTTGTCTATCATTTCGCTCGATTTGTTTTCTCTCAATAATTTTGCTCAATATTTTCCTTCTAAATCATTTTGCTCGATATTTTCTTTCTCAATCATTCTGCTCAATATTTTCCTTCTCAATCATTTCGCTCGATATTTTTCCACCTCAGTCATTTTGCTGGATATTTATATTTCCTTCTCAATCATTTTACCGATATTTTGTTTCCTCTATATTTTCTCCCTAATCATTTTGCTCGATATTTTTCCTTCTCTATCATTTTGCTCCCGTCATTTTTAACCCGTGAATACGCGCAAGCGTAATGAACGGGTTATCGCTGACGAGCACAGTTTCACTCACTGACTCACTCACTCGATCGCTCGATCGCTCGCTCGCTCACTCCTTCCATCAGCTGTAAATTAACTTAGTGACGTAATGCTTTGCTACGAATGCTACAGTTTATTATATGTGTAGGTTAAGTCTGACCGCAATTAATATAGTATTAATATTTGATATACAATACACTGCAGGGCTGATCTGACTACGTAAAAAAAGACTTTGCGAGACACTATTTTATTTTTATTTTTATTATTTTGCCACACACAATTAATTACAAGCAGAATAAAAACGATAATAAATAGGTTGACTAACATTAAATTTAAAATTTGTACATTACTGGGAGGAGTGACTGTGGCGGGGAAATCTCCGAGAAGCCGAGCTTATAAGGAATAGAGATTTTCCCCCACGGGCAATGTAAATACTAGGCGACAGAAACCGATAAAGTAGGATCACAACCGTGGACAGCCGTTTCGTTGTTATTGCAACTCATCAGCACGGTGTAGCGAACTAAATGTCGCCAGCAAGAAGCCAGCGCAAATAGATTTCACAATGACCCGTTCACCATATCAGGTTCCGTACTATGTACTCACTTGTCACTCGAATCACGCGCTGCCACATCACGTGTTCCGAGGAACAAAGAGCCCATAGTGTCGCAAAGATGTCTCGCAAAGAAAAATGTAGATGGACAAAGCCGATCTGAACATTAAATTTATTTTATTTGTATTTATTGTATGTTTGTTCATTTTTTGGCTGGTTAGGTCTTCCGCAGATCCTACGTTTGCGGTCCTTTGCCGGGATTTCACGTTTATTAATATTTGATAGTCTTAGTTGGCAAAATGTACTGTACCCAAATGAATCATTATTGCTCGTAGACTTTAACCTAAATAAAGTGTAGAATCGCTATGAGGTTAGGCTTAGTCATAAAATTCCCGAAGCATCGCCTAAAGCTCTATTTTAATAATCTCAAAAAATGTTCCGAGAAAATCACCCGAAGGAATCGAGCCTATGAGCTTCCACTTACCGGTGAGATGTTTAACCACTGAGCTATGAGAGACTCGTGGCGACCTACAGGCCATATGATAGGTTCACGTATTCTTTCTTTGTCCCGCGCTCGTGATATGATGAACATTACATCTTTCTCATTTGTACCATCTTTCTTTATTTATCACCTCACATGACGCTTTCGACAGTGCTGATCCTAGCAGTACGCCGGGCGCATGTTACACATGGACCTAGTATATGACCTGTAGTTCGCCACCAGTCTCTCGGAGCTCAGAGGTTAGAGCATCCGACCGGTGAGTGAAAGGCTGTAGTTTCGATTCCTATCAAGGACTCAGATTTGTTTCTTTGTCCCGAGCGTACGCTCGTGACATGATGAACATAACATATTTCTCATTTCATTACCAAGCTTAACATTTACTATTTTTCTTTATTTATCATTCTATGGATTTCGCTTATATTTTCAGCTTTGTCTCATACCCGGGTCTCATACTCACCTTACATCTGATCTGCAATTATTTTTTATTTTTTTACCAAAACTCTTCTTTTCAACGTTAAAAAAATATACTTATTAAATCCCTTTGGCATGTTATAACTGTTAATGGTTGCTTACGAGTGGGTACGACCACATTTACTAGATCCCAGGTAATTTCTTTGTGTTGCGCATGTAGCGATCACCAAATGACGTAAAACACAAGATTTAAATGACATAAACAATAGCCCAATTTACAGACTGCTAGCTGTCCATTTTCAGTCAACCGAGCGGGCGAGCTGATCACGAAAACAAGCTCGGAGAGACTGGAGCGAGCGAACGAGGCGCCTCTTTCCCAGAGCCCCCTCGGTTCGAATTACTTTCGCTCGCTCGCCGCTGCCGATTTCCCTTTCGTAAACAAGCGATGCCATTTTTAACGGTCGATGCCATCATTACCATTCATTGGTAACCAGGCCTTTTGTAATAGTCGATGTCATTTCTCTCTTGTTTATGCCTGGATTGGGATGAAAGTAGGCTATCATTATTAACAAAACTGGGTTTAGGTAAAGCGATTATTAGATCTCAGAAAGATTCGCGATTAGGTTAGATCTAGGGATAGGGTTAGGGTCATAGATGTATCATTAAGGAAAGCATCTTTTATATTTAAATTTTTGTTGGGTTTGCCGGTTCAACCCAGTGGTCTAGTGGTGAAGGAGGCCGAGATGTTAGCATGCAGAGGTTCTGGGTTCGAATCTAGGTAAATAATTGCATTTTCCTTTTTTCTGATAGAAAAAAAAATAATTCGAAAATTGGTGTGTCGCTAAAATGGCATCGCTTGTTTACGAAAGGGAAAATTGCCTCGCCGCGCTCGGATCGCCGATCGCGTATTTGCTCTCCCGCCCGACTATCCAGAGAGGGACTACTAGCAGTCGACCCAATTTACAGTTGTGTACTTTGTGACCAGGCGTGCGTTTCTCGGCGCAAGTTCCGAAAAACATTTCGGGCCCGAAAAGCTGTGTTATGTGCACAATGTTGACCAACAAAGATTCGGTTTTTGTTGAGTTTGAAAGCTAAGCAATAAAATCTTATTTTTACTACACAAGTTGAGCTGGTTTCTTGGCTAAAAACTTTAACGCATTCGTTAGAAACTAAATGAAGAAATGGCTTTCGACCCCGAAATGTCTTCGCCGGGAGTTTTGAGAAACGCACGCCTGGCCTTTGAGTGAAAGTGAGGTAGAAGTTGACCTTGTTTTGTTACAAACCCTGCATGTTACATGTAATCAGGTTGTTCTTATGCCAACTAGTTGTTAAACATGATTTACATATGAAAAGCAGGTATGTTCGTGTATGTAAACAAAGTTAACGCGAGCCTCACTTTAAGTCTGAGGCCAGGGTACTCAACACACAACTGTAAAATGGTCTATAATACCCACGCCACAACACAATAAGACCAATAACTACGCAACAACAGTTCCCAAAACTGCAAAAAAAATACCCAGATCCCGATGCAGTCGCTGACCGTAGAGCTTCAACTGTAATCTTCAATTCAATTCACGGCACTTTCATGTTGTCAATTCAAATTTAAGAAATGTCAATTGCAGCTCTAGATTATTTACGTCATTGAACCTTCGCTAAAAATTATTACTAAACACAAGGAGATGTCAAGACTTTAACACGTTTTTTGTGAGATATTGTTCCAAAATTCTAACTGCAGGGACCATAACTTTATCGTTGAAGTGGATGGAATCATATGCCCCTTTTGGCCATGCAGCGGTCAGCAGATACATATCAAGAACAGGAATTCCCGCCGTGCACATCGCGCCTGTGGCATAAGTATGAAAGAGTTGGACCCGCTGAAAAAAAAGAAAATTGCGATCACGTGAAGAAATGTTTGTCTTCATTTCGGGGATTTCATTGAACTTACGTGCATGGGGTCTTACAATATAACTCAGTACAAGCTGCCTTTCAAAGGCTGTGTGTGTATTGCTTCATTTAATCACACTTGACATAAAGCTGTGATATGATATTTTATTTGCGCACATACGGAGATTTGCGACATCTTTCTTATGCAGCTATGACGTTTTACCGTCCGCGCAAAAGGCGAACATTTCGTGCAATATGATAGTTTCGCTCCACTCATGCGATTTTTTTTTCAGTGGTGGCACGCTAGTGGACGAATGAGAAGTCAAAATGTTGATTGCGAATTTCTAGACATAACAAGACACATTCTGCATGGATACATGGATTCGTAACTTGTAATGTGTTCAATTTCACTCAATAAAATCTTGAAAAAAAATCTTGCAATGTTTGAAGTGATATATCAAACACGAGGAACAGTGTTTCATCAGGATTTTCAAACACCGAGAAGTGGGTCGAAAAAACAAGGCGCAACAGAGTTATTTTAAACGACTTCGAGATGTTTGAATACCTGATGAAACACTCTTAAAGCTTCTCAAACTGATTGTTAAATACAGAGAAAACGAAGGCATAAAATCTAGTTAACCCTTTAAGCCCTAACATCAAAATTTCAGTTCTATTCCTATACATTTTCTATGGAAGTAGTGGAGAGAAATTGTTTGGATATCAAGAGAACTCATATTGTGTGATCATGTCCTTAATTCTCATGACCTTTTTGATTGATAAGGCATTAATATTACAAGGGGAAATTTGATGCTGATCACTCTTAGGGTTTAAAGGCCCACCGTCACCTAAAATGCTGTGCGCGCCGTGATCACTTTCTGTGCTGAATTGCGTTCAACCAATCAGATCACGCGTATGAACAACGGAGCATTTCAAAACAAAAACAAACGACCGCAACGTCTTTTGTGTGAAGGTGGGCCTTTGAAGGGTTAATTAGATCTGGTTTGCAAACCACCATGACGCCTATGATACTTGATAGATTGATTATTAATGAGTTTGAGAAATGATTTTTAAACATTGGTGGAAGAACATAACATGTACATGTGGCTGTTATATTTTATTACCGGGTTGGTGTGGAATCTCCATTCTGTCAAGTTATCTCCCCAGAAACACTTTCCAAAATTTTCTGCTTCAATTGCTGTGCTGCTTCGCCAGATGGACAAGGCCTGGTTGCTGAGCCCACTTTTATCCTTTTTATCAGTCTCCTGTTTCAACATCTTGATCACACTGTCGATCAACCGTTGGTATGTTGTAAAGTTGAGTGACAACGAGTAATGGATGCCAAGGTTGAATAAGAACACGCTACGGTTTACCTTCATGTTAGGTCTAGTCAACACCTGTTTGATTTCTTCAAGAACAAGACTTTGGTTAAAGTCGCTACTGTCGTTTCCTTGCAACTCAGCCTGAAAGAAATCACAATGCCATGAATGAATGAATGAACGAACGAACGAACAAGCGAACGAATGAACGAACGACCGAACGAAGGAGCGAATGAATGAATGAATGAATGAATGAATGAATGAATGAATGAATCTTGACGTGCGCATTAATAACATTATAAACATACTTGTTCTGAGTGTGTATCGCACGCGTATCATCACTTTAACAACTTGAACAATTTAATTTTTGTGTTGAGTATTGGACATGCTTAGAAGGTATACCTAAATGAAAGGTTTATATTCGTTCCTTTTAATAAACATGTTCGTTTCATAAATGAGGGGTATTAATCCACCCCTCTGATTTAAATAATTCTACTGCTCCTAAACAAAGGACATCGCTTCCTCTAAATTCTACCGTACTACCAACGCGTTTTTCTTGGCTGTGCAATAGCTATTTGCTAAAACAGGCATTTAGCATCCAACCCACATCGTAAGTCCACATGTACTTCTTTTCACAAGTGTGAAAAATCTCTTTACACAAACGTCGTTTCTTTGCCAGCTTATGGTAATGTACACCTATTGAATCTCCGTACACCATGAGAGTTCGTAGCTTTGACTTCCTGCTTTGTTCTTTGTTTTCATTGTCTAAAGAAGAATCAACAAAAATCGCAACAATTATTTCAGCTTTTGTTTAGATCGTAATAGATGGTTTTCACGTTACGTCACGGTGGCCATATTGGTGTACCAACTACAAAAGAATTTTAATGAACTTCTTTTGTTAGGTACACCAACATGGCCGCCATGGCCTTTGTCATTTGAGTCCCACAGGACTGAAGGTCACGTGAGTGAAAACCATCTATGGAAACAAATAGGTTTTTGAACCTGAATATAAGACTAAAAATATTCAGTTATTTTAACCTTCAGGAATATATGGTGTCCATTTCTCGTTCAACCATCGTCCAAAGCCATTCCACAGCAAAGCACAATCGACGTTACATGATAACTGTGATAAAGTAGCTTGACTGGATCCATTTAATAACGGCAGGATGTACTTGAACAAACCTGAAATTTATTAATAATTATTATATTGTTAATCAGTCCGCCATTACAAAAAGAAAATCATTTTTATTCATTGTTTTTAAAAACACAGAAAATTTCAAATCACTAGGATCCGTATAACTGCCAAAGAAAAAAGACCTGAAATCAATTGAGCAAGTTTTTCTTCAACCAGAGGATCAAAAAAGATGAAAACATTTAGCTGTCGTAATTGTCATACAGTTTCTTAGCCGTCTCGATTTAGAAAATTGGCGAGTAAAGACTCTCCTGTAAGAAAAACAGTAAAAGTCTTGAGAATAGAAAGAAAACAAATACATGGCATAAAAGAGTTAAGCATAAAAGCAAACTCTAGCATTAAAGAGTTGTTCCTTCTTATTGGGAATCCTGAACAATGCGCCTGGCTTTATATTGGTAAATGTGGTAAACATTTCGGATCTCCATTCGCCACTTTAGAAACGAGAAGGAAACTCAGGGCCGAGTGAACTTTCGCAACGACTTCTGTGATTGTTACACGGGACGCTTCTTTTGTCTCTGTCCCCAGTAACAGTCCCAGAAGTCGTTGCGAAAGTTCACTCGGCCCAGTTTCCTTCTCTTTTTTAAAGTGGCGAGCATACCGACAAAAACCTCCTCCCAGGGACTGTTCCGCTTTCAAACTGGCGGGGCAAGAGTAGAAACCGCTAGGAAAAGCTGCCAGAATGCTCCAAGAATTGTGGGGTATTTTGGCACGTGACGCACGATGAAATGGCATCAGTTCGGACGTACTTTACGGCGATTGGCAGCCGTGTTGTTTGTGGTAATCTGAAACCATTGTTCAAACGAAGCGATTATTCTTTCAACGTGTTTAACGCGACAAAATACTTGGAGCATTTTGGCAGCCTTGTCCAGCGGTTTCTGCGCCCGTCCCGCCATTTTGAAAACGGACAAGGCCCTGGGAACGAGCACAACGGCAATTCGAGTCGGGTAGTTCCGCACTTGTCCAAACGATGTCTGTAATGGGCGAAGAAAACAATAGATTTGTCCCGCTGGGAAAGGGATTAGGGAAAGGGGCATTGTTCAAGTGATATATCAATTGTATCGTTCGCCAATCACAGACATCGTTTGGACAGCTACGACCCCGCTCATTTAAGTCATTTAAGTTTTTATTTATTTTCAGATAGGAAGTAAAAAAATAAGTTTAAACGGCTAATATTAGAACGCGAGCATTCATTCATGAGCTTTGTGAAAGACTAGGTTAAGTTTGTAAGTAGTGTAAGGTGAAGAATTTACCATTTGTTTTGGTGGACTGCGCAATGTAAAATGTCACAGGTATCCCACTCTGCAGAGGAGCTTTAATGAAGTCATCACCTGTATATCCCAACATGCCCTGCGCTTGTTTGTGGCCTTGGATGTCCCCTTGAAATATATAATAAATTAATAAGTGGTTTTTTGAGACTTAAGCCCTGGTCAAATGGCGCATGATAGTTGATGAAAGATAGAGTGACAGTTTTGATCTTAAACTATCATCTACTATCGTTGACTTTCATGCTTGCGGTCAAACGGTGCATGTTGATGATATGATAGTTGGTCAAACGTCACGCGAGTACGCACCCATTGACTTCTCGTTTGACTCTCGACTACTATTGTGCGACGAATAAACAATTTCTTGGCTTGCTCTTTTTGGGCCTTGCCTTTTTGCGACCATTTTAGTAAAAAGCTACAGCTGAGCTCGCTAAAAGTGGCAACTGCTGACGGAAAAACTATCATAAACTATCATGCGCTTGGCTTGGTCAAACGATCAAAACTATCATCAACTATCCAGGGGCGGGATCTCTCACCGTTTCTGGGAAACCAGTGGTGTTTCATCGAGACTCGAAATTCAATCGAGTCTTTGAGTCTCGTTTTCTAAAACGAGACTCGTTTCAACTAACGAGACTCGATTGTCATAACGAGACTCGAAGACTCCATTTTCAAAACGAGACTCGAAGACTCGATTGTATAAACGAGACTCGATTGTCAAAACGAGACTCGATTGTATAAACGAGACTCGATTTTCATAACGAGACTCGAAGACTCGATTGTCAAAATGAGACTCGATTGTATAAACGAGACTCGATTGTCAAATCGAGACTCGATAAAAAAGAGAAAAAGAAGAGACTCGATAGGCCTGTCGTGGGGGGGGGGGGGGGGGGTAGGGTTGAGCGCTCGTGTCTAAGTCAATCATCATATTTTTGCATTTAAAAAAACACTCCTAACTGTCTTTATTTTTTCTTTTTACAAAATGTCAGAATAGATGGGATAACGGAACTAAAGTCACGAAAGTTATTTACAAGGGGAGAGAGGGGGACGGTCGTTTTAGAGTAGGGGGGGGGGGTTAATTTTCGCCTCGAATCGTGATCAAAGCTCAGACATATACCATAAACACGTGATCCATCCCCGGGGGGGGTACTCCCTATAATGGGCTATACGGGGATGCTCCGCCCGAAAGGGGTACCTTTTTGAGGCTGGAGGTATATGAAAGGGTCGTGATTTCACGAGTTGAAGTATATGAAAGGGTAGGGATTTCACGAAGAATAGGAAAGGGTACCGAAAACACGCCGATGAGGCATAACAAAGGTAGGGAAAACTGCCATTGAAGTCTAATAAAAAGGGCCTTTCAAAATAAATCAAACAGACGTACGTAAAGGCTATATGAAAGGAGTACCATTTTCATTAAAAGGTATATGAAAGGGGTAACCTTTTCTGTCAAAAACGGTATATGAAAGGGTAAGGGTTTGAACCTCGGGGCGGAGCATCCCCGTACAAAACTTTGTTGGGTACCCCCCTCCCCCCGGGATCCATCTCAGTCAAAGTTGAGTTTATATTTTAGCTGTTAATATTTTTGTTTTTAAATTATGATAAAATATCAAAATGACATAACGCCATTGAAAGCAACAAACTACTGAGAAAGACATTCAACATAACAATTTATTCTGGTATTTCCATATCTTTAGAATTTTGGCTTTTTGACTCTTCAACAATTTATTTTGATGTGTCCATATTTTCCATATTTTATACGGGATCCCCCCCCCCCCCCCCCCGGTACATATGTTTCGCCCGGTGCTACGTTTGGATAGTTTTTGGACCAGGATCGATTTAACAGATGTGGGACAACATCGCTTTTTTTTTCTTGGAGCAGGGCGTAATTATTTTTACAACATTTTAGCTAGTAAAATGGACTTGGTATTGGAAAGGTGAAATACATTGCGATCACCGAGAAGGGATCCTAGTGGCCTTGGGGTGGAAGCTGATTTGGTTTTAAGGTTGGTCGGAGTTGATGCCAAAATTTGAAAGTAATTAATAAAGTTTATATCGATTTTGAAATTGCGTTTGAACTCATCATAGGTGAGGAATTTCCCTTGTTCATTTAGAATGTCATAGATGAAGTATATTCCAGAATTAGCCCAGTTCTTCCAGTACAGCTATCTTCCTTCCTTATTGCTGTCGTGAGAGTAAGCCGAACGCAGTTCTCTGAAGTAAGCAAGCATTTCTTGGTAGAAAGATTATACATTCCTATCTAAGTTTTTGGTGTTATAATTACATTTGAGTTAAAAGGTCAGACCCCATATTTGTTAAAGGAAACATTTGGGATAGCCTTCCAAGCATCATTTGAGACATTTAGCAAGAGGAGGAGGGAGGGCTATATTGGACGGTGCTTTTTACTATTTTGTAACATTATATTCAACCTAAACACAAGACTGTCTTCCGAAACAACAACGCCGTCAACCAAGAAAAAATTACGATAACTTCAACCACATACGCAGAAAGAAATATCTTAAAGTAGGCTTCACTTTTTACATTTTTAAATTGAAATAACATTGTACCTAAAAAAGGTGAATACGTTTCAAGTACAGAACAGCTGAACCGCTAAAGATTAAATAAAGAGCAAAACAAACTGACAAGCAATTTTCAGAGATTTGTTTATTAATACGAAATGAGCACATGTGGAATTTACTGACTCCTTTTCTATTTCTAAGGATAATAAAAATAGATGCAAAAGTATTGCAGTACCTTGAAATTCATGTGAAAGGAGTTTGACACCAATTACACTTGAATAGACAGGCACGCCAAGACTAGCATTATCTACCAGTGGCCCAGTCCAACTGTAGAGAGTAGGCCTCTATCGGTCAAGGTTGACCATCCCCCCCCCCCCCAAAAAAAAAAAGGGAGGAAAGGATTTACTCGTAAGCCAGAGCATTCTCCAAAAACGTCAAGAGTACGCAAAAGGTTTACATAGGATAGTTTATCTTTCAAAAAACAGGTCATATCGTCTGCTAAGAGAGAAGGCTTCACCACATCCTGTCCAATTTTAACCCCGCTTGAATATTGTCATCGTTTCTAATCTTTATATCTAAAACCCCAAGTGCTATTATGTTCGTTCAGACAAGGAAAAAGCAGTTCAATTTAACAGAGTGAAAATTAGAATATTTTGACGAGAACCTTATTGAGACCTTTGACTAATCTAGCCGCCGCTTTTAAAGTGCGCAAGGTATGATTACAGTATTTCTAAACAGAAAAACCTTTGATTGCAGAGGTCCACACGACGCAGAAATTAAACTTGCTGGTAGTTGCCGGATCTTCCTTGTGAAAGATCTTGTGCCAGGCGTCACTTGAATGTGAAAATACAAAACTGAATGCAAGGCTGGCACTACGGCAAAGGGCAGATTTATTAATGGCCAATATTTCGACTATAGCCCTGGCCCTGAGGAAGACTAGTACAATTGGTATATGTAATCGCATGGGCCCGAGTAAAATTAAGGATTAATATCACTTGTGTTTTCAGATGCTGTCCAATGGCGATTTCTACATCTTCTGAAAACACAAGTGATATTAATCCTTAATTTCACGAGGGAACATGCGATTACTTGTTTATAATGTAGAGGGCAAAATTATAGGGAAACCTTTCAGACATTTTAAGAGTCACTCAGACTTGAAACCACCCGCACTCGGTGAATATACTCTCTCGCAAACTGACAAGACTTAGAACTTTTTAACTCAATTAAGATTACAGTGTACCTTAGGGGGTGTCTCCAGTATAACAGTTCTAGGGTCTTAAGATTACACTTAATATACCTAAACCCATATATCAAATTAAAGCTTATAGAGCTGGCTATCTAAATATGGAAACCATTTGGTAATAAAATGAATCATCGAATTTTTTACGACGTCTAAATTCGAACGTCCGAATCAGCTTTAAAACGCTATAACTCAAAGCGATTATTGTATTTTGCTAATTTGTTTTGTTCTCTGGTTTTCGGACACGAAGCGCTAAAAAAACGTGTCGACGATTTCCCATATTCAATTGCCGTGAAAAGTTACAGAATATTTTCGAAAAAGGGAGAAAAAAATTGGAATGATCGCACGGAAATGGCTCTTGACGAAAACGTTTTCGGAAATAAGAAATTCGCCGACAGGTTTTTGTTGATTATATGTTAGCCTAGCTTCTGTCCAAATTTGAAGAAAATCGAACACATTCCCTTTGAGTTGTAGCTCTTTAAAGTGTCCCCAACAAGCGAAAAATTAACTTTGAGAAAACAGCGCTTAAAAGAACATATAGCTTCATAAACAAACTCCCCACAAAAGTTGTACCGTCATTTCTCCGTCAATTTTCACTATTTTTCGATAATTTTTTTTATAACTTTATTTTGACGCAAAAAAAAAAAAAAAATTAAGGACGGTGCCACCTATTGTTATTGCGCATACGTTCTGCGCATGCATTGCGCGATAGTCGAGCGAGACACTGGTTATTTTTTAAACGCGAACGCGGGTGGTAAAGACTAAGTTCCGCCCACTTTTCATGTCAACTGTTAACTCCCTGGCTCAGTTTCTAAACTTTATATTTAATACAAGATAAATGGTAGAGTTCTCAAAAATCTATGAAAATGTGTTAATAGACCTTCTGCAGTCTAAAAGTGCTAAATTCTTTCTCTATTTTTCAAACGACACAGCCTCGGTAATGAATGCTGCCTCGATCAGCAGAACGCGTATTTTTTGCCTTTCTTTACGAAGATTGTTTACATTGGCTCCTTTTCACCATTCAAAATTTTAACAAAACTTAAAGTCAAACCAGACTAGTGTTTTTTATACATAAAACAAGCATCCTCAAGGCATAAAATCCAAGGAAAGGCTGGCATGTTGTTATTTCAATTGACTGCAGGTTTTTGTTTGGCGGCCAAACTCGCGTTGTTTGAAATTTTTGTTTATAACATAGCGCGCGTGCTTGCCTTATATAAGTCCTATTGAGTCGCTATGAACAAAATCTTTATTTATGCACGCCCGTGCGTAAATAAGATGACGTCAGCATTTTTTTACCTGGCTGCAGAGTTTCTGCCCTGTTGAGCTGACTGAGCTGCAGTGCAGTTTTCCTCCTCTTTAAAATATGGAAGAAACCAGTGAAGAACTGCCCAATTTTTCTGTCGGCATTAATGCGATTTTATGAAAATGTATGAAAATGCCAAAAAACTTAGCTTATTCATGTTAGTTTTTTATCTTGGCGGCGCGATGTTTACACTCAAACTCGTGAACACGCTACGCTAAAATTTCACAAACCGATGTTTTATACGGAAATTATACCTATTATAAAACAACAGACAACATAAAATACAGCAGTAAAATTGCAGAGAATGTTGCATTGCAAAGACTTCAATTCAGAATTGAAAAACAAACTGAACAAGCATGCGACCGAACAGAGCGAAAAGCTATCAGATTTGAAAAAACTACAATCAAGGCAGTCTTACAAAAATTAATAAGCTTACGTTTGGACACAAATTAACGTTAAAAAAACGTTACCTGCACTCGATACAGCTTTTTAGTCTCTTCCTTTAGCACCCAGCTTTCCAGAAAATTAAGCGAGTTGAATTGTTCTTGTTGTTGTTTTGACACGGACCATTCGCTAAAGAACCCGCATCTTTAGTCCACACATTTCAAGTCCGAAGTTAAGGTGGCTCGATGGTGTTTTTTTCTGTGCCGACCACTTTTTTTCAATCTTGTATTTGGCTATCTTAGTCATTATTTACCTAAATACTCATGGCACACACTTACTAGGGAAAGATTGAAGTTTCCATTTCAGTTGCATTTTTTGCGATCGAAGCGTCCTTGGCAACGATACGTTGCTAGGCGTAGTTTTACTTGTGAGGCCGCCGTCGGACTGTATGAGAAATTTTGGTAACTCGCTCTTGGGGACTGAAAGAGTACCCCAATGCACACATTTTAGCCAAGTTTGGTTAACTTCTGTGAGAGGATTTTTGAATGGCGCGAGTTTACTTATTTTAGGGTTAAATTTGGTAAAATATCAAAGTTTGTTGTATTTCACCCCAAACTGAGAGATCGAGGACCTAATGCCGATTTCAACTTTACTCATTCATAAGAACAACTATTGTACCTTATTTGTTTGGCTCTTTTGGCGGGTTGACGGTTTTCGATTTTTCCCTGTGCCGAGTTATAATAATCGAAATTTACGATGTTTTTGCAACAAACGAGCAGAGAATCTTCTGACCTCGCTTATTTTAAAAATCTGAGATAGAATTTCCCAAGAATAAGCGAACTATAAATTTGGACCTTCTTTTACTTAGTCTCCAAATTTCGTGTTGGTTGAAATGCTGTGAGACTTGTACGCTGAACGTCGAGTTGGTAACATGCGCGCTAGTATTTTCAGAGATTTCTTGTTCTCCGAGATGTTTACAATTCATGATCTATTCTGCATATTTCATTGTTCTGAAATGACACCTGCACGCGAATTCCAGTCTAGCACGGGCGGAACCAAAACTCTTGATTAACTTCCGAAGACCTGCCGATTATGGTAATAAAATCTTCTGTTAGACACGCTTAGCGTTTTTCACGTCTTTTAATAAGGGAAATAATTGCTGCCTTGACAGTGAGTAAAAATTTCTGTTTTCTGTTTGCGGCATGCTCTTGCTATTTTTAGGTCAATTACGTGTTTAACGTTGATGTTCAACAGCTCACCTGTTATCTCATGAACACATTGCCAGGACTGATGAATTACCATAATTGGCAGGTCTTCGGAAGTTAATCAAGCGTTTTGGTTCCGCCCGTGCTAGACTGGAATTCGCGTGCAGGTGTCATTTCAGAACAATGAAATATGCAGAATAGATCATGAATTGTAAACATCTCGGAGAACAAGAAATCTCTGAAAATACTAGCGCGCATGTTACCAACTCGACGTTCAGCGTACAAGTCTCACAGCATTTCAACCAACACGAAATTTGGAGACTAAGTAAAAGAAGGTCCAAATTTATAGTTCGCTTATTCTTGGGAAATTCTATCTCAGATTTTTAAAATAAGCGAGGTCAGAAGATTCTCTGCTCGTTTGTTGCAAAAACATCGTAAATTTCGATTATTATAACTCGGCACAGGGAAAAATCGAAAACCGTCAATCCGCCAAAAGAGCCAAACAAATAAGGTACAATAGTTGTTCTTATGAATGAGTAAAGTTGAAATCGGCATTAGGTCCTCGATCTCTCAGTTTGGGGTGAAATACAACAAACTTTGATATTTTACCAAATTTAACCCTAAAATAAGTAAACTCGCGCCATTCAAAAATCCTCTCACAGAAGTTAACCAAACTTGGCTAAAATGTGTGCATTGTGGTACTCTTTCAGTCCCCCAGAGCGATTTGCCAAAATTTCTCATACAGGCCGACGGCGGCCTCACAAGTAAAACTACGCCTAGCAACGTATCGTTGCCAAGGACGCTTCGATCGCAAAAAATACAACTGAAATGGAAACTTCAATCTTTCCCTAGTAAGTGTGTGCCATGAGTATTTAGGTAAATACCGAATAAGATATCCAAATACGTGATTGAAAAAGAGTGGTCGGCACAGAAAAAAACACCATCGAGCCACCTTAATCCATACTGAAAGCATAAGTTGTTCTCTCTTCAATTAACAACGGATTTTGGACTGCACAGCGAGTCTCTGTTTCAGTTCATGAACCATTTCTCCATTGAGCAGACTGAGTTCGACAAAACGTGCACACAACAACCCGTGATGCGAAAAAATACAAACTTGCTCGTTTTAGTTCCTTCAGCTGCGTAGTGAGCTTTTTCGGTTCCAATCCGCTTCAAACAGTGTTTAGGAACATTTTCAAGGAAACGTGATAAAGCATATACCATATTTCAAAGCCAATTATGAGAAGACAATTTCAGAAAATTGTGCTTGATCGTTTTTTCCAGATCAAGCGGTTTGAACAGCTTTGCCAAGGTGAACTTTCATTCAGCTTCGCCAAGATGAACTGCGATACGCGGCAAAATTTTCGCGCCTTTTTTCGTTCAGTCATGCGATCAGTATTTTTTTCTTTCCCTTTCACTATGTTATAAAAGACTTTGTTCATGCTTTTAGCTGTGCGTATATCGAGTTATGGATACACTTGGGAAGTTTGGAGAGCACTCAAGAAGCTAGAGTTGCACTCGGCTATCGCCTCGTGCAACTCTTACGCATCTTTCGTGCTCTCCAAACTTCCCGCGTGCATCCATAACTCGATATACGCACGCTAAGCATGAACAAATTCTTAATTAAGCTTATCTGCAAAAATCTTTTGCCAGTGGCCATTTTTGCGAATAAAAAAAGACATTAAGTATATAACAAAAGCAGAAAAACAATTGTTCCTGACCAGTTAAATCAAACAAACGTCGAAAAGGAGAATTGAGATGAGCAAAGCGTTTCGAAAAAACCTTTTTTGACAATAGATGAAGATATATTAAAAAAACAAGGCTGAAGCCAGCAACTAAAGAAAACTGGCCGCTCCAAAGCCGGGAAGCATCCGACTAAAGTCTTCCCTCCCTGGATTGCTGGCAAGCATGGTTTTGTCGGTTTTTGGTATAATCTTTCGAAAACACATTTGTGCATTTAGGTTAAATTGATTTCCTTTATTTATTCTCTATTATAGGCAAGTGATGTTTTTCAAAGTCGCATCGTGTCAGTTCTCAACTTCTTTGCATTTTAGAGCAAATTTTGATAGGCGAAAAACTTGCCATGATAAACTGAGAAGAAATCTTATCTTTTTAGATCAAATAAAGCCGTAGACTTAGGCAAAAAAAGTGTTTTATTATTTCACGATATTTTTACATTAAAGTGTAAACTCTTTTAAAGTTATCAGAGAATCCATGAAAACTACAGGAGCTTCACAAGAAAATAAACACGCGGCCAAATGAAATTACAAAACTCAAGCACTTTTCAACAAATATTTCTTAAATTTTGATCCAAATAACCGTTAAAAGACTAACCTGACAATCTAGAGTTTTTCGGCAGCCGACCAGCCACTTCGATATAGCACTGATGTTTTCAAGTTGGTAATGGATCGGAATGTAAAGTTCTTGTGCCCGAAGGAACATAATAAATCCGTAGATCCACTGTAGCCTGATCAATGGAAGTAAACCGATTTTGCCTTTTTACTCCTTTACTGCGCTGTTTGACCTTGAAATACCCGAATGTTTCTCAAAAGAGCACCTTACATCTACAAATAAAATTCCTTTGAATTCTACAATGTTTGTCTTTTTATCGTGCCTGAAAGTATTTAAAAGTTTTGAACGGTAAGCCGTCGAGTGGAAATCCCAGCATGCCCCCGAAAAAGACACGCACAATATTCAACTTACTAGGGAGGGCATAGGAAAAATGTCGCGAACCCCGAAAGTGATTCCGTAAAAGTTGAAAATATCTAAATATAACTTGTAAAAACGCGTGGTGACCCCTACTTTTTATCTTATAAAATGGAAGTGGTAAGCATATTAAGCACCCCATTAATTTTGTGTTGTGGGCAAACGTTATTAAGACCGTATTTTTGGCGAACGCGGGAAAGCTGTCAGGGCCGATAATTGCTCCGTTGTGATGATTTTGTAACTTAAAACACATAAACAGTAGTTGTTATGTTACCATTCGTTATGTGTTTTGGAGATTTTTAGAATTATTGTTGCTTATGTGTATGTAAAGGCAAATTCTAAGGAAATCCGCGAAGAAAGATCTATTTTTCCTTTTTTTCGAAAAAATGCTGATGTCAGCATTTTTCCAGATTGAAGCTTAAATATCGCCGAAAATTGCGTGGTTACCCCCAATTTCCTCTTTGGATTCCAATAGCCCCTGCTAAGATCTACTTTTCCCGCATAGTCAAAAACCTGGCAAAATACCTTGCCATTAGGTGGCACCGTCCTTAAATAAATTTTCGATCTGAAGTTACACTGTAACCTTAAGCTTAAATACATTTCTATTCGGTCAAAGATACATTTGGCGGCTGTTATACATCTAGAGAAGATAGCCAGATATTTATCGATAAAAGACACTTTACGACAAAAACAAAGCAAGTTTTATTTAAGCGTACCTGTGTTTTGAAGTTTTTGCCGCAAATGGCGAGAGTTCAAACTTGCTTGCACGTTTGGCGATTTAATTGCTTTCTTTCACTTCTTTTAGCCTTATTTTTCTCCTGTTAAACGTATATTTTCCTTTTCAGCTAAATCTGTCAAAGTTCTTTTCTTTAGGTCCGCAGAAATCCTCATTTTTTCATTGAAGTGATGGAACTTTAAAATTAACCTTTTGTGAGGGTCTATTATACTCTGGCGGGCTGGCGGTTTAAGCCATTTTTAATGTCGGTTTGCGGGTACATTCGTATTTATCTGGCGGTTTACGGTCAAGAATTATCGGCAGTTTCGGTCTTGAGGAAAAATCCAAGGCGGTTTGCAGTTTAGGAAGAACAAAGTATGGCGGTTTGCGGACTGTGCGACCCCCTATAATAGACCCTCTTTTGTCGCCATGAATGAATTTCTTCGAGGTCTTCAGCGTCGCAAACTGGCCTGCAGGCGCCTAGTTAATTCAAGATTTGACACAAATAATCGCTTCCTGTTTGGCGTAAAATGCTGCAATTCACCTGTAGAATTCCTCTCTTAGGCATCTTCGGATTTCATTCCTTTTTTATAACAAAATCTCCGGCGAAACATGCGAGCGCTCCGTTCGTAAATTCTCTTCAAAATCCCGCCAAGCCAACTGAATGCAACGAGAACGACGCGCTCAACCAATCACGAGTGAGAAATTTTGATCCTCGACCAATCAGGAGCGAGTAATTTTGCCCTCAATTAAGAAAAAAAATTCCCTCTTTGTCAGCCAATCAGCATTCAGTAATTTTGCCCTCTATATTTTAAGTCGAAATATTGGCCATTAATAAATCTGCTCTTTGCCGTAGTGCCAGCCTTGCATTCAGTTTTGTATTTCTAAACACCACACGGCCTTGGACGCTCTTTTTTTCGAGGAAGGTTCCCTTCTGAGAATTGACTAAAAAAGTTAACCGGCGGTCTAGCAGGAGCAAAATGAACGGTCCAGCCTACAAATACTTTTAACACCAATTTACACGAGGAGAGGAGCTAAGCGTGTTGTTCGCGCGCGGACCACACGCGCCGCTAAGGTTTTCTAACACATTTCAATTCTTTTAGACTCTTCAAGTAAATTTTCTCACCAACTTCAGTTAATTCGAGAAACAAAATATCGAAGCCTAATAAAAGAACTTCTTTGTAACATCTTGCTAATAATGCTAACTAATTATTTTCGGCGTGAACTGGCCTAAGCCAAAAAAAACTTAAAATCAAAACAATTTAAAAAGTTGGCAAATTAACAATTATTATTGTCAACCCAAGCAGTAAGTTTCTGGCAAAATAAAATGAAATAAGAAGGGACGGACCATTATTTTTCTGTTGAGAAATTTTCTTCTGCAAACAATTCTTTTAAAATTTATACTCCTCTACAATCATCATTTTTTTTCTTCATTTTTTTTTTACAGTGCTATCTTTTCTTGTGTAAAAAATATTTTGACTTAAAAATAAAAATAAAAACAGCTTTTATTAACATAGTAAACAAAATGACGCATTGTTAACATAAAATTGACGTTTCGTATGCTAAGCAACATACATTTTCAAAAGTAACCGTTACACAGTGTTTGAAAACTGTTTATATAGTTCAAAATAGTCTGTAATAGTACGGAATGTAAGCTATTTTTCGAAAAAGAGATCAATAGTGCTATAGACAATTATTTTGGTCACCTACGCTTGCAGTAATTTATGGTTTGTTGTTCCTTTATACATCACTCACCGTTTTAATTCCTACGCAGCTACTGGCGCAAATAAAGGGCATACGACAGGAAATATGCAAAGGGAGTATTAGGCTTTTTCGCGCCGGATTCCACAGTGCCGAAGTCCTGACCTTCTTCTTGACGATGTTTACCACAGGCCATCATACACGTACCACCCGGCCTGTTATAAAAGCAGTGAAGGCAAGCACATTGATGATATAAAATGATTCCAATTGTCCTAGGTTACTCAGTTAATTTTAATCATAAAAATTCTTTTCCTTGGGTCATTTTATTCTTCTGAAAAACAAAACGTAAACAGCGGTTATAAACATTTGTCTAAAATGCATTTATTTCAGTTACTTGACGTTTCATATGTACGCCAGTACCACATGCATCATCACTTCTGATGATGTATGTGGTCAAGAGAAAATAATTGGACTAATTATAATCTTTTGATGTGGTACATACCAAACGTCAAGTAACTGAAAGAAATGCATTTTAGACAAATGCTTATAAACGCTGTTTGCGTTTTATTTTTCAGTTAATTTTTATAGTTTATCTGATTTCTCTGCAAACGTGCTTTTTATATAGTATCTTGTGAACAAAAAGTTTATTTTGACTTTCTAAGGCCCTGTAGCCTGCGAGCAAGCTCTCGGGCTCGGGGTTTGAGAGAGCGGAGAGCGAGAGCTTGCAACGATGTCTCAGAAATTTGAATGCCGCCCCCAATACTTCCCGTGGCTCCCCGGTGTCCGAGCTGTCAGAATTCGGCCAATCAGCGCAATCCGGAAACGAGCGTTAATGTCAACAAACATGAAACAGTCCACGTGAAAAATAACTTCTCACGGGTATTTGCCTGCTCGCGCTAGCTCGCAGCAAGTATGGCAAATATAGATCTGTGTAGGGAGAAAACCGAAAGCAGAAGATCCAAACGATTTAATATTGTAGATATTGTAAAGCTTCGTTAAAACTTCGCTAGCGTGTTTATAATTTTGTGAATCGCCCGAATCGCGAAATGTTTTTTATTGAAAAGGTTTCAAATTACTTTCGAACATATGCAAATTGCGTGGTGAACAAAAATAAATAAACTAAATAGCACCGGCCAAAACACTAGAGCTCTTTCGATAGCTGTTCAAATGGCTGGAAATCTTTCATCTAAACGGGTACTAACATTCGCCGTTCGAAAGGGTGAAGATTTTTTTTAAACGTTTAACAGCCGCCGTTTGAACGGTTGAATATTTTTTCCCGTTAACTTTCAGCGTGAGAGGTGACAAATGCTGGTCAATAATTTTCTCGGCTGACCCAAACAAAAGCTGAAACTTCGCCGATCTTAATTCTTCATTAGATACATCGGCAACAGGAGCCGCAGACATTCCAATACTTCTGGCTTCTGCTACCTGGTCGTCGATGATGCGTTGTAACGGACAGACAACCAACACTGTTTGATGCTGCCTCCTTTCAATTTGCAGCCGCGGCAGCAAACAGTTGAAATATAAAGCTTTTGCCATAGCCCGTCAGCAAAACAGTGAGGACATCACTGCCTTTAAGTAGTGCTTCAACTGCTTGACGTTGCCCGGGTTTCAATTCCGAAGGAAACTTCACATATTTTGAAAAATTCTCGCACGCTTTATGAATACAATCTCCTCCGCTCTCCGTGATCACGCACGACGCACGAAGAATGATGACGTTATTATCCAATTAAATCTCAACCAATCAGCATTTTCCGCTAGCTTTCACGGGTTAAACATTCAAATTTCTGAGACATCGTTGCAAGCTCTCATTCCTTTCCCTCCCCCACCCCCTCCCCCCCCAAAAAAAACTCCAAACCCGAACCCGAGAGCTTGCTCGCAGGCTAAAGGCCCTGCAAACACTTTTTTCAATATTTCTAAACTCCAACCCGCCCCAATCCAACATCGTCCGTCCCGCGTGTACGCGGGAGCATGGTACTAGTCCCACCAACACCAAGGTCTCACGCTGTTCAGCGTCGGCGTCCATTTTGTTCGAGCATGTGCTCTTCCCGTCCTAACTCGCGATTAGAAAGGTTGTTGGCGATAAAGATTTGTCACAAATCATCCGAATATGACCACGAACATAAGAAGAATATTAAACAAGTAAGTAGTTAAGTTTGTGTACACTCAAGACTATTTTAATAAATTGCTTTATCGCTGTATTGTATTTAAACTTAAGCTTAAGCTTAAGCTTGACACCCAGTTTTTGAAATGGGCCAAATCCTTCTTTATCATAGATAAAACAAAAAGAAAAAATCGATTGGAGACCACTAAGCAGCACTCACAAAGGATCGTATTCTAATTTCTAACTTGAAATTACCGCATATTCAACCAATACGTGCTACTATAAACGTAACAGGCCCTCAATTGGCCATTTTACAGTTGTCCTCTTAGTATGGCCTTTAAGTGGAAGCGAGGCTAAAGTTGACCTTGTTATTTTGTAGACTTTGGTGCTTTTCAGATGTAAATTCAGCTAGTTAGCACAAGAATTCAAAAAGCATTAGGAAAGTCAGTGAGGTTTGTATCAAAGCAAGGTCACCTGCAGCCTCGCTTACACTCAAAGGCAAGGCCACCAAGCACACAACAGTAAAAACTTTAATAAAGTAGAGGTTTCAGATCAAAAGTGAAAGTGGAACTGAATATTTATAATTATCCACTGTGAAGCTCTTTACAGGGACACTGTTGTGTTTTCATTATTATGGCCAGGAGCTTGCTTTAATCTTACTTATTATCTTGAAATTGGAAGAAAACATCACCAAAAGTGATAGAAACAAAAAAGAAATCACCAAACTACTGCCAAGTTGTTTTTATGGTGGCAATTGGCGATATAACGTGGAAATAAGCTGAGCGAAATCTTGCTATTTCAGTGGGACAGTGTTCCTTTGAAAATCCTTCTGAATATTTTAAAATGATTGTGTCTATATGATTTTATACCTTAAGCCCTGTCTAAACAGGAAACACCATCGAACAGCATTCAAGGTGGCAAAGTGAAAAATATTTGGTATGATGGCACTTGATTCCCAAACAAAACCCATTTGTATACATTGTAGGCCTTTATTGTCTCTCACTTTCAGTACTGAATTTTGTGAACATGACAGCATATTTTGAAAAAAAGTAATTACTGCAAGTTAAGAAAATAAAAATAAATAAATTTCACAAAAAAGTCACCATTTTAATTTCTCAAAAATGTAACCATTTTAAAGTTCTTCTGCTGAAAAATGAAAATTGTTTCTTGTTATTTACATTTTTACTTGAGTTCATTCAAAAGCTGTGCAACATCAGAAATTAAAATGATTGAAAAGGTCACCACAGCCTTAGCAACAACAATTGTGGTTTTGACTAAGAACAAAAGAATGTGAAGAGAGGGGAAGGCAAAATGCAGTTGCTTTACAAGTAGACTGATAGCAATGGCAATGCTGAAAAGGATATTATTTCACTATTGATTGATTTCAATTTATAGGACCAAAGGGTCCCAAGACCTACATAAAATATGAGCAAAAGCTTTTTATACTTTCAGATTAATAAGTTGTAATGGTTTTCCTGAACGGACAAGAATTGCAGGATACAAAAGCTGTGGGATTATTTTTTGAATCTCCATGTACAGGTGAGTGCTTCGTGGAAGATAACTATTTTACACATCAAATCTGACCCCCCCCCCCCCCCCCCCACCCCCCCCCCCCCCCCCCCTCCGCGCCTGTGTTGGGCAACAGTACTTGTTCCACTTGCAATGTTCTTACTAGGCTGCGGCCTTGCGGGATTTCCGAAGAAAAAAAAAAAGAGTTGGTTCATTAAAAGCCAAGTAAATATGCCCTTGATGGGGGACAAGTTCAGATCAAAGTGGATTTATAGAAGTCGGTGACCTTTTTTAAATGACAATCAAACACTTAAGTACAATGAAATTAAAATAATGCATCAATAATAATAATAATAATAATGATGACAATAATAATAATGATAACGGTTACATGTACAGGTATAAACAATAGATATTTAAAATTACATAAAATTACATTTTAAATACTAAGAAACTAAGTAATAATCACTATAAAGCTAAGTCATTTAAATATTAAACGATTGAAAAGATTTTTTAAAATGCATAGTATTTATTTTTGGCTTGTAACTGTTCTCTTGTTCTAAGATTTTAATTGGGTGATTTAAAACGTGGCATAATTGACAAGAGTGGATGGCTACCAGAATTTAAAAATTATATGAAAACAACGCATCAAAAGTACTGTTTTAATGCCTTTAACCAGTTCATTCTTTGTTTGTTCCACATATGTCAGTATCATGTTATTAGTTCCTTGTGGTTTTTGCTTTGTTTTTGAAAACAACATGGTGGATCATGATTAATTTTGACCCCCTTAAGGCATTTATCAGGTGGGAGTGCCCCAGGACCCCCAAGGTGAAATCCTGGTAAGAACAATGCACTTGTGATGGTATTACTTTTGACATCCAGCTTATGCGGTATGAAAAATCTTCCAAAGCATTCCTAAATGAGAGTGATTAGATGAAATGGGCCAGATATACAAGCAAAAAAAAAAAAACTAAATTTGGACTATTTTGTGGAACACTTCCCCTACAGCTAGGAACTCTACTAAAAGACTAGCCATAAAAAAAAGAGAAGAGAAAGGAAAGGGGAGAAAATCAAAAATGGAAAATTAAAGGATAATCTTACTCTATCTTTTTCTCATTTTAAAACTATATATTTCAAAATTTTTCTTTGTGAGCATGCCTCAAACCCAAAACCCTTAAGGTGGCTCCCAACAGTTACTGTTGCTATAGTAACATATTGTGTCACAAAAATGCTAACAACGTGTTCACCAATCATTGGGCATTTGTTTGATATCATCAACTGATAAAGAGTAGTTATAATGACCCATCAAAATCTAAATCGTGGAAAGTGCTGGAAACTGTTGGGAGCCACCTTAAATTAATTTTGTCCTTAAATGAAAGGAAAGTTTAGTTTTCAGCACATCGGCCTATTAAAGTATCCACTGAAGTCTTTTTCCTATTCTCCCCACCATCGGCTCCCTCACATCTACATTTATGAGAGAAAGAAGAATTATAATTTTCATCCTGCTTGGATTAAACATAGGACTGATTGGCTTGCTAAGTATAAGCCTGGTTGACTCGCTGAGAATAGGTCTGGTTGACTCGCTGAGAATAAGTCTGGTTGGCTCGCTGAGAATAGGTCTGGTTGACTCGCTGAGAATAAGTCTGGTTGGCTCGCTGAGAATAGGTCTGGTTGGCTCGCTGAGGATAGGTCTGGTTGACTCGCTGAGGATGGGTCTAGTGTAAACTGGACTCTGACTCGCTGAGAATTCTGGACTTTGACTCGCTGAGGATTCTGGACTTTGACTCGCTGAGGATAGTGGACTTTGACTCGCTGAGAATATCGGGCTTTGACTCGCTGAGAATACTGTGCTTAGACTGGCTGAGAATAGGTCTGGTTGACTCGCTGAGAATAGGTCTGGTTGACTCGCTGAGAATAGGTCTGGTTGGCTCGCTGAGAATAGGTCTGATTGGCTCGCTGAGAATAGGTCCGGTTGACTCGCTGAGAATGGGTCTAGTTTCACTGGATTCTGACTCGCTGAGGATTCTGGACTTTGACTCGCTGAGGATTCTGGACTTTGACTCGCTGAGGATTCTGGACCTTGACTCGCTGAGGATTCTGGACCTTGACTCGCTGAGGATTCTGGACTTTGACTTGCTGAGAATACTAGACTTGTACTCCCAAAAGAAGATTTGTTCTTTAATTTAGTAAGCACTGATAAGCAAACTAGGCATTGGCTTAATAAAGGTAATCATAACATAATAAAACAAAATGATGAACACAGCTTTCAATGGATGCAAATGATGATTATCTTAAAAATTATTCAAATAAACTTGGACACGCAAATTTCACAGCAAATTTCAAATTTCACGGCAAATTTCAAATTTCACTGAAAAATATGATGCCTAGTTCCATGAGCACTTGTTGTGTGGTGGTGGAAGTATGTCTTTCTCTCTCGAGAAAGACATACTTCCACCTTTTTTTTCTGTCTTAGGTCTGACAGTGACCGCCGTATAGTCATCGTTCACAGCACTGGCAAAAGGTAAGTTTTTAAATGTCTCCCTATGTCTTGTTAATAATAAAAAAATAAAAAACATTTTGACAGGATTAGATAGGAGAAAAAAAAATGAAGTGTGGGGACACAAGCACTTGTGTAGATTCTTAAGGACTTCTAAAAAAGAAGATAAAACAACTTTTGGGACACTAGCTTGTACTCTTGCAATGCCACTGGCACTCGCTACCACTGAATCTTGTTTTGGGCTTATATAAATTATAGCTTTGAAGCCTTAAAAACAAGTGAACACCTAAATTAAGGGGACATCTTCATCTTCATTAATGGGAAACTTCTCTTGGTCCCCAGCCTGGCTTTTAGCCAGAAATTGAGAAGAGGGCATCCTAAAGAAATTTCCCATAAAAAAAATGTTTAAAGGATTAGGTGCAATTTTCCTGAATGTCTTCAAAAATTGTGCGTCCACAGGATGTCTGGACACCCTGCTGGCTAAAAGCTTGTCCCCAAAAAGTGTCTAAAATCAAAACTTTAGAAAAATAACACCTTGTGAAAGTCTTGCCAAAGAAGTTTTAATTTTAATTAAATGGTCACAACATAGGACTTCTTTGACAGAAAAGTTATAACTTCATTTCATGTCTTTCTAGTTGTCTTTGGTAGTGAAATGGTTGCAGTGACCATCTCTGTTCAATTGGAAAATGTACTATGTAATGCGTAAAACTAATATTCCTTCTACAACCGAGAAGGCTGGGTATTTATTTTGCTGTAATGTAATAATATATTCATGTATTAATAGTATACATTCATGCATTAACTAATAGTAATTGGACTGAGTGGAGTACAATTCAGGGAATAATCTCTGCTGAGCGCATAGTGCATAGCACAAAAACAAACTACTTATTAATCACATTAATCGCTCTGTGAACTTTTCAGTTTGAGACCAGTAGGGAAACAGCAAAAAATATCCCAGTTAGTTATGGGGCTAAATGTTGGGAAGTGAAGAGAAATAGAGGGCAAATTATGGCAGATCCTTTGAGAGGGGTATGGATTTTCAGTAGATACTGTACAACATTTCCAGAAACATTTTTAAAAACCTCTTAAGAACATCTCCAGGCTGATTTCTCACTACGCATTCTATGTATAAGAAACGCATCAGCCAAGAAGTCATGAGAAGTGTACCCAAGATGTACACTGTAGATGTGTTGCCGGTGTTTCTGTATGTCTTTGTTAAAACTACAGTGGTCCACAAGGTTAACTAGTAATAACAAAACAATCTTATTTCTCAACAGGAAAAATGTATCAAATTGACCCATGATATGAAGAAGACTTTACCAAGTTAATGTCTGTGAATTAAAATTAAAATATGATAATATGCTAATAAAAAATGAAAAATTTAAGGGGTCATGTCTTTTCTTCTGGTCAAAAGCATAAAAAAAACTACACAACACAGTTTCAATGTCCTATTATTTTCATCATTATTTTATCATTACAGCGGTTATCAATAACAGTGACCCACTACCTTACAATAGGGGAATCTTTGTTTACCATTTTTGCCTCATCAGCATATGGGCCTCATTCTCTATTAAACCTACCTACAAAAAATCAACTTTGAATTGAAAGGGCATAGCACATTAGCCACCCAACATTTTTGCAGTCTTTCATAGCAGATCTTAAATTGCATAGATTACTAAGTTTAACAAGCTCTTTCAACTTTTGAAATCATGATGCCTTCTCTATGCAGATTCGTATGCTAATGAAGCATAATGTTAACAATGACGTCAGCAAAACGTAAAAATCGGCTTACAAAGCAATCCAAAAATGTTTAATGACGTTGAATAAATTGTTGTTTTGTACAACCGTAATTGGTTAACAACTGGATTGTTTTAAAAATCTTACTTTTTTAGTTTTGTCACTCAAAACAAAAACAAAACAAAAATATTAAATAACAGCTTTTGTTTGGTTTACGTCCAGTAAACTAGACTTTGACAGTCTCGAATGGACTGTTTGTTTATGATAAATAACTGGGCCTATGTTAACCCCGACTAAAAGAAACAAACTATTGTGAATTTATTGTCGTACTCCTTTCTATATTAAAAACGGGAGTTTTTGAAATGTCAAAATTTGACTTAGGAGTGCTCAAGAGTACTTGATAAATAACCTTCCCGCTCCCCTCCTCCCTCCTCCCTCCTCTCCGCCGACCCCCCGATCCAATCTGAAATCGAGTCTGATTGGATGTTATCGAATCTCGTTAGACTATCTAGTCTCATTTAGAAAATCGAACCTCATTTTGACAATCGAGTCTTCGAGTCTCGTTTATACAATCGAGTCTCGTTTTGACAAGCGAGTCTCGTTTTGACAAGCGAGTCTCATTTTGACAATCGAGTCTTCGAGTCTCGTTTTGATAATCGAGTCTTCGAGTCTCGTTATGACAATCGAGTCTCGTTAGTTGAAACGAGTCTCGTTTTAGGAAACGAGACTCAAAGACTCGATTGAATTTCGAGTCTCGATGAAACACCACTGGTTTCCCAGAAACGGTGAGAGATCCCAGGGGCGTAGCTACCTGTACGCACGTACGCACGTGCGTACCTGAAAAAGTGGATAAAAAAAAAGAAAGATTTGGGACTTGAGGGTGGGGGGAGGAGGTAGGGGAAGTGTTTAAAAATAGTGATTGTGCATACCTCTGAAAAATTCCTGACTACGCCCCTGCTATCATGGAATTATGAACATATTCAAAGTAAATGATAATGCGTGATAGTTCATGATCGTGTATGATAGTTGGTGGTCAAGCGAGAGCAAGCGTTACGACTACCATCAACTATCATGGGCTACCATGCACCGTTCAAACCAGGACTTTTATCGTATCAGAATTTAGATATTCATCGACCTCATAGATAGATGCCAACAACAAAGCACAGAAAAGTACAAATGTATACAGACGAGTAAAATAAGTACCTCTGATATACCAATCCGCTGGTGGATCCCTGTAACCATCGCACAGCGTGTAGTCCAGAAAAACCTGGGTTGAGTAGTTCCCAGGCTCTAGCGCAAGGAATATGACTTCATATGTTCCATCATCATGGTCCACCACCATTGGCGCAAGGGACGCTGGTCCTTGTCTGATGTGCACTCTCCATGAATCGCCTCCAGTCCTCTTTAGGCGGCAATCACTGGTTACAGACTGAATATAGAAACGGCTAAATTCGCCTAAGGAACAAAAGATAAATAACACTATGATGGGAGTTGCCACTGTTAATTTTAAATAAAGATATCCTCGGTACAATGTAGTCTCGTTCCATTTCATTTTTAGAACAAGCAAAATATAGTTATTGAATTATGAGAGATGTATTTCACTACCAAAGACACAATTAACCGTCCAACTTAAAAACAAAACCAAAGTAATCAATCTGGACAATCACAACCGACAAACGAAAAACAATCCCATGAACCAATTAGAACACGAAACAAATACATGCAGTGAGCGCCAAGCCAAGAGGGTCGTATGGGTTTCTACCTTTCAAAAGCGTGTCTAAACTGATGGAATATTAACTTTTTGATACCTATACGACGCTATTTTCAGGCAATACTTTTAGGGTGCTTATGACGCCATAGTTATTACCGTGGCAACAGTACAGCCCTCTAAAAAGAGCCGGCTCTAAAACTCAGTTTTCGCTCATTATCTTTAAAACTAATTGGGTGACCTATTAGTTTTTTCTCATTTTGGAAAGTACTACTAATTTCCTTTTCTTTTTGACACTTTAACAAAAATCTATCCAGTGGAGATCGAGTTATTTCCAAAAAGATTGTCATTAGATGAGAAAGAAATTCCACTACATAAAATTTTATCAAACTTTTGTTTAAGACAGGAAATACCGAATACTGCTTGCATACATAAAATCAGGATAGGTCACCGAACAAACTTTCGAGATAGAGGTTTATTTTATGCACGTTTTATTTCCAGTGTGTGCGATTTTACGAAATATTTTCATTTCCGGTGATCTGCGCGTGCTACTTGTCTTTTTGATACAACAATCGACTGACGCGTGCGTCAATGCATGACAATTAAGTGCACGTTGCGCGCGAACGCAGTTGAAACCCCTTTTTAGCCTCCTTAATTTGGTTTACTTCGGATTGGTTGATAATTAAAAGTGGCGCGAGATTTTTTAGCCAATCACAATACGTAGCAATACTAAACCAAAGCAACTGCGAAATTACTTTCGACATTCAATTGCAAGGCCGCGGTTCAATCTGACTCGTGTCTTTGTTCGCAACCAAATGAGTGTAAGTTCCATCAAATTAACGCAGCTTAGCTTTAACTACAACTTTTTACAGAATTGTTGAGACACTCTCATAAGATCCCTCTTTCAAAGTTGTTTTCAATTAGTAGATTTCAAAGTAATCCCGAAATTAAGACACTTTTGGCGGGGAATCAATATTTTTTAAAAAATTAACTATATAAATTGTCTTAGTGCCTATCTCAACCGCGAGTGTCTTAGCCGCTTTTGCAACTATATAGTTGTACTTTATTAACCTTGAGATTTTATTTCCCATCTAGAGATAAAACTTCTCTTGGCGTCAGTCCTGTTTATAGAATCCACTTCTCTGTGTTCCCACGTCATTTTGTAAAGGCAGCTTCCAACCAGTCCTTCCCAGTCCACGCGCGATTTTTGAAGGCGACACCAGTCTGAGAGAAAGCCATCATCAGCGTGTGAGATCTTTATTTGATTCCAAGGAAGAAGGAATTCACATCTATAAAACTCGCGCACAACAACTACAGCAGAAACCAAAATACAAACGCAGAAGAGTTTCTGCATTCTGGATAGCGTCATTGTCATTTTCTGGCTGTAGACAAATAAAAATATATATATCAAACAAATTAGAATGGTAAATTCATATATACTCGCGATGCAAGTGAAGCCAGCTTGCAAAGCTTGTAAGTAAAGAATAGAATAATTTATTTACTGTCGATAACGTAGGGAGTAGTTGCCCAATCTTCCGAACTAGAGGCTCATGTTAAAAACGCTTGACCATAAAGGCTTAAAAGTCTTATATAGGCGAATATTTTGAAACGTTTATTTTTCTTAGTTTCTTGCAAAGGCAATTGGTAATGAGCAATTCAATGTCGATTCAAATACCTTACATTAACTTTTCAGTTGAGCATGAAGCGAGACGGCCTGAATAAAGCTAAGTTATTCTCAATCAGAGTTGTACTACTCAGTCCAATTACAGCGTTTAAACTGAACCTCAATTTGAAGTAAATTTATCTTTTATTCTAACAGCGATTCTCTTAAACTTTTCGCTGCCATTACTGCTCGGCCGACTGAATTATTTAGAATTATAAAACGGTAGTAAAATCAGTTATTCAGTTCACATACCTTTCATTTGATGTTAAAACTACACTCCACGACATGGCCATCTTTAAATATTGTTACATGATTTGTCGTTTAATTTTTGCAACGATTGGTTTAAACATCCTAATTTTGTTCCCATTTCATTATCATTTTCTTTTAGTCAAGGAAGCATACATTGAAGAACATTCCGTCTCTTAGCACCACGAAGGGACGTTTTAAAATGTCTTTTATGTTTTATCAACCTCACCGTGAGTTGTCATGTTACCCAAACAGTAGCGCGCAACCTGTAATTATTTCAACACTAAAATTTGGTATACATCCGGTCAAATGATCTGTTCACGCTGGCCAATCTTCCTAATAACTCAGTTGTTGCCATATCCAATATACACGAATAGATACGATTTATCAAAACAGCCGCTCGCCATCCGTACCATTGGTTAGCGGACACGATTTTTCAGAGCAGTAATCGATCCTTTGACCATCCTCAAATTGCATCCATTATGGGTTTTGAGCCGTGTGCAAACAGTTTTATCAATTGGTACCATTGGTACAAATGGTGAAGCAAACATCCAAGCAAACATGCATTCAAGAACATTTCGTCTCTTAGTACCATGCAGAGATGTTTTAAAATGTCTTTTTATGATTTATAAATTTCGCCATGAGTTGTCGTTTTACCCAATCAGTACCGCGTCGAACCTATTACAATTATGGCCGAAAGAATTTACATTTTGATTTGAATTTGAATTTTAAATCCTACATGAAGAAGAAAGCCCATTAAATTTACTTTTTCATTTTGAAAAAAAATGTTTTAATGTACTGTAAATACAAAATTCATTCAGAAATAGCTTGAACAGTAAAAGTTCATTTCACTGAAGGGGTCTAGACCGTCTCAAACTGTATCTATATTTTAGAGCAATTTTTAATATCGTCTAAAGAGAGGAGTTTTTACGTTATACTTTGTTTGTAAGTTAATATTTACTTTTCACTTCTTTATAAATAAAAGTCGATCGATGATCATTTCTTTTTCAGCTTTCCCTGATTATTTTCTAGCAGGAGTTGTTTTGACTGAAAAATGAATATAACTAGTGTAGTAATCACAGATTAAAAGAGTGCATTCGATGCCGGACCCAATTACATAAGTCACCGTGCTCGCGAAAGAGATGTGATGGACTATAGAGCGTTTACACTCAGTCCCGTGGGATTCAAATGACAAAGGCGATGGCAGCCATGTTGGTGTTCAAAGGGAGTTAATTAAAATTATTTTGTATCGGACTGACACCAATATGGCGGCTATGACGTCAAGTGAAAACGCTCTATAGTTACTGTATTTATTCATGTAGTACCACCTATCATGCACGTGCTTATTTGATTGGTTCACTACATTTCACGGTCTGGAAGCATAGTTAAAATGGAATACTAAAAACACTAATAGAGCAGTTTTCAATCGAGTGTCGTAAAACCAAAACCAAAGTAATTACTCTGTCCAATTACAGCAGTCGTAAACAATCCAATGAACCAATCAGAGCTCGAAGAAATCATATGTCGACGGTGCCAAGCGTGGGAAAACGTGTGCGAGCAAGTCACGATTGGTTTTGGTTTCGTACTTCTGATTGGTCGAGGAAGAAGCGCGAGATTTTTTAGGCAATCACAATGCGTAGCAATGCAAAACCAAAGCAATTGTGTAATTATACTTTCGACACTCAATTGAAAACTTCTCTAAGTATGATGAATTAACCATAAGGAACCATATAAGATATTACTTTTTTTGCAGACACATAGCCTTAATTTAACAATAGCGATTCAAAACGCATCTCGTGTGCATGTTATCAAGTTATTAAATTGATTCTCTTGAGTATTGGATACGTACGTATTTTCCATTATTTTATTAGCGATACTTCCCATTAACAATGTTAACATTCAAACGCATGGACAAAGCCATGCTTTAAGAGAACACAGCATATCAGATCTATAAAGACCTACGGTCCAAAATATATAGAAATTAATAGAAGTAAAATTTGCAAAAGACCGCAAACGATAATGCGGTAAACCGGTTGCGTAGGATCTACGAAAGATCTAATCAGCCAAATGTACATTCCTCTTTCGAGATACCATTGTGACATTTTGGGACTTCTTGTTCCCCGGAACACGTGATGTGGCACTCTTGTGTCGGGTGACAAGTAGGTTCCAAGGTACGGAACTTGATATAGTGAACGGTCATTGTGTAATCTATTTTCGACTGCTTTCTTGCAGTCATCTTTAGATCGCTACACCGCGCTAAAGAGATCCAATAAGAGCGAAACGGCTGTCCGCGGTTGCTACCCTGCTTTATCGGTTTCTGTCGTATTGGTGTCTCGCAAAGTTAATATTTTTTTGTCGTATTGGTGTCTCGCAAAGTTAATTTTTTTACGTAGTCAGATCAGCCTTGCAGTTTACTGTTAATTTTATTTGTAGCTGTGAGTTGCTCTTTTGTGAAACGTTTCTCGGGGATTTCAAGGTCAAGCAGCACAGTAAAGGAGTAAAAACGCAAAAATCGGGTCACTTCCATTGATCTACAGTGGATCTACGAATTTAAGCTTACGTTCCTTCGGGCACAAGAACTTTACATTGTGTCCGGCATCTTCTTCCGATGCATTACCAACTTGAAAACAGTGCCATCGAGGTGACTGGTCGCGGCTGTCGAAAAACTCTAGATTGGCAGGTTAGTCTTTTAGAGATTATTTGGATTGTTATTATGAGTATGGAGCTGCGCAGCCAGGCCTTCGGCCTGGCAAGTGCTCCACTAAAAAAATAACCAATGTCTTGTACGACTATCGCTTAATGCGCAGAACGTATGCGCAATAATAATAGGAGGCACCGTCCTTAACTGGAGAGGTTGGGTTCGCTCGTCAATTGGAGTTTGTCGCGGTTTTGTGGCTTGGCAACTGCAGGACACCAAACAGATATATCGGTGGTTTGCATTTATTTTTTCAATAATTTTCTTTGGCGATCATTTTTATTGTTCAAAATTCATCTTGTTGCTGATCTATTTCAATGTCCGTGGCTTGCATTTTATTTTACAAATTTTCTTTGGCGATCATTTTGTTAAAATATCGTTAAAAACTCACCTTGTTGCTAATCTCCTTCAACATCCGTGGCTCGCATTTATTTAACAAATTTTCTTTGGCGATCATTCTTATTTTTCAAAATTTACCTTGTTCCTGATCTCTTTCCATGTCCGTGGCTTGGATTTATTTTCAAAAGTAATGGAAATATGGTTACGTGAAAATAAAGAATAAATTAGTTGAATGAAAACCGTTCGTTGATTCCTGTGTGAAACTTTCATGAGTACATTCCCCGAGGATATCCAAATGTTTTAGTATTTATTCCCCGAGTCTAAATTATTCTGAACTGAAAACTTTACTGCTGTTCTGGAGTTCGTCTTCAATATCATTCTTTTTCAATTCTTAATTGGGAAACCTACGATAGGACATGGTAAAAGTTCTCTTACTTCCAAGATTGACGATTTCTTTCATGATAATAGCAGAGATACACAAATAATTTTCAAAAATAATGTGTGTGTGTGTCAGGATGGCCGAGCGGTCTAAGGCGCCAGACTCAAGGTTGTCGTACCATCCCATTGCGCAATGGGAGCGGGCGTTCTGGTCTCCGAACGGAGGCGTGGGTTCGAATCCCACTCCTGACACAATTTTTTTTTTTGTCGATGGAGCTTGTTTCCCAAGCATAAAATACGATCTTTCGTCCTCCGCAATCCATCTTTACACAAAAAGGGAGAGTCTTGCTAAAAAGATACTCAAACTGGTTGTTCGTTTGTGCGCAACTTTGCAAACTTCTGTCGCAATGTTCGGATTTTGATTACTAATTTTCTTTGGGGATCATTTTTAATATTGTTCAAAACTCACCTTGTTGCTGATCTCTTTTATCGTCCGTTGCTTGCATTTATTTAACTAATTTTGTTTGGCGATCATTCTTATTTTTCAAAGTTTACCTTGTTGTTGATCTCTTTCAATGTCCGTGATTTGGATTTATTTTGCTAATATTATTTGGCGATCATTGTTATCGTTCAAAACTCACGTGTATCAACAAAAGTTGGTATGTGAAACGTAAGGAGTTAAAGCCGTTAAATCTCCGAGCGGAGCCTCCCCGTTTGACACATTAAAATTGGTTTTCTCAACTGACTTGATTACAGGTAAATTGAACACCACAAAGAGGTCCAAAAACTGACTTTTTGAGCGCAAGACCTTCGTCAGAGCGAATCAAGGAATTGTGGGTAGTGTGTGTGGTTTATATATCAAACGGTGGAGCTACGCAATTGTTGGAAATATGGTTACGTGAAAATAAAGAATAAATTAGTTGAATGAAAACCGTTCGTTAATTCCTGTGTGAAACTTTCTTGAGTACACATCCAAGGATATCCAAATGTTTTAGAATTTATTCCCCGTGTCTAAATATTCTAATCTGAAAACTTTACTGCTGTTCTGGAGTTCGTCTTCAATATCATTCTTTTTCAATTCTTAATTGGGAAACCTACGATAGGACATGGTAAAAGTTCTCTTACTTCCAAGATTGACGATTTCGTTCATGATAATAGCAGAGAGACTGACAAATAATTTTCAACAATATTGTGTGTGTGTCAGGATGGCCGAGCGGCCTAAGGCGCCAAACTCAAGGTTGTCATACCTTCCCATTGCGCAATGGTAGCGGGTGTCTGGTCTCCAAACGGAGGCGTGGGTTCCAATCCCACTCCTGACACAATTTTTGTTTTTTGTCGATGGAGCTTATTTCCCAAGCATAAAATAAGATCTTTCGTCCTCCGCAACCCATCTTTACACAAAAAAAGGAGAGTCTTGCTAAAAAGATACTCAAACTGGCTGTTCGTTTGTGCGCAACTTTGAAAACTTCTGTCGCAATGTTCGGATTTTGATTACTAATTTTCTTTGGGGATCATTTTTAATATTGTTCAAAACTCACCTTGTTGCTGATCTCTTTTATCGTCCGTTGCTTGCATTTATTTAACTAATTTTGTTTGGCGATCATTCTTATTTTTCAAAGTTTACCTTGTTGTTGATCTCTTTCAATGTCCGTGGCTTGGATTTATTTTGCTAATATTATTTGGCGATCATTGTTATCGTTCAAAACTCACGTGTATCAACAAAAGTTGGTATGTGAAACGTAAGGAGTTAAAGCCGTTAAATCTCCGAGCGGAGCCTCCCCGTTTGACACATTAAAATTGGTTTTCTCAACTGACTTGATTACAGGTAAATTGAACACCATAAAGAGGTCCAAAAACTGACCTTTTGAGCGCAAGACCTTCGTCAGAGCGAATCAAGGAATTGTGGGTAGTGTGTGTGGTTTATATATCGAACGGTGGAGCTACGCAATTGTTGGAAATATGGTTACGTGAAAATAAAGAATAAATTAGTTGAATGAAAACCGTTCGTTAATTCCTGTGTGAAACTTTCTTGAGTACACATCCGAGGATATCCAAATGTTTTAGTATTTATTCCCCGTGTCTAAATATTCTAAACTGAAAACTTTACTACTGTTCTGGAGTTCGTCTTCAATATCATTCTTTTTCAATTCTTAATTGGGAAACCTACGATAGGACATGGTAAAAGTTCTCTTACTTCCAAGATTGACGATTTCTTTCATGATAATAGCAGAGTGGACACAAATAATTTTCAAAAATAATGCGTGTGTGTGTCAGGATGGCCGAGCGGTCTAAGGCACCAGACTCAAGGTTGTCGTATCTTCCCAGTGCGCAATGGGAGCGGGCGTTCTGGTCTCCGAATGGAGGCGTGGGTTCGAATCCCACTTCTGACACAATTTTTTTTTTTCGATGGAGCTTGTTTCCCAAGCATAAAATAAGATCTTTCGATTTCGTCCTCCGCAACGCATCTTTACACAAAAAAGGGAAAGTCTTGCTAAAAAGATACTCAAACTGGTTGTTCGTTTGTGCGCAACTTTGCAAACTTCTGTCGCAATGTTCGGATTTTGATTACTAATTTTCTTTGGGGATCATTTTTAATATTGTTCAAAACTCACCTTGTTGCTGATCTCTTTTATCGTCCGTGGCTCGCATTTATTTAACTAATTTTGTTTGGCGATCATTCTTATTTTTCAAAGTTTACCTTGTTGCTGATCTCTTTCAATGTCCGTGGCTTGGATTTATTTTGCTTGGCTTGGATTATGTGGCTATGTGGCTTGGATTTATTTTATCTTTTCCATTTCTTAATTGGGCAACTTCTCTTACTTTTAAGTTTGACGATTTCTTTTATGATAATAGCGGAGAGACACTAATAATTTTCAAAAATATCGCGAGCCTGTCAGGTTGGCCGAGCGGTCTAAGGCGCCAGACTCAAGGTTGTCAGATCTTGCAATTGCGCAATGGGAGCGGGCGTTCTGGTCTCCGACGAAAAGTACTTTGTTGTTTTTTAAATAAGCTGAGTTGATTGAAAAGCCTAGTTTTCAAGATAAGGTTTAGGTCTTTCACGCCTTCGTGTTGTGACGCGTACGTGTTTATAGTTTCACGAATCGTGTGGCTTATAATTTTTGACAGTTTTAATTACAATTTCACACTATATTTAGATACTGGGACGTATTAGTTTTACCTTTACATGACATGGTTTTGAATAAGATTTGTAAGAACTTTTATAAAGAATTGCAAGCCATAGTAAGTAAGGTAAAAACTGTGACTGAAGGCCAAAAACCTAAGCTTATAATATAAGTTTTTTTATTTTTCTGGCGCAATATGTTTACAATTCAATTCAGTCTTAAATAATACAAACCGACGTTTTCTACGAAAAGTCTATCTATTATAAAACATCAAGAGACTTACATAAAATACAGCCATAAAATTGCAGAGAAGCGAAAAGCTGTCCGATTTGAAAGAACTACCATCAATGCAGTCTTACAAAAATTACATGTAATACATTTGGACACAAATAAACGATAAAGAAATCGTTACCTGCACTCGATGTGGCTTTTCAGTCTACTTTAGCACCAACCTTTCCAAAAACCATGTTTTTTTAACGTTGAATTGTTCTTGTTGTTGTTTTGACATCGACCATTCGCTACCAGTGAAGAATCCGCATCTTTAATCCAAATATAAGCTGTTCTTTCCTCAATTAACAACGGCTTTTGAGCTGCAGAGAAAATCTCTGTTCCCGTTCTTAAATAATTTCTGCAATGAGTTCGACAAACCTCGCACTGATAACAGACGCACGGTGCCAAAAGATATTTAAGCCAAAGTCACTTTAAGCTTACAAACTTGCTCATTTCAGCTCCTACAGCCGTAATAGGGTGAGATCTTTCGGTTTCAATCCGCGTCAAACAATGTTTAGGAACAATATCGAGGAAGTATAAAGCATCTGATACCATATTTCAAGGCCAATTACAAGAAGGCATTTTCACAAATTAAAAATATGCTCGTTCGTTTTCTCCAGATCGAGCGGTTTCACCGTGCGTTTGAACCGCTTTGCCTAGCTGAACAGCGACAAACGGCAACATTTTTCCCGCCTTTTATCGTTCATGTCGTGTGATCAAGTATATTTTTCCTTTCTTTTCTTCTCTTACTCTTTCTTCCTTTTTCTTTTATACTTAGTGGGCGTGGTTTGGTTATAAAATTTAAATTTTTATTTTCAATTTCTACTTTCGCATCGGAAGTGGCCGCCATGTTTATTTTGCCAGTGTTCGTGTTTTGCGCGAAGGTTCGCGCAAAGGTTCGCGCGAGACTCCCACGCTATGCGCAAGGAATGCTGGTAGTTGTAGTATGTTTGAGAGGGTTTGAGAGTGCCGATTCGAAAGATGATTTTTTGTTCTAAGTTTTTACGGCTTTCAAAAAAACTTAGAACAAAAAATCATCTTTCGAATCGGCACTCTCAAACCCCACGGAATTAACGAACGCTTTTCATTCAACTAATTTACATTTGTTTTTCACGTCACAAAATTTCCACCAATGGCGGAGCTCCTCCTACTATATAAAACCACACACTACCCACAATCCCTTGATTCGCTCCGACGAAGGGCTAGCGCTCGAAACGTCAGCTTTCTCGAATCTTTTTACGGTGGCTAATTTACCTTATCGACTCAGTCGATAAAACCAAATTCTTGTGCTTCACCCCCACCGACGCAGCACCACAGTTTCTTTAGAAACTAACCCCATTCATTTATCATGGGCTATCATGCACCGTTCAAACCAGGGCTTTAATCGTATCAGAATTTAGATATCCATCGACCTCATAGATAGATGCCAACAACAAAGCACAGAAAAGTACAAATGTATACAGTAAAATTAACACCTTTGATATACCAATCCGCTGGTGGATCCCTGTAACCATCGCACAGCGTGTAGTCCAGAAAAACCTGGGTTGAGTAGTTCCCAGGCTCTAGCGCAAGGAACATGATTTCGTATGTTCCATCACCATGGTCTACCACCATTGGCGCAAGGGATGCTGGTCCTTGTCTGATGTGCACTCTCCATGAATCGCCCCCAGTCCTCTTTAGGACTCCATCACTAGTCACAGACTGAATATAGAAACGGCTAAATTCGCCTAAGGAACAAAAAGTAAATAACACTATGATGGGAGTTGCCACTGTTAATTTTAAATAAAGAGATCCTCGGTACAATGCAGTCTCGTTCTATCTCATTTTTAGAATAAGCAAAATATAGTTATTGAATTATGAGAGATGTATTTTACTACCAAAGTCACACTTAACCGTCCAACTTAAAAACAAAACCAAGGTAATCAATCTGGACAATCACAACCGACAAACGCAGACAATCCAATGAACCAATCAGAACACGAAGCAAATGCATGCAGCGAGCGCCAAATGCGAGACAAAGTGTGCGCCTGGGCCACTTTTGGTTTAAAGAGGCTTGTAAGGGTTTCTTCCTTTCAAAATCGTGTCTAAACTGATGGAATATTATTTTTTTGATACCTATACCGCCTCTAAAACTCAATTTTTGCTCATCATCTTTAAAACTAATTGGGCGACCTATTAGTTTTTTTCTCAGTTTGGAAAGTACTACTAATTTCCTTTTCTTTTTGACACTTTGACAAAAATCTATTCAGTGAAGATCGAGTTATTTCCAAAAAGATTGTCGTCAGATGAGAAAGAAATTCCGCTAGATAATTTTTTATCAAACTTTTGTTTAAGATAGGAAATACCGAATACTGCTTGCATACGTAAAATCAAGATAGGTCACCGAACAAACTTTCGAGATAAAGGTTTATTTTATGCACGGTTTATTTCCAGTTCGCGCTATTTTACGAAGCATTTTCATTTCCGGTGATCTGCGCGTGCTACTTGTCTATTTGATAGAAAAATCGACTGACGCGTGCGTCAATGCATGACGAGTGCACGTTGCGCGCGAACGCAGTTGAAAACCCTTTTTAGCCTCCTTATTTGGTTTACTTCAGATCGGATGAAGATTTAAAGTGGCGCGAGATTTTTTAGCCAATCGCAAAACGTAGCAATGCTAAACCAAAGCAACTGCGAAATTACTTTCGATACTCAATTGAAAACTGTTCTATCTGACTCATGTCTTTGTTCACGAACAACTGAGTGGAAGTTCCATCAAAATAACGCAATTTTGCTTTACTACAACTTTTTACAGAATTGTTGAGACACTCTCACAAGAGTCCTCTTTCAAACTTGTTTTGGTAGATTTCAAAGTAATCCCGAAATTACGACACTTAATTTGGCAGGGAGTCCATATTTTTTTTTAAATTAAAATATATAAGTTGTCTTAGTGCCTATCTCAACCGCGAGTGTCTTAGCCGCTTTTGCAACTAGTTGTACTTTATTAACCTTGAGATTTTATTTCCCATCTAGAGATAAAACTTCTCTTGGCGTCAGTCCTGTTTATAGAATCCACTTCTCTGTGGTCCCACGTCATTTTGTGAAGACAGCTTCCAACCAGTCCTTCCCAGTCCACGCGTGATTTTTGAAGGCGACACCAGTCTGAGAGAAAGCTATCATCAGCGTGTGAGATCTTTATTTGATTCCAAGGAAGAAGGAATTCACATCTATAAAACTCGCGCACGACAACTACAGCAGAAACCAAAATACAAACGCAGAAGAGTTTCTGCATTCTGGATAGCGTCATTGTCATTTTCTGGCTGTAGACAAATAAAAATATATATATCAAACAAATTAGAATGGTAAATTCATATATACTCGCGATGCAAGTGAAGCCAGCTTGCAAAGCTTGTAAGTAAAGAATAGAATAATTTATTTACTGTCGATAACGTAGGGAGTAGTTGCCCAATCTTCCGAACTAGAGGCTCATGTTAAAAACGCTTGACCATAAAGGCTTAAAAGTCTTATATAGGCGAATATTTTGAAACGTTTATTTTTCTTAGTTTCTTGCAAAGGCAATTGGTAATGAGCAATTCAATGTCGATTCAAATACCTTACATTAACTTTTCAGTTGAGCATGAAGCGAAACGGCCTGAATAAAGCTAAGTTATTCTCAATCAGAGTTGTACTACTTAGTCCAATTACAGCGTTTAAACTGAACCTCAATTTGAAATAAATTTATCTTTTATTCTAACAGCGATTCTCTTAAACCTTTCGCTGCCATTACTGCTCGGCCGACTGAATTATTTAGAATTATAAAACGGTAGTAAAATCAGTTATTCAGTTCACATACCTTTCATTTGATGTTAAAACTACACTCCACGACACGGCCATCTTTAAATATTGTTACATGATTTGTCGTTTAATTTTTGCAACGATTGGTTTAAACATCCTAATTTTGTTCCCATTTCATTATCATTTTCTTTTAGTCAAGGAAGCATACATTGAAGAACATTCCGTCTCTTAGCACCACGAAGGGACATTTTAAAATGTCTTTTATGTTTTATCAACCTCACCGTGAGTTGTCATGTTACCCAAACAGTAGCGCGCAACCTGTAATTATTTCAACACTAAAATTTGGTATACATCCGGTCAAATGATCTGTTCACGCTGGCCAATCTCCCTAATAACTCAGTTGTTGCCATATCCAATATGCACGAATAGATACGATTTGTCAAAACAGCCGCTCGCCATCCGTACCATTGGTTAGCGGACACGATTTTTCAGAGCAGTAATCGATCCTTTGATCATCCTCAAATTGCATCCATTATGGGTTTTGAGCCGTGTGCAAACAGTTTATCAATTGGTACCATTGGTACAAATGGTGAAGCAAACATCCAAGCAAACATGCATTCAAGAACATTTCGTCTCTTAGTACCATGCAGAGATGTTTTAAAATGTCTTTTATGATTTATAAATTTCGCCATGAGTTGTCGTTTTACCCAATCAGTACCGCGTCGAACCTATTACAATTATGGCCGAAAGAATTTACATTTTGATTTGAATTTGAATTTTAAATCCTACATGAAGAAGAAAGCCCATTAAAGTTACTTTTTCATTTTGAAAAAAAATGTTTTAATGTACTGTAAATACAAAATTCATTCAGAAATAGCTTGAACAGTAAAAGTTCATTTCACTGAAGGGGTCTAGACCGTCTCAAACTGTATCTATATTTTAGAGCAATTTTTAGTATCGTCTAAAGAAAGGAGTTTTTATGTTATACTTTGTTTGTAAGTTAATATTTACTTTTCACTTCTTTATAAATAAAAGTCGATCGATGATCAATTCTTTTTCAGCTTTCCCTGATTATTTTCTAGCAGGAGTTGTTTTGACTGAAAAATGAATATAACTAGTGTAGTAATTACAGATTAAAAGAGTGCATTCGATGCCGGACCCAATTACATAAGTCACCGTGCTCGCGAAAGAGATGTGATGGACTATAGAGCGTTTACACTCAGTCCCGTGGGATTCAAATGACAAAGGCGATGGCAGCCATGTTGGTGTTCAAAGGGAGTTAATTAAAATTCTTTTGTATCGGACTGACACCAATATGGCGGCTATGACGTCAAGTGAAAACGCTCTATAGAGTGTTTTCACGTGACGTCACGGCGGCCATATTGGTGTCCCAAAACAATGAAATGGCGGCCATGTTGGTGTCCCAAACGAATCCTATGGGACTTTAGCTCTATTCTTATTCAAACATTTGCTATTGTTTTAGCACTCCAATATGGCCGCCCGTCACGTGAGTGAAAACACTCTATAGTTACTGTATTTATTCATGTAGTACCACCTATCATGCACGAGCTTATTTGATTGGTTCACTACATTTCACGGTCTGGAAGCATAGTTAAAATGGAATACTAAAAACACTAATAGAGCAGTTTTCAATTGAGTGTCGTAAACCAAAACCAAAGTAATTACTCTGACCAATCACAGCAGTCGTAAACAATCCAATGAACCAATCAGAGCTCGAAGCAATTACATGTCGGCGGCGCCAAGCGCGGGAAAACGCGTGAGAGCAAGTCACGATTGGTTTTGGTTTCGTACTTCTGATTGGTCGAGAAAAAAGCGCGAGATTTTTTAGCCAATCACAATGCGTAGCAATGCAAAACCAAAGCAATTGTGTAATTATACTTTCGACACTCAATAGGTCATTTGCACGATGACGTCATTTGACTACTACTACCAGAATTCATTTCGTTTTTCCTTTCTTATGTAAATTTTGTAATCCCAGTGCGCTTTAAATAACAATAGCCCTAATTTGCACTACAAAACAAAAAACTGAAGGATTCTGGTAGTAGTAGTCAAATGACGTCATCGTGCAAATGGCCTATTGAAAACTTCTCTAAGTATGATGAATTAACCATAAGGAACCATATAAGATATTACTTTTTTGCAGACACATAGCGAGTATTGGATACATACGTATTTTCCATTATTTTATTAGCGATACTTCCCATTAACAATGTTAACATTCAAACGCATGGACAAAGCCATGCTTTAAGAGAACACAGCATATAGGATCTATAAAGGCCTACGGTCCAAAAAATATATAGAAATTAATAGAAGTAAAATTTGCAAGGGACTGCAAACGATAATGCGGTAAACCTGTTGCGTAGGATCTACGAAATATCTAATCAGCCAAATGTACATTCCTCTTTCGAGATACCATTGTGACATTTTGGGACTTCTTGTTCCCCGGAACACGTGATGTGGCACTCTTGTGTCGGGTGACAAGTAGGTTCCAAGGTACGGAACTTGATATAGTGAACGGTCATTGTTTAATCTATTTTCGACTGCTTTCTTGCAGTCGTCTTTAGATCGCTACACCGCGCTGAAACGAAGAGATCCAATAAGATGAGAGCGAAATGGCTATCCGCGGTTGCTACCCTGCTTAGTTTATCGGTTTCTGTCGTATTGGTGTCTCGCAAAGTTAATTTTTTTACGTAGTCAGATCAGCCTTGCAGTTTACTGTTAATTTTATTTGTAGCTGTGAGTTGCTCTTTTGAGAAACGTTTTTCGGGGATTTCAAGGTCAAGCAACACAGTAAAGGAGTAAAAACCCAAAAATCGGGTCACTTCTATTGATCTACAGTGGATCTACGAATTAAAGCTTACGTTCCTTCGGGCACAAGAACTTTACATTGTGTCCGGCATCTTCTTCCGATGCATTACCAACTTGAAAACATCAGTGCCATCGAGGTGACTGGTCGGCTGTCGAAAAACTCTAGATTGGCAGGTTAGTCTTTTAGAGGTTATTTGGAGTCAAAATGTAAGAAATATTTTTCGAAAAGTGCTTTAGTTTTGTAATTTCATTTGGCCGCGTGTTTATTTTCTTGTGAAGCTCCTGTAGTTTTCATGGATTCTCCGATAACTTTAATTTCAAAAGAATCGTGAAATAATAAAACACTTTTTTTGCCGAAGTCTACGGCTTTATTTGATCTAAAAAGATAAGATTTCTTTTCAGTTAATCATGACACGTTTTTCGCCTATCAAAATTTGTTCTAATGCAAAGAAGTTTAGAACTCTGACACGATGCGACTTCGATAAACATCACTTTCCTATAGTAGAGAATAAAGGAAATCATTTGTACCTTAGTGCACGAATGTGTTTACGAAAGATTACACCAAAAACCATGCTTGCCAATAATCGAGGGAGGGAACTCAAGGAAAGACTTTAGTCGGATGCTTCCCGGCTTTGGAGCGGCCAGTTTTCTTTAGTTACTGGCTTCACCCTTGTTTGTAAATCTTCATCAATTGTCAGAGACAGTCTTTTTGAAAACGCTTTGCTCATCTCCAGGGGCGGATCCAGGATTTTGAAATGGGGGGTGAAATTTTAAATACAATAGAACCAAAGCCTAGTTGAGGTGTTTGAGGTCAGTGCATCAGAAAGAAAGGGTCTCAGAAAAGGGGGGTGAAAATTCACCCATTTCACCCCCCCCCCCCCCCCCCCCCCCCCTGGATCCGCCCCTGATATATTGCAGTGTAATTTAGGGTCGGATTACAGTATCTAGGGTTGAAGCACTGATTTTAGTATTTAAGTTTAAGCACTGATTCCAGTATTTCCAGTGGTTAAGGCGTTGGACTGTTAATCCAATGTGCTCTGCACGCATGGGTTCGAATCCCATCCTCGTCGCGTTTTATTTTAGTTTTCATTTCAGGTACTGCGAAAGTACACCTTTGAATGTGACTCGTCATCGTGATTTTCGTCCCCAGAGCCCTCGTTTCGTTTAGGTCAGCAGTTGAAATGATTAGACACGTGACGCCATTTAAAAAAAGTGGAGCTCGTTTCTTTGTGACATATTCTGGTCATTCCAGAAACAGAATACCTCTAAATATTGCACCTATTCCTTTCGTACTGAAAATAAGGAAATGGGAACCCCAAGAGGCAAAGAATAATGTATTTGACCTCGGTGAGATTCCAACCAGCGACCTCCCGGGATTCGATCTTTCGTCGTTCAACTGTTGTATCACACGTGCTGCGTTGCTCAACATTCATTACGGGTGTGCTCGTCGTACCTTGTAGGGGTCAAAATTTGTAGATTGGCACCACTTGGGGTGCTAAACTCTAAAATTGCCACCGTTAGACAACCTCGTCCCCAGGGTCTCTCTTCTTCCCGTCCCCTGGAGCGAGAGAGAGAGAGACCCAGCTTTTATCGGCATCTATGCTGGCAGCTACTGTCGTTGCTATCCTGGTTGTTGTGAGAGTCGTGGTCTACTGTCATCATCGATCTCGCCTGCGCGACGCTTACTACAACGACATATCCATATTAGGACCCCCTAGCCTGAGTAGCAGCCGAGTAGCAGTGGGTTCCTTTCCGAGAGCGCGGGAGGCATGTGAAGGCATGGAGCGAGAAAACCCTTGTCTACACGCGACGCGCCTCTCGCACCTTCACGCGCCTTCACGCGCCTCTCGTAAAGGAACGACTGCTACGCAGACTAAGGACCCCCTGCAGAATGACTTGGGCTCATCACGCAATCGTGTACTACAAAGTACAATGATGGTAAAATTAACCATTTCCGAGTTGCTTATCATTATTGGACTATCCAGATTCACCACAGTCTTGGGAAGTAGGGCATGCGCGTTACAAGAGGCGTTACACAGAAGCAATGTCTTTTGTGGTATTTCTTTTTCTTCATTCTTTTAGATTCCGTTCGCTTGTTTGACTTCTTTCTTGGAGCTGAAATGATAGACAAGCAAAACAGGAAAAAGGTCACTCTACTTCACTACGGAGGTAAAAGGCACTTCGGAGATGGCCTATAACGCATGTTTTGTCAAAAAAAAAACGAGTCGAAGAGTCGAAGGCCGACAGCTGTTATGCATACTGATTCCGCTTTGTGATTAGTGAAAAAACTTGCGCCACTTTCTCAACAAATCAAAAGTGACCCAATTTATACTATTGACGAATTATTCTTAAGACGAATTAGGACGGATATAACTCAAAGGCAAATCTATAAAGTCCGTATTTTCTCGATTAAACGCCGGGTATAATAGAGGAAGTTGTAAATAAGCCCCTCAAACGTTTATTTGTGGTATAAACTTATGATTTAAGGGAAAGGTACACGGCTGCCAAGGAAAACGAATAATAACCCTTTCTTAAAAAAGGCGGGCGAGAAAAAACTGCTGATTCAAAGAAACGCTGGGTCCACTCGGCCAAGTTTGAAATAAACGCTGGGGGCGTTTACTTGAGAAAATACAGTACCTAGTAAATGACCGAGGGCAGGAAAATGGGTATCCCAAGAAATCTTGCGAACAAATAGTACCCCTCTTGTGAAAACTAAGTCAAAATCCGTTTTCGTTTTCCGTTTTCAGTTTTCCGTTATAGATAGTGACTTCAGAATGTTGCACACGTCCCGAAAAGTGATCGAGACGTCCGAGAACAGGCCTCTTGACCTACATTTTAAAATCAGAATGTATAGAATGGTGATGCAGTCTTTAGCCCGCAAACCGGCGGGACGTGTTTCGTCAACTTAGAATTTTATTGCTTAGCCTTCATAACCAACCTTATTGTAATCTTTAATGTGAACATTGGGCACATAAAAATAACTTTCCGGACCGAAAAATAAACGGGTTTTTCGAGAAATGGGCCCCCGGTCCCTTAAATTTTTAATGCAATAGGACAATTACTGAAGATATGTGACATATTTATAGATGACCAGACCTGGGGACCAGATACGACTGCCAGTTAAAACTGATTCAAAGTTACCGAAGGCGTTGTCAACAAATAATCGAGAATTGTAGTTGCCTATAAAAAGAACAAACTATATTATATAGAAACAGAAACTTCTAAATTACAACTGAATCGCACTTGATAAAAACAACACGTTGATTTATGTTACCGAGGGAGGCACAGCTAAAAAGGATTACAGAAAGTTTCCAAGGTTAAAAACAAGAACAAAATTTACCTAAATTCGACGAGGATGGGATTCGAACCCACGCGTGCAGAGCACATTGGATTAGCAGTCCAACGCCTTAACCACTCGGCCACCTCGTCTGATATATGATTTCAGATTATAATGTAAAGTGCCACTTTCTCTCGTATTTTGTCTGTTTGATTGTTCGCTCGTTTGTCAGCTGTTAACATCGTTATGTTAAAATTAAATGAAACTCGAGTTCAAGTTCCTTAAAGTCCGTTCACACGAGCGAGTTTTGCTGCGATTTTAGGTGCGATTTTTGCGGCGATTTTTACGGCGATTTCATGGCGACGCAAAATCGCGCATGTGAATTACGGGCGGCGATTTTACTGCGATTTTTGTGAACTGGACCTGCGATTTTTCCAGCGATTTATAAAAAGAAATCAATTTTGACAGCGGTTTTAAGCAAGACGCATGCGTAGTTGATCAACATTGTTGCGACAGCTCATTGTTGCAAATTTAGTTGTAACAATTGATGTAACCATGGATAGTAATGGTGTAACAATGTGAAAACTTGCAAATATTCAGTGTTTTTTTGTCATGAATACCGATGAATCCGACGCAGTAATGGCCTGTTTATGTCTCGGCTGTTTTAGCATCAATTTCAGTGATAAAACAGCATTCACAGATAAACAAAACTAAAATTTCTCGCTACCACAAGGTTCTCTCGTGACCAAGCGTGATTCGCCGTGATTTTGAATTTAAATAGTCTTGCTTACTATTCGCTAGCTCTTGACAGTTGGCTGATATCGCCTAATTCTTAGCCGACGAGGCCGTAGACCGAGTCGGCTAAAATTAGGCGATATCACGCGCGCTTTCGCGCTATAATAGTCAATTGAACAATCAAATTTTTCAAAAAAAAATATTATCACATGCTGTTATTTTGCAGTCTCGCCTTTTTTTGTCCTATATTATTCCAATCAGTAAAAATATTTCAAGCACGTGTCGGTGTGCACTTTCTCTGATATGATTGTTATTAATAAGTTTCGTTGTATGTTACGTTGTATGTTACGTAATTATTCACCCATGCGCAAAGCATACCAAAATGATGTTTGAAATTTATTAACGGTCTTTTCAGTTTCCTGCCCTACCGAAACATGATTGATCGCTAGAATTAAGCCCATTCAAACTAAAGTTTGCTAGAATTTTGTGGCAAGCCAGAAGATAGAAAGACATTAGTGTGTCAGGCATACGGTGAACGTGTGGTAAGAGTTGTAAAATCGATGTCGAACACGTTGACACTGGGAATGGATCATGGCAGCTTCTTTCTAGCAAACCAGGGAAAAGTTTCCGTTACTTGACTGTGTTGAGGCCTAGTATTCTTGAAGTATTACCATTCATGGCTGTGTTCGTGCGATAAATAGGCAATATAGCGGTAAGAAATATTTAATTTTTAATTCAACCTTCAAAATGCTTGTATCAGGGCCAAAACTTGATTATAAGTTAGCGATAAGTGAGTCATAAGTAACATTGGGACCAAAATATTTATTAAACTGTTTTAGTCTGCTTTTTTTCTGGATAAAATGCCGCCAAAATGCATTTAAATAGAGGGAGGATTTTGAATAATTTTTATATAAATGTAGTCCAAAAGTCCGAATTGAAAGATGTGCGAAATACAGTTGAAAAAACTGCGTCACATAACTGTGATGATCACTTCTTCGTTAATTTAGAATACTTTTCATGAACCTGCTTTAGTAATCTCAACATAAACGAAAAACACAGCAAAGTTCAAGGACTACGTGCCTTCTTTCAGTTTGCGGGATTTTATCGAACCAGAGATTATTGCGGAAAACTCGGTATTTTCAGTAAGAAACCGCGGGAAGCATAATAAATTTACCATGGAAGAAATTATTTTGAAATTGAGTGAATGCGTTTAATATAATTTCCTTTACCCTTTTTTATCTTGTGAATGCGCAAAGCGTTCATTATGAAAATTTTCACTCCGATTACTGTGGGGAACTCACTTTCTTTCCCTTTTTTCTTTTACAGTTCCAATCATCAAGTGTTGAAAAACAAAGGAATAATTAAGAGATTCACAAGTGTAAGTAATCAATCGACAACTTTAGCGTTTCTTCTTTTCCAACTGCATAATTAATTGTTTATTGCCGGCGGTAATTTAAGCAACCTTTTCGACCTCCTTTAAAGTTAAAAGACAAGGGAAAAGCTCTGGGAATGAGATAAAATTCAGCCTATTTGCATTTCCCCGTGATTGCGCATGGAAAGATGAAAGAATGTGCTTCCATTTAAAAACAGATGCATGAATTCAATAATAGCAAGCATTATGAAAAGCAAGGTCAAAGATATTACGAAACGAGTTACAAGCAGACAAAATCGGAAGCATGCGTGTACTGTTTGAAGGTGCTCTGCTCGGTAAAGGAAGTACACCAGTATTAGAAATAGTTCTGATGTTTTGAATGAGCCAGCTGGCAAAAAGAGAAAAAAAAATCAGAAAACAGAAGTTCTTCCAGCGGGTTGAGGTTCCAAACATTCTACCGTACAATTTAAAAACTGTTAATGTTGCAGAAGTGAAAGATTTACGAACATTAGCCACAGAACTATCGAAAGAATCTGTTCCTGGTGTGTATAGGGAACTAAAATATTTTCACTTTTCACAGCTAACAGATCTACAGCTGGATCTTCATAAAGAAACCCTCATGATTCATTGGTTTAATTGTGAAGAGCGACTACTGTGTGTTGCTGTAGGAGCAGAAGGTGTCTGAAGTCTGAATCGGCATTAAATACGTTACTGTGACAGGTAAACTAATGTTTTGAACTTGTAAATAATTGTCGCACATCTACTCCATGTAGGGGGGGGGAGGAAAGGGCTTAATAATGAGGTGGGGTCTTATTATAATTCACAAATTTCAGTAGTTTCCCACAATTGAAAAAAACGTCCATAAACAATACCAATGGTTGGTCAATGAAGACATTCATGATTACCATCATTCAAGAGCTTACAATTGCTTTTTTACAACAAGTACCAGTAATGTTTCCCCTAAAGTCCAAAAGATTTTCATTGAACTTTAGACTTCATATTTAAGTTATTTTAGACATCACAAATGTTTCATTGAGTTTCAACCAAAGTAAAACTGCACACCCTAGCATTTTAAGGTTTACAACTACGAGATAGTGTAGTGCTGTTTTCATGGGTAAGGTTGTAAAAACAATGTAACTGGTGCTTTTTTTCCAGCTTGCTGTGATATCTAGTAGGGAATGCGCCACGTTGATAAAACAGCGCACAAACTCTGATAATCAGCCTGGTCATAATTGCATCTCTCATTGAAACCTCCCAGTAAAAAGGTTGCAAATACAAAACTCTGATCATGACAGAGTTAAACAATAACCTGCTGAATGAACACAACTTACAATGTATATATACAATTTTGGAATTAATGTTTGTGAAGTATTGACTTTATGAAAGATTCATAATGTTGCATATGTTAAATCAATCAACAAACATTATATGACAGGATGATTACAAAATAGCATAATAGCATTTAATAGCCATACCATATAATAACTCCATTAGGCTATAGTCAGGTTCAGCATGTTCCGATTTAGTGCTTGGAACACCACTTGACATGCGTGAGTTTCAGTATCTTTTAGTAGAATTTCACACACAACACTTCATTGAGTAATTTGGTTGTAAAATTTGAATTCAAGAGGCTTCTCTTTTGATACAATTATCTCACACCTCTCCAATGAATACTGAAATTTCTGACTGCATGCCTTGAACACCAACTGTTTTCATGGGTAAGGTTGTAAAAACAATGTAACTGGTGCTTTTTTCCAGCTTGCTGTGATATCTAGTAGGGAATGCGCCACGTTGATAAAACAGCGCACAAACTCTGATAATCAGCCTGGTCATAAATGCATCTCTCATTGAAACCTCCCAGTAAAAAGGTTGCAAATACAAAACCCTGATCTTGACAGAGTTGAACAATAACCTGCTTTAGAACTGAATGAATTCAACATGGCGTATAAATATTTTTGCAATTAATGTGATGTGAAGTATTGACTAAATGAAAGATTTATAAAATTCATAGATTCATAAATTTCTTTTCTGAACACTATTCCTGTCCCCTTCAACACCATCAATGTCCATCCTTGCAAACAAATACTTGCGTTTTGGAAAATCCTTTATTTTGTAGGTGACTTGAGCATTCGTCTCACAAGACTCGTGGCCAAAATTTCTGCGGTCCATGATGCCTTCACTGATGGAGGAAAAACTCTACCAGCATGTTCAGGGTATAATCACTGAGCCATCATGATAAATTTCCCAGATTCGGCTTAACACGTAGGCGGCGAATTACTTTTAGGTGCATCTTCCTTATAAATGCTTTGGCCACCACTCCTCTAGAAGGTAACAAGCGTTGTACATTTATAAATCTTGATCACTGACTGCACTTATCCTCTAAAATTCGAGTTGCGCTGTCAAGTTCACTGAATAGGCCGTTTTAACATGCCTGATTCCATCGCCGCTTGAACTGAACTTGGTCCAAGCAGTGAGATTTTGTCCGGAGTTAGGATTGTCGAAGCGATTCGTGTTTCGCTACCCACTCACCTTCCCTGGTGGGCCGGCGGTTGCGTGACAACCTCAGTACATATGTTTGTTCATGTTTGTGTCAGACTTACTATCATAATTTGAGACAAAGAAAAGCAAAAAGCTGGTTTTAAAATTTTCAAACCAAAGAAGAATTTGAACCACAACATAAAGGTTCTCGTTGCATGCCTATTGCATCTGCAGTCGCGAACACTTTCCACAACTTTACCTCATGCGGTAAATGTAATGAGCATTAGTAAGGATAACGATACAGTACAAAATCACAAAAATCATCATTTGTTAACAATCGAAAGAACTTTATTAATGTGAGAGGAAACAGCATAGCCGAGGTTGGAATCCTCGACTACTAACTGGGAACATATCTATATAGATTTTTGCACTGACTCCAAACCAGTATCGGAAAAATGGATAAGATAATTACGAAAAGTGGCGGAAAACTACTGGGCACTTTATAAATTGATAATTATGTTACTTTATTCTTTACAGGGACCATCTTGGTGAAAATTCACAACATCTGTTCAATGGGATTTGCAAGGTAAGATGTAATTTCAATCTCGATTTATGACTGTGGCTTAAACTCTTTTTCACCCTTACATGTACTAACTATAAAACAACATACACCAAATTCAATAAAGGTTGCTTTGGCAGTTGGTCATTGGTAATTGGGAATTCGCATTTGCATACGGAACACAATGCAATGCTTCGCTTGAGTGACCGCCAAACAATAGCTTCCCAATGCCCAATTACCAATGACCATAGCAAACTTTATTGAAATAGGTATATGTCCGGGTAGTCATTGAAGATTTCAGTACCCTAAGCGGTAGCAATCTAAAAGGGAGCCCATAAAACAGGGAATTAACTTGCAGCACTTGGGTTATTTTGAAATTGAGACTGAAGATCTCAAGAAGACTTACTCTCTGAAGACTTACAACTTCGTCAGTTACAAAGAGTGTTTGAAAAACGGTTTGAACTTATAACAACCCAAAGAAGCATGCATGCATAATTAATTAATTAATTAATTATGCTTGCTTCTTTATTTATTTATTTATTTATTTATTTATTTATTGGTTGATTTATTTATGGGCTCAATAGCAAATTTGTTGTCCGTCGACTTATTTTAGTTTCTTCTAATTTAAAGGCGTTTTGGTCATGAAGTCACCCTGTCTGGATGGATTTCGCCTAAGTGACAAGGGATCAAGACACAGTCTTAGCCTTTCAGCAGAGTTCTGTAAATCCTTCGTGAAGAATAAGCATCTGATTTCTCAAAATGCCAAAACAAATACAGACCAGGCGTGCGTTTCTCGAAAGTTCAGAAAACTTTTCGGGTTTTAGACCGCAAACCAGCCCAGCTCGTGTGAACGTAATATTTTAATTCAACAAAAACCGAATATTTTTTAGTAAAAATTTTGAACATAACATAGCTTTTCAGGCCCAAAAAGTGTCGGAGACTTTCGAGAAACGCACGCCAGACCACTGGTCATTAGATATCTTCGAGTATAGGACGCACTTTGTTAAAATGCATAGTCAACACTTCCTTATATTAATTAAGTCGTAATTTAGGCCCCGTCCCGTCCACACTAATGCGTTTTTGAAAACCTCAGTTTTTGGTTCCCCGAAAACGGATAAAAAGATCTGCGTCCACACTAGCGTTTTCACATCGTTTTTGGCCGTCCACACTAGGGGCTGAAAAACGATGATCCAAAGATGCGTTTTCATCACCAGGCTCTGCTCGGACGTTTTTCTGTTCAATACGCATGCTCCAATAGAGTCAGCGATGAGTTATGACGTAAGCGTTTTTAGAAAGCTTCGTTTTTACCGTCCACACTACTGAAACGATAGACCTGCGTTTTCAAAAATCTCCACTCTGAAACGCGTTTTCGAAAACCTCCGTTTTCATAGATAAACACATCTCCGCTTTTTATCGTATTAGTGTAGACGATCGGTAAAAACGGATCAAAAAGTATGCGTTTTCAAGCGAAAACGCATTAGATGGCTCGGTTGCTCGAAAGCTGCCGGCACAATCTACGCCATTCTAGGGTTCTGAATTAACCCTAAGTTTTGCTCTCTGACTGACTTGTGAGTAAGATCAGTCAAAACAAAATAACAACGACAAAACATGTTACAGAAATCCACATTGAAAATACTGCACTGAAAAAATAAATAAACAAAATAAAACCTAACTTAACAGTTAATATATGAAAATTAAAATTAAATTAAATAAATTAAAAAAATTAAAGAAACAAAATAAAACCTAACTTAACAGTTAATATATGAAAACTAAAATTAAATAAATATAAGTAACATGGTAATATCAATGTCTAGTAGACATTGAATTTAAACTTGATTTTTGCAATAAAGCAAATCAATGTGGATTCCTGTAAAAACTTTATACTACTCCAAAACGTATGGATCATAGCTCGGATTTGCGCGCGCTGACTCGTTTCCGAACATAAATGCAATCGAGCCAAGAATCGAACATTAAACATTGTTTGAATTGAATATTTCCTCAGACAACTACAGTATTCTGATATCATTTTGTAATATTGTAATGCAGCTGAATAAAATTTTTTCATCTCCTTTGGCTTGAGTGGCAGTCATTCTCGAGGCAATTACGTTTAGAACTCTTGGTAGAAGACGGGTGAACAATTTCACTATTTTGAAATAAGATTTCATGTTGTTATAAGTATATGAATCAGATTTGAACTTGTTGAGATCAAGAGCTGTAAAGTTCTTCTCGCTTTTCGTGCTCTCTAAAGTGACTGCCACTAGGCTACATTAGCCTCGTTATATTTTGTGTTCATATAATTCAGTTAACTCGCTAAGAACGAGAACTGGAAGGTGGAAGTAAAAACTGTTCAAGGCTAGGCCTTAAATAATTCTTAAAGCTCGGCGGGATCCAACGAGATGGAAGAAGAGCTCAGAAACTTGCTCTAGTTCAACATGTAGCTCCCATGCGCCAAAATCATATATCATACGTCCATGTCAAAAAATCCTATTGCTTTGATTGACCTCTCGTGCGTTTTTTCTCTCATTAACTCTCGAGCGCTCACGTCAACTAACTTCGTTCGCTGTCATCAACATATATTCAAGCGCTCACCGCTCTTATCAACTTTCATGCGCTCTCGTCAACTCCTGCACGCTTTCTTCAAATCTCGCGCGTTGTTTTCTACCCTTGTACACTGTTGTCAACTATTGTCAGTGCACAGTCGTTTAGTGAAGTCTCCTACGCTCGGCTTCTTGTACGGTTTCATCTGGACAATACTCGTTGCTTTCATCAACACTCATGCGCTCTCGTCATACTATCGTATATTACCATCGACAATCTTACGTTCTCATCAACTCGCGTACCCTTTAGGTCAATTCTGGGACGCTGTTGCCAACTCTCAAGTGCTCTCATCAACTCTCATGCGCTCTTTATCAAATCCCGTACGGTTTCATCAACACTCGTGCGCTCGCGTCAATTTCTCATACACTTTCATCAGCCATGATCATAAGCACCAAAGTCGACTCTTGTACGCCGACTCGAGCTCGTCAACTCTCTGATCGACTCTCACACGGTTTCGTCAAATCGTATGCGCTTTTATCAACCCTGTATATACTGTCATCAACTTTTGTACGCCGTCTTCAATTCGTCATCGTGCTCTCGCATCAACTCTCGAACGCTGTCATAAACTCTTATATGCGGTCTCAACAACTCTCTTGCGCTCTCGTCAGCCCTCGTACGTTCATATAAACTCTCGTGTGCTTTCATCAAATCTCACGAAACACTCGTATATTGTCATCAATAATCTGGCGCTCTCGTCAATTATTGTGCCCTCACATCAATTCTCGTGCGCTTACAAAAAATCTCGCTCGCTCTTCAGCAAATCTCGTATAGTTTCATCAAATTTGCGCGCGCACTAATCAACTCTTTTCATGCACTCTCATCAAATCTCGTTAATTATAATCTCTATTTTCCTTTTCGACGTTTGTTTGATTCAACAGGAATAGTTGCTTTTTTCTGCTTTTGTTATAGACTTTATTTATTCGCAAAAATGGCCACTGGCAAAACATTTTAGCAGGTAAACAAAAATTTCAACTGAACAACGCGAGTTTGGCAGCCAAAACAAAACTTGTAGTGATTGGAAATAACAACAAACCGGTCTTCCTTGGATTCTATACCTAGATAATGCTTGTTTTAATGTAAAAAAACACTAGTCTAGTTTGACTGGGAGTTTTCAGTGTTGAATTTTAAAAGAAGAAGAGGAGCTAATGTAAACAATCTTCGTAAAGAACAAAACGTTCTCTGATCGAGGCGGCATCGCGTAAAAGCTCAAAATAGTTTCATAACTGTGGCTCTGTCGTTTGCAAAAAAGAGAAAGAATTTATCACTTTTAGGCTGCAGAAGGTCTATAAACACATTTTCGTAGATTTTTGAGAAATTAATTTATCTCGTAAGTTTAGAAACCGATCCAGGGAGTTGGTTTGACATGAAAAGTGGGCGGAACTTTATTAGCCTTTATACATATGCCTCGCGCGTTCGCGTTTAAAAAAATAACCAATGTCTCGTACGACTATCGCGTAATGCGCAGAACGTATGCGCAATAACAATAGGAGGCACCGTCCTTAACTGGAGAGGTTGGGTTCGCTCGTCAATTGGAGTTTGTCGCGGTTTTGTTGCTTGGCAACTGCAGGACAACAAACAGATATATCCCTGGTTTGCATCTATTTTTTCAATAATTTTCTTTGGCGATCATTTTTATTGTTCAAAATTCAACTTGTTGCTGATCTATTTCAATGTCCGTGGCTTGCATTTATTTCATTAACTTTCTTTGGCGATCATTTTTTATTGTTCAAAATTCACCTGTTGCTGATCTCTTTCAATGTCCGTGGCTTGGATTTATTTTGCCAATATTCTTTGGCGATCATTGTTATCGTTCAAAACTCACGTGTATCATTCAACAAAAGTTGGTACATATGTGAAGCGTAAGGAGTTAAAGTCGTTAAATCTCCGAGCGGAGCCTCCCCGTTTGACACATTAAAATTGGTTTTATCAACTGACTTGATCATAGGTAAATTGAACACCGTAAAGAGGTCCAAAAACTAACCTTTTGAGCGCAAGCCTTCGTCAGAGCAAATCAAGGAATTGTGGGTTGTGTGTGTGGTTTATATATCGAACGGAGGAGCTACGCAATTGTTGGAAACATGGTTACGTGAAAATCAAGAATAAATCAGTTGAATGAAAACCGTTCGTTGATTCCTGTGTGAAACTTTCATGAGTACATTCCCCGAGGATATCCAAATGTTTTAGTATTTATTCCCCGAGTCTAAATTATTCTAAACTGAAAACTTTACTGCTGTTCTGGAGTTCGTCTTCAATATCATTCTTTTCCATTTCTTAATTGGGCAACTACGCTAGGGCATGGTAAAAGTTCTCTTACTTCTAAGTTTGACGATTTCTTTTATGATTATAGTAATAGCGGAGAGAGGTTAATAATTTTCAAAAATGTATGAGTGTGTCGTGTGTCAGGATGGCCGAGCGGTCTAAGGCGCCAGACTCAAGGTTGTCACCTTCCCATTGCGCAATGGGAGCGGGCGTTCTGGTCTCCTAATGGAGGCGTGGGTTCGAATCCCACTCCTGACACAATTATTTGTTGTTTTTTTTTATGGAGCTTGTTTCCCAAACATAAAATAAAAATAAAATAAGATCTTTCGTCCTCCGCAACCCATCTTTACACAAAAAAGGGAGGGTCTCGCCAAAAAGATACTCAAACTGGTTGTTCGTTTGTGCGCAACTTTGCAAACTTCTGTCACAATATTCGTATTTTGATTCCTAATTTTCTTTGGCGATCATTGTTCAAAACTCACCTTGTTGCTGATATCTTTTATCGTCCGTTGCTTGCATTTATTTAACTGATTTTGTTTGGTGATCATTCTTATTATTCAAAATTTACCTTGTTGCTGATCTCTTTCAATGTCCGTGGCTTGGATTTATTTTGCTAATATTCTTTGGCGATCATTGTTATCGTTCAAAACTTATTCAACAAAAGTTGGTATGTGAAGCGTGAGGAGTTAAAGTCGTTAAATCTCCGAGAGGAGCCTCCCCGTTTGACGCATTAAAATTGGTTTTATCAACTGACTTGATTACAGGTAAATTGAACACCGTAAAGAGGTCCAAAAACTGACCTTTTGAGCGCAAGCCTTCGTCAGAGCAAATCAAGGAATTGTGGGTTCTGTGTGTGGTTTATACATCCAACGGTGGAGCTACGCAATTGTTGGAAACATGGTTACGCTAAAATCAAGAATAAATTAGTTGAATGAAAACCGTTTGTTAATTCCTGTGTGAAACTTTCTTGAGTACACTCCCCGAGGATATCCAAATGTTTTAGTATTTATATATTGCCCGAGTCTAAATTATTCTAAACTAAAAACTTTACTGCTGTTCTGGAGTTCCTTTTCAATATCATTCTTTTCCATTACTTATTTTTTTAATTGGGCAACCTACGATAGGGCATGGTAAAAGTTCTCTTACTTTTAAGATTGACGATTTCTTTTATTATAATAGCGGAGAGACACTAATAATTTTCAAAATTATCTTGTGTGTGTCAGGATGGCCGAGCGGTCTAAGGCGCCAGACTCAAGGTTGTCATACCTTCCCATTGCGCAATGGGGACGGGCGTTCTGGTCTCCGAATGGAGGCGTGGGTTCGAATCCCACTCCTGACATTTTTTTTGTCTATGGAGCTTGTTTCCCAAGCAGAAAATAAGATCTTTCGCCCTCCTCAACCCATCTTTACACAAAAAGGGAGAGTCTTGCTAAAAAGATACTCAGACTGGTTGTTCGTTTGTGCGCAACTTTGCAAACTTATGTCGCAGTATCGGTATTTTGATTACTAATTTTCTTTGGCGATCATTTTTATTGTTCAAAATTCACCTTGTTGCTGATCTCTTTCAATGTCCGTGGCTTGAATTTATTTCACTAAATTTTCTTTGGCGATCATTTTTATTGTTCAAAACTCATCTTGTTGCTAATCTCTTTCATCGTCCGTTGCTTGCATTTATTTCACTAATTTTATTTGGCGATCATTTTTATTGTTCAAAACTCATCTTGTTGCTGATCTCTTTCAACGTCCGTGACTTGCATTTCATTTTACTAATTTTCTTTCGCGATCATTTTTTAAAATATCGTTAAAAACTCACCTTGTTGTTGATCTCTTTCAATTTCCGTGGCTTGCATTTATTTTACTAATTTTCTTTGACGGTCGTTCTCACTGTTTTCAAAATTTAGCTTGATGTTGATCTCTTTCAATGTCCGTGGCTTGGATTTATTTTGCTAATATTCTTTGGCGATCATTGTTATCGTTCAAAACTCACGTGTATCATTCAACAAAAGTTGGTACATATGTGAAGCGTAAGGAGTTAAAGTCGTTAAATCTCCGAGCGGAGCCTCCCCGTTTGACACATTAAAGTTGGTTTTATCAACTGACTTGATCATAGGTAAATTGAACACCGTAAAGAGGTCCAAAAACTGACCTTTTGAGCGCAAGCCTTCGTCAGAGCAAATCAAGGAATTGTGGGTTGTGTGTGTGGTTTATATATCGAACGGAGGAGCTACGCAATTGTTGGAAACATGGTTACGTGAAAATCAAGAATAAATCAGTTGAATGAAAACCGTTCGCTGATTCCTGTGTGAAACTTTCATGAGTACATTCCCCGAGGATATCCAAATGTTTTAGTATTTATTCCCCGAGTCTAAATTATTCTAAACTGAAAACTTTACTGCTGTTCTGGAGTTCGTCTTCAATATCATTCTTTTCCATTTCTTAATTGGGCAACTACGCTAGGGCATGGTAAAAGTTCTCTTACTTCTAAGTTTGACGATTTCTTTTATGATTATAGTAATAGCGGAGAGAGGTTAATAATTTTCAAAAATGTATGAGTGTGTCGTGTGTCAGGATGGCCGAGCGGTCTAAGGCGCCAGACTCAAGGTTGTCACCTTCCCATTGCGCAATGGGAGCGGGCGTTCTGGTCTCCTAATGGAGGCGTGGGTTCGAATCCCACTCCTGACACAATTATTTGTTGTTTTTTTTTATGGAGCTTGTTTCCCAAACATAAAATAAAAATAAAATAAGATCTTTCGTCCTCCGCAACCCATCTTTACACAAAAAAGGGAGGGTCTCGCCAAAAAGATACTCAAACTGGTTGTTCGTTTGTGCGCAACTTTGCAAACTTCTGTCACAATATTCGTATTTTGATTCCTAATTTTCTTTGGCGATCATTGTTCAAAACTCACCTTGTTGCTGATATCTTTTATCGTCCGTTGCTTGCATTTATTTAACTGATTTTGTTTGGTGATCATTCTTATTATTCAAAATTTACCTTGTTGCTGATCTCTTTCAATGTCCGTGGCTTGGATTTATTTTGCTAATATTCTTTGGCGATCATTGTTATCGTTCAAAACTTATTCAACAAAAGTTGGTATGTGAAGCGTGAGGAGTTAAAGTCGTTAAATCTCCGAGAGGAGCCTCCCCGTTTGACACATTAAAATTGGTTTTATCAACTGACTTGATTACAGGTAAATTGAACACCGTAAAGAGGTCCAAAAACTGACCTTTTGAGCGCAAGCCTTCGTCAGAGCAAATCAAGGAATTGTGGGTTCTGTGTGTGGTTTATACATCCAACGGTGGAGCTACGCAATTGTTGGAAACATGGTTACGCTAAAATCAAGAATAAATTAGTTGAATGAAAACCGTTCGTTAATTCCTGTGTGAAACTTTCTTGAGTACACTCCCCGAGGATATCCAAATGTTTTAGTATTTATATATTGCCCGAGTCTAAATTATTCTAAACTAAAAACTTTACTGCTGTTCTGGAGTTCCTCTTCAATATCATTCTTTTCCATTACTTATTTTTTTTTTAATTGGGCAACCTACGATAGGGCATGGTAAAAGTTCTCTTACTTCTAAGATTGACGATTTCTTTTATGATAATATTAATAGCGGGGAGACGCTAATAATTTTCAAAAATGTCGTGTGTGTGTCAGGATGGCCGAGCGGTCTAAGGCGCCAGACTCAAGGTTGTCACCTTCCCATTGCGCAATGGGATCGGGCGTTCTGGTCTCCTAATGGAGGCGTGGGTTCGAATCCCACTCCTGACACAATTATTTGTTTTTTCGAACGGAGGAGCTACGCTATTGTTGGGAACATGGTTACGTGTAAAACAAGGGTAAATTAGTTGAATGAAAAGCGTTCGTTGAATTCCGTGTGAAACATTCTTGAGTACACCCCCGGAGGATATCCAAATATTTTAGTATTTATTCCCCGAGTCTAAATATTTTAAACTGACAACTTTACTGCTGTTCTGGAGTTCCTCTTCAATATCATTCTTTTCCATTTCTTAATTGGGCAACTTCTCTTACTTTTAAGTTTGACGATTTCTTTTATGATAATAGCGAAGAGACACTAATAATTTTCAAAAATATCGCGAGCCTGTCAGGTTGGCTAAGCGGTCTAAGGCGCCAGACTCAAGGTTGTCATACCTTCCCATTGCGCAATGGGGGCGGGCGTTCTTGTCTCCGAATGGAGGCGTGGGTTTGAATCCCACTCCTGACATTTTTTTTTTTTGTCGATGGAGCTTGTTTCCCAAGCAGAAAATAAGATCTTTCGCCCTCCTCAACCCATCTTTACACAAAAAGGGAGAGTCTTGCTAAAAAGATACTCAGACTGGTTGTTCGTTTGTGCGCAACTTTGCAAACTTATGTCGCAGTATCGGTATTTTGATTACTAATTTTCTTTGGCGATCATTTTTATTGTTCAAAATTCACCTTGTTGCTGATCTCTTTCAATGTCCGTGGCTTGAATTTATTTCACTAAATTTTCTTTGGCGATCATTTTTATTGTTCAAAACTCATCTTGTTGCTAATCTCTTTCATCGTCCGTTGCTTGCATTTATTTCATTAATTTTATTTGGCGATCATTTTTATTGTTCAAAACTCATCTTGTTGCTGATCTCTTTCAACGTCCGTGACTTGCATTTCATTTTACTAATTTTCTTTCGCGATCATTTTTTAAAATATCGTTAAAAACTCACCTTGTTGTTGATCTCTTTCAATTTCCGTGGCTTGCATTTATTTTACTAATTTTCTTTGACGGTCGTTCTCACTGTTTTCAAAATTTAGCTTGATGTTGATCTCTTTCAATGTCCGTGGCTTGGATTTATTTTGCTAATATTCTTTGGCGATCATTGTTATCGTTCAAAACTCACGTGTATCATTCAACAAAAGTTGGTACATATGTGAAGCGTAAGGAGTTAAAGTCGTTAAATCTCCGAGCGGAGCCTCCCCGTTTGACACATTAAAATTGGTTTTATCAACTGACTTGATCATAGGTAAATTGAACACCGTAAAGAGGTCCAAAAACTGACCTTTTGAGCGCAAGCCTTCGTCAGAGCAAATCAAGGAATTGTGGGTTGTGTGTGTGGTTTATATATCGAACGGAGGAGCTACGCAATTGTTGGAAACATGGTTACGTGAAAATCAAGAATAAATCAGTTGAATGAAAACCGTTCGTTGATTCCTGTGTGAAACTTTCATGAGTACATTCCCCGAGGATATCCAAATGTTTTAGTATTTATTCCCCGAGTCTAAATTATTCTAAACTGAAAACTTTACTGCTGTTCTGGAGTTCGTCTTCAATATCATTCTTTTCCATTTCTTAATTGGGCAACTACGCTAGGGCATGGTAAAAGTTCTCTTACTTCTAAGTTTGACGATTTCTTTTATGATTATAGTAATAGCGGAGAGAGGTTAATAATTTTCAAAAATGTATGAGTGTGTCGTGTGTCAGGATGGCCGAGCGGTCTAAGGCGCCAGACTCAAGGTTGTCACCTTCCCATTGCGCAATGGGAGCGGGCGTTCTGGTCTCCTAATGGAGGCGTGGGTTCGAATCCCACTCCTGACACAATTATTTGTTGTTTTTTTTTATGGAGCTTGTTTCCCAAACATAAAATAAAAATAAAATAAGATCTTTCGTCCTCCGCAACCCATCTTTACACAAAAAAGGGAGGGTCTCGCCAAAAAGATACTCAAACTGGTTGTTCGTTTGTGCGCAACTTTGCAAACTTCTGTCACAATATTCGTATTTTGATTCCTAATTTTCTTTGGCGATCATTGTTCAAAACTCACCTTGTTGCTGATATCTTTTATCGTCCGTTGCTTGCATTTATTTAACTGATTTTGTTTGGTGATCATTCTTATTATTCAAAATTTACCTTGTTGCTGATCTCTTTCAATGTCCGTGGCTTGGATTTATTTTGCTAATATTCTTTGGCGATCATTGTTATCGTTCAAAACTTATTCAACAAAAGTTGGTATGTGAAGCGTGAGGAGTTAAAGTCGTTAAATCTCCGAGAGGAGCCTCCCCGTTTGACACATTAAAATTGGTTTTATCAACTGACTTGATTACAGGTAAATTGAACACCGTAAAGAGGTCCAAAAACTGACCTTTTGAGCGCAAGCCTTCGTCAGAGCAAATCAAGGAATTGTGGGTTCTGTGTGTGGTTTATACATCCAACGGTGGAGCTACGCAATTGTTGGAAACATGGTTACGCTAAAATCAAGAATAAATTAGTTGAATGAAAACCGTTCGTTAATTCCTGTGTGAAACTTTCTTGAGTACACTCCCCGAGGATATCCAAATGTTTTAGTATTTATATATTGCCCGAGTCTAAATTATTCTAAACTAAAAACTTTACTGCTGTTCTGGAGTTCCTCTTCAATATCATTCTTTTCCATTACTTATTTTTTTTTTAATTGGGCAACCTACGATAGGGCATGGTAAAAGTTCTCTTACTTCTAAGATTGACGATTTCTTTTATGATAATATTAATAGCGGGGAGACGCTAATAATTTTCAAAAATGTCGTGTGTGTGTCAGGATGGCCGAGCGGTCTAAGGCGCCAGACTCAAGGTTGTCACCTTCCCATTGCGCAATGGGATCGGGCGTTCTGGTCTCCTAATGGAGGCGTGGGTTCGAATCCCACTCCTGACACAATTATTTGTTTTTTCGAACGGAGGAGCTACGCTATTGTTGGGAACATGGTTACGTGTAAAACAAGGGTAAATTAGTTGAATGAAAAGCGTTCGTTGAATTCCGTGTGAAACATTCTTGAGTACACCCCCGGAGGATATCCAAATATTTTAGTATTTATTCTCCGAGTCTAAATATTTTAAACTGACAACTTTACTGCTGTTCTGGAGTTCCTCTTCAATATCATTCTTTTCCATTTCTTAATTGGGCAACTTCTCTTACTTTTAAGTTTGACGATTTCTTTTATGATAATAGCGAAGAGACACTAATAATTTTCAAAAATATCGCGAGCCTGTCAGGTTGGCTAAGCGGTCTAAGGCGCCAGACTCAAGGTTGTCATACCTTCCCATTGCGCAATGGGGGCGGGCGTTCTTGTCTCCGAATGGAGGCGTGGGTTTGAATCCCACTCCTGACATTTTTTTTTTTTGTCGATGGAGCTTGTTTCCCAAGCAGAAAATAAGATCTTTCGCCCTCCTCAACCCATCTTTACACAAAAAGGGAGAGTCTTGCTAAAAAGATACTCAGACTGGTTGTTCGTTTGTGCGCAACTTTGCAAACTTATGTCGCAGTATCGGTATTTTGATTACTAATTTTCTTTGGCGATCATTTTTATTGTTCAAAATTCACCTTGTTGCTGATCTCTTTCAATGTCCGTGGCTTGAATTTATTTCACTAAATTTTCTTTGGCGATCATTTTTATTGTTCAAAACTCATCTTGTTGCTAATCTCTTTCATCGTCCGTTGCTTGCATTTATTTCATTAATTTTATTTGGCGATCATTTTTATTGTTCAAAACTCATCTTGTTGCTGATCTCTTTCAACGTCCGTGACTTGCATTTCATTTTACTAATTTTCTTTCGCGATCATTTTTTAAAATATCGTTAAAAACTCACCTTGTTGTTGATCTCTTTCAATTTCCGTGGCTTGCATTTATTTTACTAATTTTCTTTGACGGTCGTTCTCACTGTTTTCAAAATTTAGCTTGATGTTGATCTCTTTCAATGTCCGTGGCTTGGATTTATTTTGCTAATATTCTTTGGCGATCATTGTTATCGTTCAAAACTCACGTGTATCATTCAACAAAAGTTGGTACATATGTGAAGCGTAAGGAGTTAAAGTCGTTAAATCTCCGAGCGGAGCCTCCCCGTTTGACACATTAAAATTGGTTTTATCAACTGACTTGATCATAGGTAAATTGAACACCGTAAAGAGGTCCAAAAACTGACCTTTTGAGCGCAAGCCTTCGTCAGAGCAAATCAAGGAATTGTGGGTTGTGTGTGTGGTTTATATATCGAACGGAGGAGCTACGCAATTGTTGGAAACATGGTTACGTGAAAATCAAGAATAAATCAGTTGAATGAAAACCGTTCGTTGATTCCTGTGTGAAACTTTCATGAGTACATTCCCCGAGGATATCCAAATGTTTTAGTATTTATTCCCCGAGTCTAAATTATTCTAAACTGAAAACTTTACTGCTGTTCTGGAGTTCGTCTTCAATATCATTCTTTTCCATTTCTTAATTGGGCAACTACGCTAGGGCATGGTAAAAGTTCTCTTACTTCTAAGTTTGACGATTTCTTTTATGATTATAGTAATAGCGGAGAGAGGTTAATAATTTTCAAAAATGTATGAGTGTGTCGTGTGTCAGGATGGCCGAGCGGTCTAAGGCGCCAGACTCAAGGTTGTCACCTTCCCATTGCGCAATGGGAGCGGGCGTTCTGGTCTCCTAATGGAGGCGTGGGTTCGAATCCCACTCCTGACACAATTATTTGGTTTTTTTTTATGGAGCTTGTTTCCCAAACATAAAATAAAAATAAAATAAGATCTTTCGTCCTCCGCAACCCATCTTTACACAAAGAAAGAGGGTCTCGCCAAAAAGATACTCAAACTGGTTGTTCGTTTGTGCGCAACTTTGCAAACTTCTGTCACAATATTCGTATTTTGATTCCTAATTTTCTTTGGCGATCATTGTTCAAAACTCACCTTGTTGCTGATATCTTTTATCGTCCGTTGCTTGCATTTATTTAACTGATTTTGTTTGGTGATCATTCTTATTATTCAAAATTTACCTTGTTGCTGATCTCTTTCAATGTCCGTGGCTTGGATTTATTTTGCTAATATTCTTTGGCGATCATTGTTATCGTTCAAAACTTATTCAACAAAAGTTGGTATGTGAAGCGTGAGGAGTTAAAGTCGTTAAATCTCCGAGAGGAGCCTCCCCGTTTGACACATTAAAATTGGTTTTATCAACTGACTTGATTACAGGTAAATTGAACACCGTAAAGAGGTCCAAAAACTGACCTTTTGAGCGCAAGCCTTCGTCAGAGCAAATCAAGGAATTGTGGGTTCTGTGTGTGGTTTATACATCCAACGGTGGAGCTACGCAATTGTTGGAAACATGGTTACGCTAAAATCAAGAATAAATTAGTTGAATGAAAACCGTTCGTTAATTCCTGTGTGAAACTTTCTTGAGTACACTCCCCGAGGATATCCAAATGTTTTAGTATTTATATATTGCCCGAGTCTAAATTATTCTAAACTAAAAACTTTACTGCTGTTCTGGAGTTCCTCTTCAATATCATTCTTTTCCATTACTTATTTTTTTTTTAATTGGGCAACCTACGATAGGGCATGGTAAAAGTTCTCTTACTTCTAAGATTGACGATTTCTTTTATGATAATATTAATAGCGGGGAGACGCTAATAATTTTCAAAAATGTCGTGTGTGTGTCAGGATGGCCGAGCGGTCTAAGGCGCCAGACTCAAGGTTGTCATACCTTCCCATTGCGCAATGGGATCGGGCGTTCTGGTCTCCTAATGGAGGCGTGGGTTCGAATCCCACTCCTGACACAATTATTTGTTTTTTCGAACGGAGGAGCTACGCTATTGTTGGGAACATGGTTACGTGTAAAACAAGGGTAAATTAGTTGAATGAAAAGCGTTCGTTGAATTCCGTGTGAAACATTCTTGAGTACACCCCCGGAATATATCCAAATATTTTAGTATTTATTCCCCGAGTCTAAATATTTTAAACTGACAACTTTACTGCTGTTCTGGAGTTCCTCTTCAATATCATTCTTTTCCATTTCTTAATTGGGCAACTTCTCTTACTTTTAAGTTTGACGATTTCTTTTATGATAATAGCGAAGAGACACTAATAATTTTCAAAAATATCGCGAGCCTGTCAGGTTGGCTAAGCGGTCTAAGGCGCCAGACTCAAGGTTGTCATACCTTCCCATTGCGCAATGGGGGCGGGCGTTCTGGTCTCCGAATGGAGGCGTGGGTTCGAATCCCACTCCTGACATTTTTTTTTTTGTCGATGGAGCTTGTTTCCCAAGCAGAAAATAAGATCTTTCGCCCTCCTCAACCCATCTTTACACAAAAAGGGAGAGTCTTGCTAAAAAGATACTCAGACTGGTTGTTCGTTTGTGCGCAACTTTGCAAACTTATGTCGCAGTATCGGTATTTTGATTACTAATTTTCTTTGGCGATCATTTTTATTGTTCAAAATTCACCTTGTTGCTGATCTCTTTCAATGTCCGTGGCTTGAATTTATTTCACTAAATTTTCTTTGGCGATCATTTTTATTGTTCAAAACTGATCTTGTTGCTGATCTCTTTCAACGTCCGTGGCTTGCATTTCATTTTACTAATTTTCTTTCGCGATCATTTTTTAAAATATCGTTAAAAACTCACCTTGTTGCTAATCTCTTTCAACTTCCGTGGCTTGCATTTATTTTACTAATTTTCTTTGGCGGTCGTTCTCACTGTTTTCAAAATTTAGCTTGATGCTGATCTCTTTCAATGTCCGTGGCTTGGATTTATTTTGCTAATATTCTTTGGCGATCATTGTTATCGTTCAAACCTCACGTGTATCATTCAACAACAGTTGGTACATATGTGAAGCGTAGGGAGTTAAAGTCGTTAAATCTCCGAGCGGAGCCTCCCCGTTTGACACATTAAAATTGGTTTTATCAACTGACTTGATCATAGGTAAATTGAACACCATAAAGAGGTCCAAAAACTGACGCGCAAGCCTTCGTCAGAGCGAATCAAGGAATTGTGGGTTGTGTGTGTGGTTTATATATCGAACGGAGGAGCTACGCAATTGTTGGAAACATGGTTACATGAAAATCAAGAATAAATCAGTTGAATGAAAACCGTTCGTTGATTCCTGTGTGAAACTTTCATGAGTACATTCCCCGAGGATATCCAAATGTTTTAGTATATTTATTCCCCGAGTCTAAATTATTCTAAACTGAAAACTTTACTGCTGTTCTGGAGTTCCTCTTCAATAACATTCTTTTCCATTTCTTAATTGGGCAACCTACGATAGGGCATGGTAAAAGTTCTCTTACTTCTAAGATTGACGATTTCTTTTATGATAATATTAATAGCGGAGAGACGCTAATAATTTTCAATAATATTGTGTGTGTGTCAGGATGGCCGAGCGGTCTAAGGCGCCAGACTCAAGGTTGTCATATCTTGCAATTGCGCAATGGGAGCGGGTGTTCTGGTCTCCGACGAAAAGTACTTTGTTGTTTTTTAAATAAGCTGAGTTGATTGAAAAGCCTAGTTTTCAAGATAAGGTTTACGTCTTTCACGCCTTCGTGTTGTGACGCGTACGTGTTTATAGTTTCACGAATCGTGTGGCTTATAATTTTTGACAGTTTTAATTACAATTTCACACTATATTTAGATACTGGGACGTATTAGTTTTACCTTTACATGACATGGTTTTGAATAAGATTTGTAAGAACTTTTATAAAGAATTGCAAGCCATAGTAAGTAAGGTAAAAACTGTGACTGAAGGCCAAAAACCTAAGCTTATAATATAAGTTTTTTTATTTTTCTGGCGCAATATGTTTACAATTCAATTCAGTCTTAAATAACACAAACCGACGTTTTCTACGAAAAGTCTATCTATTATAAAACATCAAGAGACTTACATAAAATACAGCTATAAAATTGCAGGGAAGCGAAAAGCTGTCCGATTTGAAAGAACTACCATCAATGCAGTCTTACAAAAATTACATGTAATACATTTGGACACAAATAAACGATAAAGAAATCGTTACCTGCACTCGATGTGGCTTTTCAGTCTACTTTAGCACCAACCTTTCCAAAAACCATGTTTTTTTAAACGTTGAATTGTTCTTGTTGTTGTTTTGACATCGACCATTCGCTACCAGTGAAGAATCCGCATCTTTAAACCAAATATAAGCTGTTCTTTCCTCAATTAACAACGGCTTTTGAGCTGCAGAGAAAATCTCTGTTCCCGTTCTTAAATAATTTCTCCAATGAGTTCGACAAACCTCGCACTGATAACAGACGCACGGTGCCAAAAGATATTTAAGCCAAAGTCACTTTAAGCTTACAAACTTGCTCATTTCAGCTCCTACAGCCGTAATCGGGTGAGATCTTTCGGTTTCAATCCGCGTCAAACAATGTTTAGGAACAATATCGAGGAAGTATAAAGCATCTGATACCATATTTCAAGGCCAATTACAAGAAGGCATTTTCACAAATTAAAAATATGCTCGTTCGTTTTCTCCAGATCGAGCGGTTTCACCGTGCGTTTGAACCGCTTTGCCTAGCTGAACAGCGACAAACGGCAACATTTTTCCCGCCTTTTATCGTTCATGTCGTGTGATCAAGTATATTTTTCTTTTCTTTTCTTCTCTTACTCTTTCTTCCTTTTTCTTTTATACTTAGTGGGCGTGGTTTGGTTATAAAATTTAAATTTTTATTTTCAATTTCTACTTTCGCATCGGAAGTGGCCGCCATGTTTATTTTGCCAGTGTTCGTGTTTTGCGCGAAGGTTCGCGCAAAGGTTCGCGCGAGACTCCCACGCTATGCGCAAGGAATGCTGGTAGTTGTAGTATGTGACTGATAGACAAATTCGGCTAATGCATTGTTGTACCCAATTCAAACCTTTTGGGATTAGAACTCTTTGTTCGTCATATTTCCATATGAATGAAGCATTGACATGGAAATGATATGGAAATATTGTGAACAAAGAATCTTATTCCCAGGAGGTTTGAATTGGGTACAACAATGCGTTAGCCGAATTTGTCTATTATGAAAACGGTCTATTCCTGTCGGGACTCAGGCTTTTATAGACTTATATATGGCCTAGCTCGCCACGAGTCTCTCGTAGCTCAGAGGTTAGAGTATCCGACCAGTGTGTGAACCTTGTATATGGCCTAGCTCGCGACGAGTCTCTCGTAGCTCAGTGGTTAGAGTATCCGACCAGTGTGTGAACCTAGTATAGTAGTATCCGACCGGTGAGTGGAAGGCTGTAGTTTCAATTCCTCTCAGGGACTCAAATTCGTTTCTTTGTCCCACGCGTTCGCTCGTGACATGATAAACATAACATCTTACTGATTTCATTACCGAGCATTAAGCATTTACCATTTTTCTTTCTTTATCATTCTATGGATTTCGCTCATATTTTCAGCTTTGTCGACGCTAATATTTCGATCTGGTCTGCAATTTTTTTTTTTTTATTTAATTTTTTTTAACCAATACTCTTCTTTTCAACATTTAAAAAAAACTTATTAAATCCTTTCGGCATGTTACAACTGTTAATGGTTGCTTGCGAGTGGGTACGACCACATTTACTAGATCCCAGGTAATTGCTTTGTTTTGCGCATGCAGCGATCACCAAATGACATAAAGCACAAGATTCAAAAGACAGCTCAGAAGGAGGTCGGACATCTTATTGAGAGTTACATGACGTAATGTCGACACTTAGAATTTTATCTTCAATAAATTTTTAACTGTAGAAAAGAAAGTCTAAAGTTCCCACCAATGCTCGAACCTGTGACCTCAGACAGTATATAGATTGTCAGAGAGCCTACACGACCACAACACTGTTGAGCTGCTTGCGTCAGTACGGTTTAAATTGAACTATATTTACCTGCTAACCCTAACCCTAATTAAAAGCTAACCAGTCAGGTTTAGGGTTATGGGTAGTTAATCTGGTTCTTACGTTATATATTCTCATTACGGTGTCCGACCTCCTTCTGAGCTATAGCATTTGGACTCTACCCTAAACAATAGCCCAATTTACAGTTGTGTATTTAGTGACCAAGCGTGCGTTTCTCGAAGCTCCCGAAGACTTTTCAGGCCCGAAAGGCGTTGAACTTTTTAGCCCACAAATCAGCTAAAGTTGTGCAGTAAACTTAAGATTTCATTGCTTAGCTTTCAAATTCAACAAAAACCGAATCTTTATTGGTAAAAATTCTGCACGTAACACAGCTTTTCGGGTTCGAAACGTTTTCGGAACTTTCGAGAAACGCACGCCAGACGTGCCCGAAAAGCTGTGTTATGCACAATGTAGACCAACAAAAGATTCGGCTTTTATTGATTTTGACAGCTAAGCAATAAAATCTTTGTTTTACTACACATGTTGAGCTGGTTTATAGCCTAAAAGCTTTAACGCAATCGTTAGAAACGAAATGAAGAAATACCTTTCGGGCCCGAAATGTCTTCGGGAATTTTGAGAAACGCACGCCTGGCCTTTGAGTGAATGTGAGGTAGAAGTTGACCATGTAAGTTGACCACGTATGTTAATCATGATGATCTTATGCTAACTCGTTGTTTGAAAGGAAGAGTCTAGATTCCATAGCTCAGAAGGAGGTCGGACACCTAATTGAGACTTATTTAACGGAGTAACTGGTTTGCTTTCAGTTGAGGTTGAGGGTAGCAGTTTATATAGTTAAATTAAGGCTTAAGCAACCCGAGAAGTTAGGTGGTACTGTGGTACGTAGGCTGTGTAAGTCTAAGCCTAGCTGAGGTCACAGGTTCAATCCCGAGTGGGGATTTTATATTTTCTTTCTTACACTTAAACATTTATTGAAAATAAAATTCTTAGTGTCGACATAACGTTATATAATTCTCAATAAGTGTCCGACCTCCTCCTGAGCTATAGTAGGTAGACTCTACCTGTTTGAAAAGCAGGTAGGTTTGTATGTAAACAAAGTCAACACGAGCCTCACTTTGTAAGTCTAAGGCCAGGCGTGCGTTTCTCGAAGCTCCCGCGACGACTTTTCGGGCCCGAAAGCAATTTTTTAAATGTAGTTTCTAACGAAAGGCGTTAAACTTTTTAGCCCACAAATCAGCTAAAGTGGTTTAGTAAACATAAGATTTTATTGCTTAGCTTTCAAATTCAACAAAAACCGAATCTTTATTGGTAAACATTCTGCACGTAACACAGCTTTTCAGTTTCGAAAAGTTTTCGGGACTTTCGAGAAACGCACGCCAGGGTACTAAGACTCTACTAAGCACACAACTGTAAAATAGTCTATTAGGAAGACCTTAGATAACAACGGTCTGGACCACCTCGGACACTTTTTGAGAATTATATAACGTAATGTCGACACTAAGAATTTTATTTTCAATAAATATTTAAGTGTAAAAAAGAAAATCTAAAATCCACACTCAGGATTGAACCTATGACCTCAGCTAGGCTTAGGTTTTCATAACCTACCGCACCACTGTACCACCTAGCTTCTCGGGTTGCTTAGTCCTTAATTTAACTATATAAACTACTGACCCTAACCTCAGCTGAAAGCTAACCAGTAACTCCATTATATAAGTCTCAATAAAGCGTCCGAGGTGGTCCAGGCCGTTGTTATCTAAGGCCCAGTTCAAACGTCGAACTTCACATGTGCCGAACCTAATGCAAATGAGCAAAATCTATTGTTCTTGCTAATTTGCATTAGGTTCGGCACATGTGAAGTTCGACGTTTGAACTGGGCCTAAGGTCTTCCGGTCTATTATACCCACGCCACAACACAATAACTACGCAACAATAGTTTCCAAAACTGCAAAAAAAGCCTAGGTACTTGGTGTATCCCTGATCATAATGTATGTTACTTTATGTATCCCTTATTGTAATGTATTTAGATATATTGCAATGTAATTTAGGGTCGGATTACAGTATCTAGGGTTGAAGCACTGATTGTAGTATTTAGGTTTAAGCACTGTTTCCAGAATTTCCAGTGTATCGAAATGGTTAGTTCTTATATATGGTCTGGGCTAGCAGCATATTATCTTATATCCCTTAAAAATTACACTTTCCGGCAGTTAGTCCTCGGTGGTGTAGTGGATAGTGTGCATGGAGCAGATCATACAGCCCGGGTTCGATTCCCTATTCTGCTGTTTTTATCTTCTTTTTCTACTGAAATAAAAACTAAGTGTTTAAATACAAAATAATAAGGGATACACCAAGTATATACCAAAAAAATACCCAGATCCCGCTGACCGGAGAGCTTCAACTGTAATCTTTAATTCAATTCACGACGCTTTCATTTTGTCAATTCGAATTTAAGAAATTTCAATTGCAGCTCAAGATTACTTACGTCATTGAACCTTTGCTAAAAATTATTACTAAACACAAGGATCCTTTGCTGTGTACAAGTCGTTATAGCAAAAGAATTCAGATGTCAAGACTTTAACACGTTTTCCGTGAGATATTGTTCCAAAATTCTAACTGCAGGGTCTATAACTTTATCGTTGAAGTGGATGGAATCATATGCCCCTTTTGGCCATGCAGCGGTCAGCAGATACATATCCAGAATAGGAATTCCCGCCGTGCACATCGCGCCTGTAGCAAAAGTATGAAAGAGTCGGACTCTCTGAAAAAAAAAATTGCCATCACGTGAAGAAATGTTTGTCCTCATTTCGGGGATTTCATTGAACTTACTTGGGGTCTTACAAACTAACTCAGTACAAGCTGTCTTTCAAAGGTTTTGTGTGTATTACTTCATTTAATCTCACTTGACATAAAGCTGTGATATGATATTTTGTTTCTAAAGTTGCAAATGAGGAAGAAATTATTGAAATATGTGGCACTTGTGGTTCAGGTACTGCTGTAGGTCATGACAACATTTCTATGAACTTAATTAAAGATTCTATTGATAAAATAATTTTCCCTATTACTAGCATAATTAACTTATCCATCACCTGTGGTATTGTACCAAATCAATTAAAAATTGCTCGAGTTATCCTTTTAATATTTACATCTGATGAACAGGATATATTTACAAATTACAGACCCGTGTCTGTTTTACCTGCATTCTCTAAAATTCTAGACAGAGTAATGTACAATCGTCTCCTAAGGTTTCTCAATGATTTTAAGATTCTCTCTGATAATCAGTATGGTTTTCGCAAACATCACTGCACTGCTTATGCTCTAGCTTGTTTGTATGACAAAATCTCTTCCGCTATTGAAAATAAGGAATAACACAGTTGGTATTTTTATAGACTTGTCTAAAGCCTTTGACACCGTTGATCATCATATTCTAATTTCAAAACTACAGCATTATGGTGTTCGAGGCACTACACTTAGATGGTTTGAAAGCTATCTAAGCGATAGACAACAATATGTGGAATTTAATGGTATCTGTTCGGAGTCTTGGCAAATAAAGTGTGGAATGCCTCAGGGCTCTATACTAGGCCCCCTCCTCTTTCTGCTCTATATAAATGATCTGTGCCATGTGTCAAAGGCCTGGTGGACTTTATTCTTTTTGCTGATGGGACAAACATATTTTTTCTCACAAAGATTATAACTTACTTTCTGAAACCCTAAATTCTGAAATGTGTAAATAACACAGTGGTGTCGAGCTAATAAGCTGTCAATTAACTTTAAAAAAATCGAATTTTATGGTTTTTAGACCACGCCAAAGGAGGCAAACACTTGATCTATCTATTCAAAATGATAACAATAAGATTGAATGTGTGAAAGAAACAGTATTTTTTGGTGTTATCCTTGCTGAGCATTTGTCATGTAAGCCGCACATTCTTAGCGTCTCTAGAAAAATATCAAAATCTATAGGCATTATTTTTAAGTCAAGTTTTTGCCTTCCCAAAACTTCCTTACACTATTTGTACTATAGTCTTATTTACCCTGACTTAATATATTGTGTTTCAGTAACTTCAATCGCGTTATTTAGTTCTGCAAAAGAAGATAATAAGAAGACTTAAAAAATTCCTTCTTTCCTAGTCAAAAATATTCTTTGTTGAGCTACATACTTCTTCTTTCCTTTCCTTTCTTTTTTCCTTTTCATAGTAATACATTTTATATTTCATGCTGTCCCAGTATATTATAATATATTGTCAGGAAGCGTATAGTTAATAAGCCCCCGGCTTCTATATAGGCTTCCTTGTCGATACCACCTTAAACACTTTGTAGTCTATCGTCTTTAAGTTATTATAAATTTATATATATATATATATATATATATATATATATATATATATATATATATATATAATATATATATATATGGTTAATGGCAAATAAAAAATGAATGAATTTTATTTGCGCACATACTGAGATTCGCGACATCTTTCTTGTACAGCTATGACGTTTTACAGTCCACGCAAATTAAAAAAAGGCGAACATTTCGTGCAATATGATAGTTTCGCTGCACTAAAATGTGATTTCTTTTTCAGTGGTGCCACGCAAGTGGACGGATAAGAAATCAAAATGTTAATCTTGCAATGTTTCAAGTAATACATCAAACAAGAGGAAGAGTGTTTCATCAGGCTTTTCAAACACCGAGAAGTGGGTTGAAAAACAAGGGGGTGGGGGAGGGGAGTAATATATCAAACACGAGGAAGAGTGTTTCATCAGGATATCCAAACACCAAGAAGTGGGTTGAAAAACAAGGGGAGGAGGGGAGGAGAGTAATATATCAAACACAAGGAAGAGCGTTTCATCAGGATTTTCAAACACCGAGAAGTGGGTTGAAAAACGAGGGGGGAGCGGGAGGGGAGTGATATATCAAATACGAGGAAGAGTGTTTCATTTTCAAACACCGAAAAGTGGGTTGAAAAAACGAGGGGGGAGGGGGGGAGGGAGGGGAGTAATATATCAAATTAAACACGAGGAAGAGTGTTTCATCAGGATTTTCAAACACAGAGAAGTGGGTTGAAAAAACGAGGCGCAGCTGAGTTATTTTAAAGGACTTTCGATTGTTTGATAAAGCTTCTCAAATTGATTGTTAAATACAGAGAAAACGAAGGCATAAAATCTGTGTTGATTGGATCTGGTTTGCAAACCACCGTGATGCTCTTATGATTCTCTTTGTTCAAACTTGATGGATTATTAATGAGTTTGAGAAATGACTTTTAAACATTGGTGGAAGAACATAACATGCATATACGTGTGGCTGTTATATTTTATTACCGGGTTGGTGTGGAATCTCCCTTCTGTCACGTTATCTCCCCCAAAAAACTTTCCAAAATTTTCTGCTTCAATTGCTGTGCTGCTTCGCCAGATGGACAAGGCCTGGTTGCTGAGCCCACTTTTATCCTTTTTACCAGTCTCCTGTTTCAACATCTTGATCACACTGTCGATCAACCGTTGGTATGTTGTAAAGTTGAGTGACAACGAGTAATGGATGCCAAGGTTGAATAAGAACACGCTACGGTTTACCTTCATGTTAGGTCTGGTCAACACCTGTTTGATTTCTTCAAGAACAAGACTTTGGTTAAAGTCGCTACTGTCGTTCCCTTGCAACTCAACCTGAAAGAAATCACAAGACTACTGAATGAATGAATCCTTGACGTGCGCATTAAGAACATTATAAACATACTTGTTTTGAGTGTGTATCGCACGTGTATCGTCACTTTAACAACTTGAACAATTTAGTGTTGAGTATTGGACATGCTTAGAGGGTATACCTAAAGGTGTAAAAGTATTTAGCTACTAAGCTAAATACTTTAGACACTATAATAAATTTGTTGTTGTTGTTGTTGTTTTGTTATATTCGTTCCTTTAATAAATGTGTCCGTTTCATAAATGAGGGGTATTATGAACCCACCCCTCTGATTTAAATAATTCTACTGTCTCCTAAACAAAGCACATCGCTTCATTTAAATTCTACCGTACTACCAACACGTTTTTCTTGACTTTGCAATAGCTAATTGCTAAAACAGGCATTTAGCATCCAACCCACATCGTAAGTCCACATGTACTTCTTTTCACAAGTGTGAAAAATCTCTTTACACAAACGTCGTTTCTTTGCCAGCTTATGGTAATGTACACCTATTGAATCTCCGTACACCATGAGAGTTCGTAGCTTTGACTTCCTGCCTTGTTCTTTGTTTTTATTATCTAAAGAAGAATCAACAAAAACCGCAACAATTATTTCAGCTTTTGTGTTGATTGTAATGAAAGTAAATAGGTTTATGAACCTGAATATAAGACTAAAAATATTCAGTTATTTTAACCTTCAGGAATATATGGTGTCCATTTCTCGTTCAACCATCGTCCAAAGCCATTCCACAGCAAAGCACAATCGACGTTACATGATAACTGTGATAAAGTAGCTTGATTGGATCCATTTAATGACGGCAGGATGTACTTGAACAAACCTGAAATTAATTAATAATTATTCTATTGTTAATCAGTCCGCCATTACAAAAAGGAAATTATTTTTATTCATTGTTTTTTTTTTTTAATATACAGAAAATTTCAAATCACAAGCATCAGTTTAAGACCAAAGAAAAAAGACCTGAAATCAATCGAGCAAGTTTTTTTCTTCAACCGGAGGATCAAAAAAGATGAAAACATTTAGTTGTCGTAATTATCATACAGTTTCTAAGCCGTCTCCATTTAGAAAATTGGCGAGTTAAGACTCTCTTGTAAGAAAAACAGTACAAGTCTTGAGAATAGAAAGAAAACACATACACTAGCCCAGCATAAAAGAGTTGTTTTCTTTTTATTGGGAATCCTGAACAATGCGCGTGGCTTTATATTGGTAAATGTGGTAAACATTGCGGATCTCCATAGACTAGCATACCGACAAAACCCTCCTCCCCAGGGACTTTTCTGCTTGATGTAAATACATTACAATAAGGGATACATGCATGAAATACCATACATTATGATCAGGGATACACCAAGTACCTAGGGGACGGGAGTAGAAACCGCTGGACAAAGCTGCCAGAATGCTCCAAGAATTGTTGGGTATTTTGCCACGTGACGCACGATGAAATGGTATTTTCGGACGTACTTTTCAGCATTTGGCAGCCATGTTTGTTTTCTGGCAATCTGAAACCATTGTTCAAACAAAACGATTATTCTTTCATCATGTTTAACGCAACGAAATACTTCAGGATTTTTGGAGAATTTTGGCAGACTTGTCCAGCGGTTTCTTCGCCCGTCCCGCCATTTTGAAAACGGACAGGGCCCTGGGACTGAGCACAACAGCAATAGGCCATTTCCGGGTTGCTTTTTGTCTCGTTATCAAAGCGAGGCTTGGAGGACATACTTTCATATGAAAATTAGTTTTCATTCACATGTAAATAAAACTAATTTTCAAATGAAAGGTTGTGCACCAAGCCTCGCTTTGATAACGAGACAAAAAGCAACTCGGAAATGGCCTATTCATTTAAGTCTATATAGAGAGGAAGTAAAAAAAATACGAGCATTCAAAATATGAGCATTCATATGAGCATTCATTCATGAGCTTTGTGAAAGACTAGGTTAAGTTTGTAAGTAGAATAGTGTAAGATTAAGAATTTACCATTTGTTTTGGTGGACTGCGCAATGTAAAATGTCACAGGCATCCCACTCTGCAGAGGAGCTTTAATGAAGTCATCACCAGTATATCCCAACATGCCCTGCGCTTGTTTGTGACCTTGGATGTCCCCTTAAAATATATAATAAATTAATAAGTGATTTTCTGAGACTAGGTTAAATGGCGCATGATAGTTGATTAAAGATGGAGTGACAGTTTTGATCTTAAACTACATCATCTACTATCGTTGACTAACTTCTTGGCTCGATATTTTTGGGCCTTGACTTTTTGCGACCATTTTGGTAAAAACGTGGCAACGGCTGACGGAAAAAACTATCATAAATTAAACTGTCATGCGCTTGCTCAAACGATCAAAACTATCATCAACTATCATGAAATTATGAACATATTCAAAGTTAATGATAATGCGTGATAGCTGATGATCGTGTATGATAGTTGGTGGTCAAACGAGAGCAAGCGTTACGACTACCATCAACTATCATGGGCTACCATGCACCGTTCAAACCAGGGCTTTAATCGTATCAGAATTTAGATATTCATCGACCTCGTAGATAGATGCAAACAACAAAACATAGAAAAGTACAAATGTTAAAAATTAGCACCTTTGATATACCAATCCGCTGGTGGATCCCTGTAACCATCGCACAGCGTGTAGTCCAGAAAAACCTGGGATGAGTAGTTCCCAGGCTCTAGCGCAAGGAACAAGACTTCGTATGTTCCATCATCATGGTCTACCACCATTGGCGCAAGGGACGCTGGTCCTTGTCTGATATGCACTCTCCATGAATCGCCCCCAGTCCTCTTTAGGACTCCATTGCTAGTCACAGACTGAATATAGAAACGGCTAAATTCGCCTAAGGAACAAAAAGTAAATAACACTATGATGGGAGTTGCCACTGTTAGTTTTAAATAAAAAGATCCTCGGTACAATGCAGTTTCGTTCTATCTCATTTTTAGAACAAGCAAAATATAGTTATTGAATTATGAGAGATGTATTTGACTACCAAAGGCACACTTAACCGTCCAACTTAAAAACAAAACCAAAGTAATCAATCTGGACAATCATAACCGACAAACGCAGACAATCCAATGAACCAATCAGAACACGAAGCAAATACATGCAGTGAGCGCCAAGCGCGGGAAAAAGCTGTGTGCGCCTGGGCCACTTTTGGTTTAAGAGGCTCGTAAGGGTTTCTTCCTTTCAAAAGCGTGTCTAAACTGATAGAATATTAACTTTTTGATACCTATACGACGCTATTTTCAGGCAATACTTTTAGGGTGCTTAATGATGCCACAGTCATTATCATGGCAACAGTACAGCCCTCTGAAAAGAGCCTCTAAAACTCAGTTTTCGCTCATTGTCTTTAAAACTAATTGGGTGACCTATTAGTTTTTTTTTCTCATTTTGGAAATGAGATAATAATTTCCTTTTCTTTTTGACACTTTGACAAAAATCTATCCAGTGGAGATCGAGTTATTTCCAAAAAGATTGTCGTCAGATGAGAAAGAAATTCTGCTAGATAAAATTTTATCAAACTTTTGTTTAAGACAGGAAATACCGAATACTGCTTGCATACATAAAATCAGGATAGGTCACCGAACAAACTTTCGAGATAGAGGTTTATTTTATGCACGGTTTATTTCCGGTTTGCGCGATTTTACGAAGTATTTTCATTTCTGGTGATCTGCGCGTGCTACTTGTCTTTTCGATAGAAAAATCGACTGACGCGTGCGTCAATGCATGACAAGTGCACGTTACGCGCGAACGCAATTGAATCCCTTTTTAGCCTCCTTAATTTGGTTTACTTCGGATCAGTTGATAATAAAAGTGGCGCGAGGTTTTTAGCCAATCACAAAACGTAGCAATGCTAAACCATAGCCACAGCAACTGCGATGAATTACTTTCGACATTCAATTGAAAAATGTTCTACTCTGACTCATGTCTTTGTTCACCAACAACTGAGTGTAAGTTCCATCAAATTAACGCAGTTTTGCTTTAATTACAACTTTTTACAGAATTGTGGAGACACTCTCATAAGATCCCTCTTTCAAAATTGTTTTCAATTGGTAGATTTCAAAATAATCCCGAAATTAAGACACCTTTGGCAAGGAATCCATATTTTTTAAAAAAATTAAAATATATAAATGGTCTTAGTGCCTATCTCAACCGCGAGTGTCTTAGCCGCTTTTGCAAGTAGTTGTATTTTATTAACCTTGAGATTTTATTTCCCATCTAGAGATAAAACTTCTCTTGGCGTCAGTCCTGTTTATAGAATTCACTTCTCTGTGATCCCACGTCATTTTGTAAAGGCAGCTTCCAACCAGTCCTTCCCAGTCCACGCGCGATTTTTGAAGGCGACACCAGTCTGAGAGAAAGCTCTCATCAGCGTGTGAGATCTTTATTTGATTCGAAGGAAGAAGGAATTCACATCTATAAAACTCGCGCACAACAACTACAGCAGAAACCAAAATACAAACGCAGAATAATTTCTGCATTCTGGATGGCGTCATTGTCATTTTCTGGCTGTAGACAAATAAAAATATATATATATCAAACAAATTAGAATGGTAAATTCGTATATACTCGCGGTGCAAATGAAGCCAGCTTGCAGAGCTTGTAAATAAAGAATAGAATTATTTATTTACTGTCGATAACGTAGGGAGGGTTGCCCAGTCTCCCGAACTAGAGGCTCCCATGTTAAAAACGCTCGACCATAAAGGCTAAAGGCTTATATAGGGGAATATTTTGAAACGTTTATTTTTCTTAGTTTCTTACAAAGGCAATTGGTAATGAGCAATTCAATGTCGATTCAAATACCTTACGTTAACTTTTCAGTTGAGCATGAAGCGAGACGGCCTGAATAAAGCTAAGTTATTCTCAATCAGAGTTGTACTACTCAGTCCAATTACAGCGCTTAAACTGAACCTCAATTTGAAGTAAATTTATCTTTTATTCTATAACAGCGATTCTCTTAAACCTTTCGTTGCCATTACTGCTCGGCCGACTGAATTATTTAGAATTATAAAACGGTAGTAAAATCACTTACTCAGTTCACATACCTTTCATTTGATGTTAAAACTACACTCCACGACACGGCTATCTTTAAATATTGTTGAATGATTTATCATTTGGCTTTTGCAACGAATGGATTAAATATCTCGTTTAGTCAAGGAAGCATACATTCAAGAACATTCCGTCTCTTAGCACCACGAAGGGACGTTTTAAAATGTCTTTTATGTTTTATCAACTTCGCCGTGAGTTGTCATGTTACCCAAACAGTAGCGCGCCAAACCTGTAATTATTTCAACACTAAAATTTGGTATACATGCGCTCAAATGATCTGTTCACGCTGGCCAATCTACCAAATAACTCAGTTGTTGCCATCTCCAATATACGCGAACAGATACGATTTGTCAAAACGTAACAGCCGCTCACCTTTCGTACCATTGGTTAGCGGACACGATTTTTCAGAGCAGTAATCGATCCGTTGACCATCCGTAAATTGCATCCATTATGGGTTATGAGCCGTGTGCAAACAGTTTATCAATTGGTACCATTGGTACAAATGGATATATATTCAAGAACATTCCGTCTCTTAGCACCATCCAGAGATGTTTTAAAATGTCTTTTATAATTTATAAGTTTCGCCGTGAATTGTCATATTACACAATCGGTACCGCGTCAAAGCTGTTATTACGGCCGAAAGAATTTACATTTTTATTTTAATTTGAATTTTAAATCCTACATGAAGAAGAAAGCCCATTAAATTTACTTTTTCATTTTGAAAAAAAAAAAGTTTTAATGTACCAAATACGAAATTCATTCAGAAATAGCTTGAACAGTAAAGTTCATTTCAAAGGGGTCTAGACCGTCTGAAACTGTATCTATATTTTGGAGCAATTTTAGTTTTGTCTGAAGAAAAGAGCTTTTATGTTATACTTTGTTTGTAAGTTAATATTTACTTTTCACTTCTTTATAAATAAAAGTCGATCGATGAGCATTTCTTTTTCAGCTTTCCCTGATTATCTTCTAGCAGGAGTTGTTTTGACTGCAAAATGAAATATAACTAATGTAGTAATCACAGGTTAAAAGAGTGCATTCGATGCCGGACGCAAAAACATAAGTCACCGTGCTCGCGAAAGAGATGTGATGGACTATAGTTACTGTATTTATTCGTGCAGTACCACCTATCACGCACGTGCTTATTTGATCGGCTCACTACATTTCGCAGTCTGGAAGCATAGTTAAAACACTCATTGAGTGTTGTAAAACCAAAACCAAAGTAATTACTCTGACCAATCACAGCAGTCGTAAACAATCAAATGAACCAATCAGAACTCGAAGCAATTACATGTCGCCGGCGCCAAGCGCGGGAAAACGCGTGCGAGCAAGTTACGATTGGTTTTGGTTTTTCTTCTGATTGGTCGAGAAAGTGGCGCGATATTTTTTAGCCAATCCCAAAGCAATTGTGTAATTACTTTCGACACTCAATTGAAAACTGCTCTAGGTATGATGAATTAACCATAAGGGACCATATAAGATATGACTTTTGCAGACACATAGCCTTAATTAAACAATAGCGATTTAAAATGCATCTCGTGTGCATGTTATCAAGTTATTAAATTGATGCTCTTGAGTATTGGATACGTATATATTTTTCATCATTTTATGAGCGATAACAACCTCTAATTTCATTGGACCTCGGTATCACGCAGCTCTATTGTTTTCAGGGCTATTCCCTATTGTATTTTTTTAGAAGAGATAGTTTTCAATTTCATAGTTTTTACATATTAGATTTTTCTTAACCTTTCTGTAATTTTGTTATATATAATGTATTTTAGTTAATATTGTAGTTATTGTAATGCGCATTTGATCATTTGCATGGAATATGCGCAATATAAGAATATACTTCATGTAAGCCGATAAGAACATAGCAAACAAAGATAGCGGACGGTAAACGGTACGCGAACCATCGAAAGGACCGTCTACCAAAGTTTTTGGTTTCACAGAAGACAAAATGGAACGGCCAAAAGCCTCATACGCAAATCGAGACGCCGCGGCAAACTTTCGTCCAGCGGTGCATCCTCCCCCGAGCTAGAAGAAATGTCCACGGTTTGAATTTATTTTACTTAGTTTTCTTTGCCGATTATTCTTATGGCTCCGTCAATTCCAAGCCCGCCCATCCCATCCCCGGACATTTGTCGGGCATTTTATAACTTTTCCTTCCCAATGGTGGGGCATTTGCTAAAACAGGTCAGCCCGGGGGTGGGGCAGTGTCAAAAGATAACAACGTTATCTTTTGGATTTTAAAATTCGTACATGCTTCCTTGTTTATTTTAAATTTCCTGATTGCCTCCAATGTAAAAATATAAAAACTGAGTCGATAAACGTAGTTTGGGTCCCGCACTTTTCAAGTGAACCGGAGCAACAGACCAAACGCAATGATAATCCATTTTATTTTTAAAATAAGTTTCACACAATTTTCAAAATTAAAAACAGGCCAGCTAGTGCCTTACCTTTCAATTGCCGCAGAAGATAATATCACGGTAAATTTTCAATTTTTGTTAACGTCTTATTTTTCAACTTTCGTGGCCATGGTGTCTTTCCATCAGGATATGTCACAATAGAATAATCTGGCTATTTAAGAATTCAATGGCAACAGAACTTACTTGAAAAAGAATTGCAATCAACGGCGACCTTAAATGGATTGAACTAAGCATAATTTTAATCAAAATTAACAACATTAACAACGAGAATCGACAGAAAATTATTGGAGTCACAGTAATACTGAGATAAAACAAAAGAATTCCTAGCATGAATAAAGATCCACTTATTTGTGAACAATTACTGCTTCCATCAATAATCATTAAAATAAATTTTTGATCTTGTCCCATGGGTCGGGCATTTGCATTCTTCCAGATGCCCCACCGTGGGGATTTGTACGTGTAAGCTGACCTCACTGTGGGGCATTTGCAACATTATTTAAAAAAAACGACAAATGCCCGACAAATGCCCGGGGGGATGAGCGGGCTCGTTCAAAACTCACCATGCTGCTGATCTCTTTCAATGTCCGTGGCTCGCATTTATTTTGCTAACATTCTTTAGCGTTTGCTAATATTCTTATCGTTCAAAACTCAAATTGTTGCTAATCTCTTTCAACATCGTGGCTTGGAATTATTTTGCTAATTTTCTTTGGCGATCCTTCTTATTGTTCAAAAGTCGTTCTTATTGTTTTCAAAATTTAGCTTCGAATATTTTGTGTGTCTTCATCACAATGTAAAGAACACACATTGCAGCGTATTCTCAATATGCCCCCCCCACCCCTCATTCAATATCCGTGCTTGGATTTATTTTGCTCATATTCTTTAGAGATCATTGTTATCGTTCAAAACTCACGTATATCCATTCAACATAAGTTGGTAAATATAAGGAGTTAAAGTCGTTAAATCTCCGAGCTGAGCCTCCCCGTTTGACTCATTAAAATTGGTTTTATCAACTGACTTAATTACAGGTAAATTGAACACCGTAAAGAGGTCCAAAAACTGACCTTTTGAGCGCAAGGCCTTCGTCAGCGCGAATCAAGGATTTGTTGGTTGAGTGTGTGGTTTATACATCCAACGGTGGAGCTACGCAATTGTTGGAAACATGGTTACGTGAAAATAAAGAATAAATTAATTGAATGAAAACCGTTCGTTGATTTCTGTGTGAAACTTTCATGAGTACACTCCCCGAGGATATCCAAATGTTTTAGTATTTATTCCCAGAGTGTAAATATTCTAAACTGAAAACTTTACTACTGTTCTGGGGTTCGTCTTCAATGTCATTCTTTAATTTCCATTTCTAAATTGGGCAACCTACGATAGGGCATGGTAAAAGTTCTCTTACTTCTAAGATTGCGATTTCTTTTATGATAATAGCGGAGAGACACAAATAATTTTCAACAATATCGTGTGTGTGTCAGGATTGCCGAGCGGTCTAAGGCGCCAGACTCAAGGTTGTCATACCTTTCCATTGCGCAATGGAGCGGGCGTTCTGGTCTCCGAATGGAGGCGTGGGTTCGAATCCCACTCCTGACACGACTATTTTGTTTTTCTCGATGGAGCTTGTTTCCCAAGCATAAAGTAAGATCTTTCGACCTCCCAACCGATCTTTTCACAAAAAAGGTAGAGTCTTGCTAAAAAGATACTCAAACTGGTTGTTCGTTTCTGCGCAACGTTGCAAACTTCTGTCTCAATATTGGTATTTTGATTACTGATTTTCTTTGGCGATCATTTTTATTGTTCAAAAATTCACCTTGTTTCTGATCTCTTTCATCGTCCGTTGCTTGCATTTATTTTACTAATAAATTTTGTTTGGCGATTATTTTTATTGTTCAAAATTCACTTTGTTGCTGATCTCTTTCGTCGTCCATTGCTTGCATTTATTTCACTAATTTTCTTTGGCGATCATTCCTCGTGTTCAAAATTCACCTTGTCCGTGGCTTGCATTTACATGTCATATTACTAATTTTCTAATCAGTAATAATGGAGGCGTGGGTTCGAATGCCACTCCTGACATAATTATCCTCTTTTGTCTATGGAGCTTGTTTCCCAAGCATACAATAAGATCTTTCGTCCTTCGCAAACCATCTTTACACAAAAACAGGGAGCGTATTGCTAAAAAGATTTCTCAAACTGGTTGTTCGCTTGTGCGCAACTTTGCAAACTTCTGTCCCAATATTGGTATTTTGATTACTAATTTTCTTTGGCGATCATTCTTAATATTGTTCAAAACTCACCTTGTTGCTGATCTCTTTTATCGTCCGTTGCTTGCATTTATTTCGAATGGTGGAGCTACGCTATAAAGGTGGCCCGCGGCTATTTAATGGCGCGGAGGCTCCCTTTTATAAATCGAATTTTCGGCATGTAAGCGTTAACCGATTTTTGTAGGTTTTGGTAGGCCGATAAAGGAGTCTTCAAATTATACAGGACTTTACATTTTAGTGCATAAAAGATAAGGGATTAAAAGTTACAACCGTTTATAGAAAACCCCGTTTTTGAAGAAAACGCGAATATTTCCATAAAACGACGACAGATTTTTTTCTAATTTAGCTTAATAAGTTCCAAGACTTCAAGCTTTACTGTGAGCAATTTTCCACAAAATCGGCTGGACAGAAATTACTGCACAGTCGAATGCTGAATTTAAGCTTCCAAATGTTATGCTTGCGCATTTGCCTCAGCTGTTGCAAGAACGCTAAAATTTGGCTACAATCGCACCCTATCACGTGAAAGCTTGATACAACTGAAAACTTTGTTGAATATCGGGAAAAGATCGGAAGCTCCAAGGAAAAACTATAAGCAAAAAAAGAACAAGATGTTTATAGTGCGTAATTTATGAATTTCAAGAAATTCAAGTTTGTTCGACTCGTGAAAAAACTACCGATTTGTTTTCTGGTATTTTTAAGTATGATAACATTCAGTATATGTACAAACGGCCTTTCCTAGTTTCATGTGTATAGTTTCGACGAAACTCGGCGAATTCGGGTCGTCAAGATTGCTACTTCACGTCTTTCATTTTCCAAATGCTTTGAAGACCGCACTCTGGGATTATTTGCCACATGAGAATCACCGATCATCGTTGATACAATAGGCCATTTCCACGATTGTAGTAAAAAATGACGCCATCGACAGCAAAAAATGACAGCAAAGTTTTCGGTTGCATCAAGCTTTCAAGTGATAGGGTGCGATTGTAGCCTCATTTTAGCGTTCTTGCAACAGCTAAGGCAATTACGCAAGCATGACATTTGGAAGCTTAAATTCAGCATTCGAGTGTACAGTAATTTCTGTAAAGCCGATTTTATGGAAAATTGCTCACAGTAAGGCTTGAAGTATTGGAACTAATTGAGCTTAATTAAAAAAAAATCTGTCGTCGTTTTATGAAAATATTCGCGTTTTCTTCAAAAACGGGGTTTTCTAAAAACGCTTGTAACTTTTAATCGCTTATCTTATATGCACTAAAATTTAACTTCCTGTATAACTTAAAGACTTCTTTATCGCCCTACCAAAACTTACAAAAATCGGTTAACGCTTACATGCCGAAAATTCGATTTATAAAAGGGAACCTCTGCGCTATTAAATAGTCGCGGGACGCCTTAAGTTGGAGACATGGTTACGTAAAAAACAAGAATAAATTAGTTGAATTAAAAGCGTTCGTTGATTCCCATGTAAAACTTTCTTGAGTACAACCCTCGAGGATATCCAAATGTTTTTAGTATTTATTCCCCGAGTCTAAATATTCTAAACTCTGAAAAGTTTACTTCTGTTCTGGAGTTCGTCTTCAACATCATTCTTTTCCATTTCTTAATTAGGCAACTACGTCTTACTTCTAAGATTGACGATTTCTTTTATGATAACAGCGGAGAGACACTAACAATTTTCGAAAATGTCGTGTGTGTGTCAGGATGGCCGAGCGGTCTAAGGCGCCAGACTCAAGGTTTTCACCTTCCCATTACGCAATGGGAGCGGGCGTTCTGGTCTCCGAATGGAGGCGTGGGTTCGAATCCCACTCCTGACATAATTATCTTCTTTTTTTGTCTATGGAGCTTGTTTCCCAAGCATAAAATAAGATCTTTCGTCCTCCGCAACCCATCTTTACACAAAAAAGGGAGAGTCTTGCTAAAAAGATACTCAAACTGGTCGTTCGTTTCTGCGCAACTTAATTTGCAAACTTCTTTCGCAATATTGGTATTTTGATCACTTATTTTCTTTGGCGATCATTCTTGATATTGTTCAAAACTCACCTTGTTGCTGATCTCTTTCATTGTCCGTGGATTGGATTTATTTTGCCAATATCCTTTGGCGATCATTGTTATCGTTCAAAACTCACGTGTATCATTCAAAAGTTGGTATGTGAAGCGTAAGGAGTTAAAGTCGTTAAATCTCCGAGCGGAGCCTCCCCGTTTGACACATTGAAATTGGTTTCATCAACTGACTTGATTACAGGTAAATTGAGCACCGTAAAGAGGTCCAAAAACTGACCTTTTGAGCCCAAACACTTCGTCAGAACGAATCAAGGAATTGTGGGTTGTGTGTGTGTGGTTTATATATCGAAGACATCGAACGGTGAAGCTAGTCGCTATTGTTGGTAACATGGTTACGTGAAAAACAAAAATAAACTAGTTAAATTAAAAGCGTTCGTTGATTCCCGTGTGAAAATTTTTTGAGTACACCCCCGAGGATATCCAAATGTTTTAGTATTTATTCCCAGAGTGTAAATATTCTAAACTGAACACTTCACTACTGTTCTGGGGTTCGTCTTCAATGTCATTCTTTTCCATTTCTTAATTGGGCAACTACGAATAGGGTATGTTGAATGTTACTTCCAAGATTGACGATTTTTTTATGATAATAGAAAATTTTAATATTTCTTATAACCTCGAATAATATACCACAGCGTATATAAACATGTATGCCAAGTTTTCCTTCATTTATATTTAAGATAACGTTAACTGCCTCTGCCCGGCTCGGAGGCAATTAGCCACCCCCTCCGCCACTGTACACAGGGTAAGGCAAATCTGTCGTCGAAAAGCTGCTCGCAAAGATTCAACTGATTTTGCATATCAGGAGAAGCCAATTTAACTTTTTAGGAAGAGTTTTCAAGCGCTTACAATAAGAATTAGAACCCAAGAAATAGACCATGCAGAGGACGGTTTAACATTCAATGATTATCTGATAGAATTTTATGACGATATATTTGTTTTGATGGAATATATCGATCTGGGACTGAGTCTGCCGCAGCGTCAAAATTATATTCAGTTTTTAATAATTCAGTAAACGGTCCGTATGAATCCTAAAAAAATAAAAAGCCGTCGTTACTCGCCCAAAGGCTTCAAACCAACTCAGGTAGCCACAAATAACGATAAATGTAACACAGAAACAAGGCTGTTTACTTTTATTTTGAATCATGGCTTTATTATTTGGGGCAATTTGAGAGCATTTGACGCATTTCCGTTGATGCAAACTCTTAATATTTTGCCGATGTGATTATTATATAGAGTTGAAAAGTGGATTGTGTTTATCGTATTTATCATACTTATTAACTGTATTTATAACAATGCATTTATGCGCTGCTCTCACTGAGAGCAAAATAAAAAAATAGGAAAATAAGTTTGATTTGCATGTCAATGAAAACTCATTCATATTCGAACCAGTGTACACAAAACTTCACTTATAAAAAGTGGCTAATAAAAGGTTATTAGAAAGTAGCCTTTCTCATACATCATCACAGCATGCGCACCTAATAATATTGTTCACGGCCCCAAATTAAACTTCCGAACCCAAGTGATTCCTATTCATTTGCCAATTCTTCTTTGTCGTGGTTTAAGCATCGATTAGGTTTGGCACATAAGTGGAGAAACGAGTGGAAAAAAAAACTAACCATTAGTTTAAGAGAAATCAGGTGTATAGTTCTCATAACAAAAATATAAATTAGCACAAGCCCAATAAACTGCTCATCACTTGTACTGATGTGTGCACGAAAAAGCTGCCGAGAAAACAAGAGCCAATAACAGACATAACAGCCAAAGACAAGCCGTTTATCTTTTTTCAGTTTGCGCATTTCATATAAAATCGTACGGATCGACAAATCTTCATTCACATGAGTACCTTAAACTATTCTCAGCCTTTAAATTCATCCAAAGCTTTGTGCCACCGTTACATTATCGAAGACGAGTATATTGCAGTGGATTACTTCATTGTAGTGTTGACGATAACCTTAAACGTGTTAACATGTTTTCCAATCATCCTACTGAACACGCTCGTCATAATCGCGGTTAGGACCAAACCGAGGCTTCAAACCCAGCACAACCTGCTACTCGCCTGCATGGCTGGAACAGATCTGGCGGTGGGGATAATTCAGCCAGCGTTCATTGCAAAAGATATTTTAATAATGAACGGTGAATCATCCAGTTCCGTGTACTGTACATTCAACCAATTAGTACAAGTAGCAACACTCTCCCTTTGCCTTATATCGCTTTTTCATTTGGCACTCATCGCATTGGAGCGTTATGTGGCCATTAAATATCCCTTGCGATACGACAGCATTGTGACTGAACTCCGTTTAACTGTAGCAGTTGCTCTTAGCTGGCTCATTGGGACACTATACTGCGCACTAAGAATTCCCAAGATAGCTCCAATTTGGTTACTTTTAATATTTGTGCTGGTCTGCTTGTTAGTTATTATTTTCTGTCATATCTCGGTTTATTCAGTTAGTCGCCGTCACATGAAGCAAATTAAATCTGAGCAAGTTTCCCCAGAGGCAAAAAGAAAGTTCGTAGAGGAAAGCAAAGCCTTAAAAACAACCACTATTATTTTTTGCGCTGTTTTTATGTCCTATTTACCAAGTATTGTTCGTCGCGCAGTCATGTTCTATCCAAGTTCTCTAGCAAAGAGATTGTCATTCAGTTCAGGGCCTTTAACAGCTTCATGTTTCTTGTTTAATTCACTATTTAACCCTATCATCTACTGCTGGAGAAACACATTGATCCGTCAAGCAGTAAAGCAACTCCTTAAGGTCAGTTAAACGAACACTGTCATGCCGAAATAGCAAAATCTCGCTAAGCTTATTTCCACGTTTTATCGTTAAATGCCACCAAGTAAGCAACTTAGTTGGATAACAAGATATTATAGATCAAAACAAAAGCAGTAGTTTGGAGATAAAGTGTGGGATTGTAAGGATAAAACGAAGTAGATTGCAATAACTTGCCATTCTCGTGAAAGTTTGTTTCTGTAGCCGTTATTTTGTCTGTTTAGTTCATATTTTTTTGCTTCTATGATGGAAAGGGATACGAGGAATGTTGAGCCGGAAGGTTTTTTCCCGCACATTTACTGTTCAGGATTATTTTTTGCGGGTGAAAGCCTCTGCACGCATTTTTTTTTTAATATCACTTCGCTTTATATCTACTAATCTTTAATACAGCATTTTCGTTGTACCTTGTATTCGACCAAGGCACCGTTTCTATATTTAGTGGGGAATCGGCTTGGCCGGAAGGTTATGGATCTCTATAATGTCTTTTTATGCGCTCCCCTGTATCCTCTTGAGCTCTTCATATCTTCACGCGCAGTACTCACGTTGTATGGGTGTAAAATTTAGGACTATGTTAAAGTAAACTTAATATTTCATTGATTATTATACCAAGCAAAGTTAGTTTCAATTCAGCTTAGTTGATACTTCCCACATATGTGGCAGTTAATTATAAATGTAAACGGGTACAGTTGATATCAGTATTTACATGGACAATGATGGAAATTGTATCGCCATTAGCAAGAGCAGAAATGTAAACTAATTAAAGTACTTCGGTTAAATGACCACTGGTTGTTTGTTTGCTTGTTTAGATAGTTAGCTAGCTAGCCAGCTAGCTTGCTAGATTGATGGAAAACTTCATTACATGTGAAGAACTAGTAAGGCACTTTTTGCCAGCGTTTTCTTTTTATGTACAAGTTGTTAAAATATGCCCCTTCCACGGATCTTTGTTTCTGTTGCACGTGTCTACGTTAAGACATTTTCCAGCTAAATGACCCTCTCCTGCCCTCCGCTCTATATGGTACGCAGCTCTTACAAGGTCTTCTCTGATTGGCTTAGAAAACAATAGAACAAACAACAACAATGGACCCTGAAAACAATAGAGCTGCGTGATACCCAGCTCCAATGAAATAAGAGGTTCTAAAGAGCTGCGTGGCTACTGGGGCCCCCTATATTACAGTCAAACCTGTCTTAAACGGTCACCCTTGGGGATGGCTAACAGTGACCTCTGGTCTGACCTCTGGTCTGGGTCGCAGTGACCTAGAAAGGAAATCAAGGAAAGATCGAAGACTGACGTGGAGAAAGACCAGTTACAAGTCAAATTGACCGCAAGAGCGTTTTATTCCTTAATATAAGAAAAGAAATTACAGAAGTTGTTTACCACCAGGCCATACACAATGTCGATTTAATGTATATAAGCTTAACAAAGTTAAACCAAAAAAATAACTCATTAGGACCTAGAAATAGGCTACCATGGCCGCATAATAGAGGTGACCACTAAATAGGGGTCATATTTACAGTAATTAAGGTGACAGTGTACCTTCGGGGGTGTCTCCAGTATATCAGCTCTAGCGTCTTAAGATTACACTTAATATACCTAAACCCGGATATCAAATTAAAGCTTATAGAGCTGGCTATCTAAATATGGAAACCATTTGGTAATAAAATGAATTATTGAATTTTTTACGACGTCTAAATTCGAACGTCCGAATCAGCTTTAAAACGCTATAACTCAAAGCGATTATTGTATTTTGCTAATTTGATTTGCTCTCGAGTTTCCGGACACGAAGCACTAAAAAAACGTGTCGGCGATTTCCCATATTCAATTGCAGTGAAAAGTTACAGAATATTTTCTAAAAAGGGAGAAAAAAAATTGGAATGATCACACGGAAATGGCTCTTGAGGAAAACCTTTTCGAAATTAAGAAATTCGCCGACACTTTTGTTGATTATATGTTAGCTTAGCTAGCTTCTGTCCAAATTTGAGGAAAATCGAACAAATTCCCTTGAGTTGTAGCTCTTTTAAGTGTCCCAACAAGCGAAAAATTAACTTTGAGAAAACAGCGCTTAAAAAAACATATCGCTTAATAAACAAACTCCGCCCACAAAAGTTATACCGTCATTTCTCCGTCAATTTTCACTATTTTTCGATAATTTTTTTTTGGATGAAAGTTCATTCTGTAAACTTTATTTTAACGCCAAAAAAAAAATTTCCAATAAATTTTCGATCTGAAGGTACACCATAACCTTAAGGGGAGAATTATCCGAGACTTTTTCAGCCCTCCGCTTAACAGAAGGTGATCGCTTACTGCAGTTTTAACTGTATAAATACCATCTTAAATCGTTGTGGTTTCCTGTTTTATCTCGTGAAGTACAAATACCAACAAATAAAACTCATGCTAGACTGCCAACAGTTCCTCCCTGGATAGTCAAGCGGCGAGCGGAAGAGGCGATCGACCAAGCGAGCGAGCGAGCGAGTGAGAGAGCGAGCTTAAGTTATACGAGCCGAGGGTGGACTGAAGAAGAGATCTCTCCTCAAGTTTCTCTTCGGCTCGTTCGTTCCTACCAGCTTCCCGACCTTGTTTTTCGTAAACAGGTCGCCCGCTCGACTGACTACAAAGGGACAGTTAGCAGCATTTAGTAGTCTCATGCATTCAAGAAATTAAGAATACATTCATGAACAAACCTAACACAACGTGAGACAACAACGGGCATGTGGCGCGTCGGAAGTACACGCCTCAGAATTCTTCGAGAAGTTTTCCTAAAACTGTCGGCAGTGAGGACGGCATCGTCGTGCGTACATGTTGGTCCTTGTATGTGACAATTCTCACAGACTGAAAGCCTGGGACCGCCTTGCTTCATTCACATCTGATACGCTGGAAATGGGGACGATACGCAGATAAGAGAGACGTTATAAAGATATGCTTTTTCTTTTCGATTTTCATGTTGGTACTACGTCAAGTTGAAGTCGAATGGTTGAAATTTTTTTCGAAACTCGGCGACCATCTTTTTTTCTTCGTCCTCTGGAACTTTACAGGCCTTCCAGTCTACTCTGTCTGCCATGTTCAGAAGAGTAGGACTGGATACAGCTTCCCCACAGGGGAGACAGCAAAAGCATAAATTACGCGTCCATCCCTTGGTGATATATGCCAAGGGAAAGGGCCTCCGCACTTTTCGGGAAATAATACGGACAAGGTAGAAATCAAGGTGAATCTCGATGAAGGAAAACTTTAAACATTTTCAAATGCTAAACAGCTGTTTCCACGATGGGCGCTTTTAACGACTTCTTTAAATATCTGCAAACAGTTTACCACTAATTTCACACTGCTACGTGACCTTTTTAATCAAAACCCCGCAAGGCGTTTGCAGACCTTGTTTATATTTCAGTTTTGTGGACAAATGTCTGCCCCACGCCAAGTGATCAAGTAATATCCACGACTGAAAAGCCTCGTATGAGAAAATCCCGGGGAGGGGAGGGGGGGGGGGGGGTGCTCTGCAAATGTTTGGGTGGGGGTATGCCACTGGGACTCTGAGACCCTTAAGCTATACTAGATCATTTTAGCTGCATTTTGCCACCCTATTCTAGACTAAACACCGAAAAACCCTACCCTATCCTAGACCTATTCCAGACTCGCTATTTTCCAGAAACTCGTTCACTATCACAGTTATTAGTTAACAGGGTCAGTAAAAACACTCTTCACCGCTTAGCTTCTCACGGCCCATGTAAGCGGTCTGATTGACAGGTCTATTGCGAACTGACCTAAAGGGTTTTGATTTAAAAGGTAGTGTAGCAACGAAATCGGTGTTTAAAATAAATAAATAAATGACTGGTATTTAGATGTTTTCTCCGACAAAATGAACAAAATGAACTAGATACAAGTTCATCCTTGGTACCTCCCAAACTGTAGCGGCATCTTTTGTGATACTCGGTGAAGTAACCGTTCTCCATTATTGACTCATTAAAATTGGTTTTATCAACTGACTCGATTACAGGTAAATTGGACACCGTAAAGAGGTCCAAAAACTGACCTTTTGAGCGCAAGGCCTTCGTCAGCGCGAATCAAGGATTTGTTGGTTGAGTGTGTGGTTTATACATCCAACGGTGGAGCTACGCAATTGTTGGAAACATGGTTACGTGAAAATGAAGAATAAATTAGTTGAATGAAAAGCGTTCGTTGATTCCTGTGTGAAACTTTCATGAGTACACCCACCGAGGATATCCAAATGTTTTAGAATTTATTCCTCGAGTCTAAATATTCTAAACTGAAAACTTTACTGCTGTTTTGGAGTTCGTCTTCAATATCATTCTTTTCCATTTCTTAATTGGGCAACCTACGAAAGGGCATGGTAAAAGTTCTCTTACTTTTAAGTTTGACGATTTCTTTTATGATAATAGCGGAGAGACACAAATAATTTTCAACAATATTGTGTGTGTGTCAGGATGGCCGAGCGGTCTAAGGCGCCAGACTCAAGGTTGTCATACCTTTCCATTTGCAATGGGAGCGGGCGTTCTGGTCTCCGAATGGAGGCGTGGGTTCGAATCCCACTCCTGACATAATCATCTTTTTTTTTGTCTATGGAGCTTGTTTCCCAAGCATAAAATAAGATCTTTCGTCCTCCGCAACCCATCTTTACACATAAAAGGGAGAGTCTTGCCAAAAAGATACTCAAACTGGTTGTTCGTTTGTGCGCAACTTTGCAAACTTCTGTCACAATATTCGTATTTTGATTACTAATTTTCTTTGGCGATCATTCTTAATATTGTTCAAAACTCACCTTGTTGCTGATCTCTTTTATCGTCCGTTGCTTGCATTTATTTAACTGATTTTGTTTGGCGATCATTCTTATTTTTCAATATTTACCTCGTTGCTGATCTCTTTCAATGTCCGTGGCTTGGATTTATTTTGCTAATATTCTTTGGCGATCATTGTTATCGTTCAAAACTCATTCACCAAAAGTTGGTATGTGAAGCGTAAGGAGTTGAAGTCGTTAAATCTTCGAGCTGAGCCTCCCGTTTGACACATTAATTAAAATTGTTTTTATCCACTGACTTGATTATAGGTAAATTGAACACCGTAAAGAGGTCCAAAAACTGACCTTTTGAACGCAAGCCCTTCCGAGCGAATCAAGGATTGTGGGTTGTGTGTGTGGTTTATATATCGAACGGTGAAGCTACACAATTGTTGGAAACATGGTTACGTGAAAAACAAGAATTAGTTAGTTGAATGAAAAGCGTTCCTTGATTCCGGTGTGAAACTTTCTTCCGTACACCCCCGGAGGATATCCAAATGTTTTAGTATTTATTCGTCCAGTCTAAATATTCTAAACTGAAAACTTTACTGCTGTTCTGGAGTTCGTCTTCAATATCATTCTTTTCCATTTCTTAATTGGGCAACCTACGATAGGGCATGGTAAAGGTTGACGATTTCTTTTATGATAATAGCGGAGAGACACTAATAATTTTCAACAATATTGTGTGTGTGTCAGGATGGCCGAGCGGTCTAAGGCGCCAGACTCAAGGTTGTCATACCTTTCCATTTGCAATGGGAGCGGGCGTTCTGGTCTCCGAATGGAGGCGTGGGTTCGAATCCCACTCCTGACATAATTATCCTTTTTTTTTTGTCTATGGAGCTTGTTTCCCAAGCATAAAATAAGATCTTTCGTCCTCCGCAACCCATCTTTACACAAAAAAGTGAGAGTCTTGCTAAAAAGATACTCAAACTGGTTGTTCGTTTGTGCGCAGCTTTGCAAACTTCTGTCGCAATATTGGTATTTAGATTACTAATTTTCTCTGGCGATCATAGGCGTACGGGCCGGGGGGGCTGGGGGGGCTGCAGCCCCCCCAAATTTTGGGCAACTCAGATTTTTTGGGCAGCATGCAAGAGAAATTTGGGCAAAGCCAGTTTTTAAAGAAGTTTCCATGCTTTTTTGTTTTTCGAAGAGATAGATATTTACTATTTTAACCTGAAGTCGGCGTGGTAAAGCCAGTCAAATTCACGCGAGACAGTGGTTGCCTAGCACGTGATGAGTTTCTGGTTATTAGTGAAGGGGATCATATCATTTTTGGTTGTTGGGCACTGTCTGCATTGCACTAGCTGGTGTGGGGTATTTCCAGTCGTGAATTAAGCCCTCGTAGGTGAACACGCGCAAAGACAAACGCAGCTGACACTGGAATCGCACCACCGTATTAACACTTACTATGCGTCCATCGACAAGGTGCTGTCCGAGCTTGAGCTCAGGTTTAGCGGAAATGACCAAGAAATACTCTGTGTTTTGGGAAATATCTGTCACAGTGAAACCGACCAAATCCGAAGACAACCCGATCTGTACCGAATATGTCCGAAGATGTTCCGAAGAATTCGGAAGTTTCCATGGACCTCCGTTTAATAACATCCAGTTGTGATCGTCATGTTCAGAACGATAAAAACCTATAAAAAAGTGTCAAATTTTCATGAACGTAACTATATTGTTAATTGGATCGTCTGGATCATGCGACCAGTTAAGGCTGATAGCTCAAATCTGTAAGTTTATAGGCTTGAGAAATTGCTCAAAAGGCGTGAGTTGGCGTGAGATCAGAGTTTTGGGCTCGGAGGCGTGAGACTTGGCAGGTATAAGACTCTGGAAGCCGAGCAGAAAATGTACACGAGTTTTCGTCGTGTGCGCGGATTAGGCTGCATGACTGTTTCAGAAATGCTGGAGACAATGCACGAGAGTGATCTATTTGATATGTTTACAGAGTTTTCTAATGTGGTACATATCCTTGCAGTGATACCTGCTACATCGTGTTCTGCAGAACGATCATTCAGTGCGTTGCGCAGATTGAAAACTTATGTCAGTAAGACTAACATTACACTTATTAACATTGAAAGGGTATATGCCAACTCTGTAGTCTAGTCAACAATGACATGGATCTTATCATTGGTATTTTCGGCCGTCGAAATGGCAGAGACAGCTATTTCTTTTGACGTGTTTTATGAGCTCATATGATAAATTCATATGTAGGAATATTTTCACTTCATATGTAGGCCTATGTTAGTGCATCGTACGACCCTCATTTCTTTGCGACTGTTTCATAAAAATTTCGGCAACTTGCGAGAATTTTTTGGGCAAATTGTTCACCGCCCCCCCTGGAAAAAAATTGCCCGTACGCCTATGCTGGCGATCATTCTTAATGTTGTTCAAAACTCACCTTTCATCGTCCGTGGTTTGGATTTATTTTGCTAATATTCTTTTTTATCATTGTTATCGTTCAAAACTCACGTGTATCATTCAAGAAAAGTTGATATGTGAAACGTAAGGAGTTAAAGTCGTTAAATCTCCGAGCGGAGCCTCCCCGTTTGACTCATTAAAATCTGTTTGTCAGCTGACTTGATTAAAGGTAAATTGAACACCTTAAAGAAGTCCAAAAACTGACATTTAGAGCCCAAGCCCTTCGTCAGAACGAATCAAGGAATTGTGGGTTGTGTGTGTTGTTTATATATCGAACGGTGGAGCTGCGCTATTGTTGGTAACATAGTTACGCGAAAAACAAAAATAAATTAGTTGAATGAAAAGCGTTCGTTGATTCCTGCGTGAAACTTTCTTGAGTACACCCCCCGAGGATATCCAAATGTTTTAGTATTTATTCCCAGAGTGTAAATATTCTAAACTGAACACTTCACTACTGTTCTGGGGTTCGTCTTCAATATCATTCTTTTCCATTTCTTAATTGGGCAACTACGAATAGGGTATGTTGAAAGTTACTTCTAAGATTGACGATTTTTCTATGATAATAGCGGAGAGACACTAATTAATTTCAACGATGTCGTGTGTGTGTCAGGATGGCCGAGCGGTCTAAGGCGCCAGACTCAAGGTTGTCATACCTTTCCATTACGCAATGGGAGCGGGCGTTCTGGTCTCCGAATGGAGGCGTGGGTTCGAATCCCACTCCTGACATACCTTTTTTTTTGGTCGATGGAGCTAGTTTCCCCAGCATAAAGCAAACAATAAATCTATCGTCCTCCGCAACCCATTTTTACACTAAAACAGGAAGTTTGGAGCATGAAGATTGTTTCCAAAGCATAAAATAACATCTTTTGTCCTGCGCAACCCATTGTTACACTTAAACAGGGAGCTTTGAGCACTGCGCTTGTTTCCAAAGCATAAAATAAGATCTTTCGTCCTGCGCAACCCATTTTTACTCTAAAACAGGGAGAGGTTCTTGTTAAAAAGATACTCAAACTGGATGTTCGTTTGCGCGCAACTTAGCAAACGTCTGTCGCAATATTGGCATTTTAATTTCCAGTATTTTTAATGCTCGCTTCAGTTGCGAATTTGCCTAAAATCAATAAACATTTTCTCGCTGGGTTTCTTAGGCAGACTCCTTTTCAAATTGAAAATTTCACTCTGCGAATATTGCCGAGTGGTTAAATAGATCTGTCAGTTGGCGCCATTCTAGTCGAGGCAACTTTTTATCATAAAGTGATGAAAACTTAATAACAACAAAATCAATAAACCAGCACAACTTCTTCTCCACAAGAGCTTCCTTCATCTCAACGGTGATTCTTGTTAGCTTTTCACTGAAAAAGAGCAGTTTTCAGTCCTTAGTTTCAGTTCTACCCTGAAAATTCTTTTTGCGTTATTTTAAGAAACATCAATTCTACGGCAATTTTAAGAGAAATCTATGGGAACAAAATTGCTATCGGCGCAAGCAATTAAAAAACGCAGTCACGGGGTTTTCGGTTAATAGCAGACAAACGTACGGAGGGATTTACTACCTTTAATTAACCATCAAAGTTATTAGGTGAAACGTAATTGAACGAGCGTCAAACGGACAATAACAATCAAGGTAATTATGGAGAAATACTGAAAAATAGTCAAGCGGCTAAGATTCGATGGATGGAAGTTTACAGATAACCTTCACCGTAAAAACCGGCTATAATTTTGGTCAGATTGTCCATTGCCGGTTCAGCTAATTACAACCCATTATAAATTGCTTTTCCTGAGTCTTAAAATTTTAGACTCGATATATTCTTTTTCTTTTTCATAACAACGTATAATGTTTGACTTGAAGCTGAGCTGACACTGAACGTGCCAATATATATATTTTTTTTCTTTGAGCCTGAAAACGTTCTTACTATGTTACATTATTTAATTAAGTCCTAGTTCTGAATGAAAAGAAACAAAAAATCGGCCAAATTCTACCAATTTCCTAATATTATACACAATTATTTTTGTTTTATTATTTTTTTTTAAATGGGAACGACCTGCAACGTCGAAAACTATTCAAGGTTGGCCTCAGTTGGAATGTAAAGCCCGGTTCAAACGTCGAACTTAACATGTGCTGAATCTAATGCAAATGAGCAAGAACCAGAGCAAGAACAATAGCCACACGGCAGTTGTACAAGTTTTAATTTTTAATTATTAACTTAACTGTTGATTTTCCGTGTTTAAATAAAGATTTACATTACATTACATTACATTACATTTTGCTCATTTGCATTAGGTTCGGCACATGTGAAGTTCGGCGTTTGAACAGGGCCTAAATTTTCTCTGACTAATAAAAATATTGCACTTTATTTTATTCGCAGTTAGCTAATTGTAAAAATAACAGAACAGAATGAAGACGTTCTTGACACAATCTCAGTCTGGGTATGTTCTTAGCTTGTTTTTAAACATTTTGGCCAATCCCGGTCTCATCGTTCTTATAAAAGAGGTTCTTATTAAAAGAAAAAGAGTGTGTTGGCGTCGGTTTATGCGTACACTAGTGATTATAATCCATTTACGACATTTCAGTGATGTTCATATATTAATGTGTACATAGTCCATTGAAACACTTAACTTCAACTAATTAATGTAAGGAAAAAACATTTCTGACACCCACGAACGTTTCGCGACAAAGTAATTACGCGACTTCTCGAAGGAAGCTATTTCGCATGAATTTGGAATTTGGATTTATCACGGTTTTAGAAATTATAATCTTGAGACACTTTACCAATTGACTGAGACACTTTTTGTGAGTATAACTTGAACTTTTAGACTCGATATTGCGTTGGTTTTTGCGTACACTAACAGCTGAGTCTATTACGACACTTCAGTGATCTTCATATGTTTTAATGTACATAGGCCATTAAAACACTTAACTTCACTCATGCAACGAACAAAACATTTCAGACACCCACTTTCAAGCAATTGCTTATTTATAGCCTCAATTGCAGGAATTTCCGCGACAAAGTAATTACCCGACTTCTCAGAGGAAGCTATTTTGCATGAATTTGGAATATGGATTTATCACAGTTTTATAAATTTTAATCTTTCTTTTAACCTCGAATAATATTTATTTAGTGATTAGATGGCGTACTAGTCTCCCACGCAGCCGTTATTTGTCTCGTCACGCAATGCTCCTCCCCACTAACGGCTGCTCAAACCTGAACCACATTCCTTTGCAGATTTAAGCCAATCACAGTTGCAGTGCCATTTTCGGAACTCGCTCGCGCCAAATTCTCTACGCGTGACTCGTCCAATCATAGCCTGCGTTTTATCGTTGACTCAGTTGGATGGCGGCGCTGAATAGTGTCAGAAGCAGGCCATTCGCAAAAATAATTTTTGACAATTATTTGTTATTTGTTAACTTGCCGACGGGCTTTTTCTCTCTCGCTCGTGTTTGACCATGTTTGCGAAGAGACGGGTCACAGCGTTGTCGTGGTCTCACCTTTGGTTCGAAGATCGAGAAAGGCAAATATTCTGTCGTGCATGGCTCAACAGAAGAATGGTTGTTATAAAAGGTGACAGGCATAGCACAAATCCTGCTTGTCGCTACAAGCATTTCAGCCCAGCTTTAGAATAAGTCTACCCCAAGTACGTGCCTGAGAGATTTTTCCTTTTAGATCGAAATAAAGATATAACAGGCCTGTTGTTTTAAATGTTTCGAAAATGTTGTCGTTTCTTTGATCTTAGGAAAAAATCTCTAGCTGTGATACTGACAGGAGGAATTTACGCTTTCCAGAGCCGTTTAGATTATTTACATGTAGTCATGCAGTCGTTTATTTACTAGCTCTTGGCAAAATAATGGAGTTTATTTGGTTCACTTTGAAAAAGTTGCAAGATTAGTAGTAGCTGCTTTTAAAAGTAGGAATTATTTGCTACTTAGGATCAGTTCATTACTCATTCCGTGATTCAGTGTGAGCGCAATTAAGTCTGCGGTTAGTGTAATTTGCGATGTCTGGCACATAGTAAACCGGAAACCACCGGCCTGTTTTTGCGCGAAAACGACGTCATTTTCATTTTGCTGATACATGATTAGTTCACTGAATTTAACGCAAACACAATGAGAAAGGAATGTGGTTCAGGTTTGAGCAGCCGTTAGTGGGGAGGAGCATTGCGTGACGAGACAAATAACGGCTGCGTGGGAGACTAATGGCGTACTTGTGCCCTGAAGTGTTGGTTGGAGTAAAAACTTTACATTGACTTTTGCAGATAAAAACCGTCAGGTTAAAATTTAGGTGATTATTACAGCAATAAACATGGTCGATAAGGAAAAAGGAAAACGCTCGTATCTACCACAGCGTATATAAAAATGTATTCTAAGTTTTTCTTCATTTAAGATATATAAGACTACCTCTCCCCGGCTCGGAGGCATGCGCAATTAGCCACCCCCTCCGCTACTGTACACAGGCTAAGCCAAATCTGTCGTCGAAAAGCGGCTCGCAAAGATTCAACTGATTTCGCATATCAGGAGAAGCCAATTTAACTATTTAGGAAGAGTTTTCAAGCGCTTACAATAGGACTTAGAACCCAAGAAATAGACCGTGCAGAGGACGGTCTAACATCCAATAATTATCTGATCGAATTTTTTAATGACGATTTATTTGTTTTGAGGGAATTTTGTATCGATCTGGGACTTATAGGCCCAGCGTTAAAATTCTAGTCAGCTTTTAAGAATCATAGACGGTCCGTAATCCTAAAAAATAAATTAGCCGTCATTACTCGCCCAAAGGCTTCAAACCAACTCAGGTAGCCACAAATAACGATAAATACAACATAGAAAAACAGCTCATTACTCTGATCACGGCTTTATTATTCGGGGCAATTTGAGAGCATTTGACGCCAGTTTCCATACAAACTCATATTTTGCCGATGTGATTATTACAGTATACCGATAGCGTGGAAAAGTTGAATGTATCTATTGTTTTTATCATAATTATTAATTGTATTTAAAACAATGCACTTATGCGCTGCTCTCACAGAGAGCAAATAAAATAATAGGAAAATAAATTTGATTTGCATGTCAATGAAAACTCATTCATATTCGAACCAGTGTACACAAAACTTCACTTATAAAAAGTTCCTTATAAAAGCTTATTATAAATCGCCTTTCTCATACATCATCACAGCACCTAATAATATTGTTCACAGCCCCAAATTAAACTTCCGAACCCAAGTGATTCCGATTCATTTGCCAATTCTTCTTTGTCGTGGTTTAAGCATCGATTAGGTTTGGCACATAAGTGGAGAAACGAGTAAAAAAACCAACCATTAGTTTAAGGGAAGTCAGGTGCTTAGTTCTCATAGCAAAAATATAAAATAGCACAACCCAAATAAACTGCTCATCACTTGTACTGATGTGTGCGGCACGAAAAAGCTGCCGAGAAAACAAGATCCATTAATAGCCAAAAACAAGCCGTTTATCTTGTTTCAGTTTGCGCATTTCATATCAAATCGTACGGATCGACAAATCTCCACTCAAATGAGTACCTTAAACTATTCTCAGCCTTTAAATTCATCAAAAGCTGCTTTGTGCCGCCGTTACATTATCGAAGACGAGTATATTGCAGTGGACTACTTCATTTTAGCGTTGACGATCACCTTAAACGTATTGACATGTCCTCCAATCATTCTACTGAACACGCTCGTCATAATCGCGGTCAGGACCAAACCGAGTCTTCAAACCCAGCACAACATTCTGCTGGCCTGTATGGCAGGAACAGACCTGGCGGTGGGGATAATTCAGCCAGCGTACATTGCAAAATATATTTTAATAATGAACGGTGAATCATCGAGTTCTGTGTACTGCACATTCAACCATTTGATTCAAGCAGCAACACTCTGCCTTTGCCTTATATCGCTTTTTCATTTGGCGCTCATCGCATTGGAGCGTTATGTGGCCATGAAATATTCCTTGCGATACGACAGCATTTTGACTGAACTCCATTTAACTGTAGCAGTTGCTCTTAGCTGGCTCATTGGGACAGTATACTGCGCACTAAGAATTCCGAAGATAGCTCCAATTTGGTTACTTTTTATATTTGTGCTGGTCAGCTTGCTAGTGATTATTTTCTGTCATATCTCGGTTTATTCAGTTAGTCGCCGTCACATGAAGCAAATTAAATCTGAGCAAGTTTCCGCAGAAGCCAAAAGAAAGTTCATAGAGGAAAGCAAAGCCTTAAAAACCACCACTATTATTTTTTGCGGTGTTTTCATATCCTATTTACCAAGTATTGTAGGTAGCATAGTGACGTACTTTCCAAGTTCTCTAGCAAAGAGATTGTCAGTCAGTTCAATGCCTTTAACAGCTTCATGTTTCTTGTTTAATTCACTATTTAATCCTATCATCTACTGCTGGAGAAACACATTGATCCGTCAAGCAGTCAAGCAACTCCTTAAGGCCGGTTCTCACTAGCGCATAAGCATAAGCATAGAAATAGCAAAATTTCGTTTAGCTTATTTCCACGTTATATCGCCAAATGCCACCAAATATACAACTTAGTTGAATAACAAGATTCTATAGAGCAAAACAAAAACAGTAGTTTGGAGATAAAGTGCAGGATTGCAAGGATAGAAGTGGATTGCAATAACTTGCCATTCTGGTGAAATTTTGTTTTTGTACCGTTATTTGTGTGTTTAGTTCATATTTCTTTGCTTCTATCACTTTTGGCGATGGTTTCTCCCAATTTCATGATAATAAAGAAAACCGCTTAAAGCAAGCTCCTGGCGATAATCATGAAAACACGATATTTCATCCAGGACAGTGTCCCTTAAGCAGACGGACTATTAAAAAGTGATGGGAAGGGATAGGGGAATGTTTGGCCTGTACGAATTTTTTTTCGCACATTTCCTGTTCAGGATTTATTTTTGCGGGTGAAACCCTCTGCAAGCATTGTTTTTAAATATCACTTCACTGTATATCTACTAAACTTTAATACAAAATGTTCGTTGTACCTTGTAGGCTACAAAGGCACCAGTTCTATTTTTAGTGGGGAATCGGCTTGGCCGGAAGGTTATGGATCTCTATAATGTGTTTTATGCGCTCCCCTATATCCTCTTGAGCTCTTCATATTAGGATAACCCCTCTTCACGGGCGGTACTCATGTTGTATGGGTGTGAAATTTAGGATTATGTTAAAGTAAACTTAATATTTCGTTGATTGTTATACCAAGCAAAGTTAGTTTCAATTCAGCTTAGTTGATACCTCCCACATATGTTGCAGTTAATTATAAATGTAAAGCGGTACAGTTGATACTGATCAGTATTTACATGAAAATTGTATTGCCATTAGCAAGAGCAGAAATGTAAGCTAATTAAATAAAGTACTTCGGTTAAATGATCACTGGTTGTTTGTTTGCTTGTGTAGATAGTTAGCTAGCTAGCCAGCTAGCTTGCTAGATTGATGGAAAACTTCATTACATGTGAAGAACTAGTAAGGCACTTTTTGCCAGCGTTTTCTTTTTATGTACAAGTTGTTAAAATATGCCCCTTCCACGGATCTTTGTTTCTGTTGCACGTGTCTATGTTAAGACATTTTCCAGCTAAATGGCCCTCTCCTGCCCTCCGCTCTATATGGCACGCAGCTCTTACAGGGTCTTCTCTGATTGGCTGAGAAAACAATAGAACAAACAACAACAATGGACCCTGAAAACAATAGAGCTGCGTGATACCCAGGTCCAATGAAATAAGAGGTTCTAAAGAGCTGCGTGGCTACTGGGGCCCCCTATATTACAGTCAAACCTGTCTTAAAGGGTCACCCTTGGGGAATGGCTAACAGTGACCTCTGGTCTGACCTCTGGTCTGACCTCTGGTCTGGGTCGCAGTGTCCTAGAAAGGAAATCAAGGAAAGATCGAAGACTGACGTGGAGAAAGACCAGTTACAAGTCAAGTTGACCGCAAGAGCGTTTTATTCCTTAATATAAGAAAAGAAATTTCAGAAGTTGTTTACCACCAGGCCATACACAATGTCGGTTTAATGTATATAAACTTAACAAAGTTAAACCAAAAAAATAACTCATTAGGACCCAGAAATAGGCTACCATGGCCGCATAATAGAGGTGACCACTAAATAGGGGTCAGATTTACAGTAATTAAGGGGAGAATTATCCGAGACTTTTTCAGCCCTCCGCTTAACAGAAGGTGATCGCTTACTGCAGTTTCGACTGTATAAATACCATCTTAAGGTTACAGAGTACCTTCGGGGGTGTCTCCAGTATAACAGCTCTAGCGTCTTAAGATTACACTTAATATACCTAAACCCAGATATCAAATTAAAGCTTATAGAGCTGGCTATCTAAATACGGAAACCATTTGGTAATAAAATGAATTGTTGAATTTTTTACGACGTCTAAATTCGAACGTCCGAATCAGCTTTGAAACGCTATAACTCAAAGCAATTATTATATTTTGCTAATTTGATTTGTTCTCGGGTTTCCGGACACGAAGCGCTAAAAAAAGGTGTCGGCGATTTTCCATATTCAATTGCAATGAAAAGTTACAGAATATTTTCGAAAAGGGGAGAAAAAAAATTGGAATGATCGCACGGAAATGCCTCTTGACGAAAAAATTTTCGGAATTAAGAAATTCGCCGACACGTTTTTGTTGATTATATGTTAGCCTAGCTTCTGTCCAAATTTAAGGAAAATCGAACAAATTCCCTTTGAGTTGTAGCTCTTTAAAGTGTCCCCAACAGGCGAAAAATTAACTTTGAGAAAACGGCGCTTAAAAAAACATATCGCTTAATAAACAAACTTCGCCCACAAAAGTTATACCGTCATTTCTTTGTCAATTTTCACTATTTTTCGATACTTTTTTTTTGGATGAAAGTTCATTCTGTAAACTTTATTTTAACGCCAAAAAAAATTTTCAATAAATTTTCGATCTGAAGGTACACTGTAACCTTAAATCGTTGTGGTTTTCTGTTTTATCTCGTGAAGTACAAATACCAACAAGTAAAACTCATGCTAGACTGCCAACAGTTCCTTCCTGGATAGTCAAGCGGCGAGCGGAAGAGGCGATCGACCAAACGAGCGAGCGAGTGAGAGAGCGAGCTTAAGTTATACGAGCCAAGGGGGGGACTGAAGAAGAGATCTCTCCTCAAGTTTCTCTTCGGCTCGTTCCTTCCTACCAGCTTCCCGACCTTGTTTTTCGTGAACAGGTCGCCCGCTCGACTGACTACAAAGGGACAGTTAGCAGCATTTCGTAGTCTCATGAATTCAAGAAATTAAGAATACATGCATGAACAAACCTAACAGAACGTGAGACAACAACGGGCATGTGGCACGTCGGAAGTACACGCCTCAGAATTCTTCGAGAAGTTTTCGTAAAACTGTCGGCAGTGAGGACGGCATCGTCGTGCGTACATGTTGGTCCTTGTATGTGACAATTCTCACAGACTGAAAGCCTGGGACCGCCTTGCTTCATTCACATCTGATATGCTGGAAATGGGGACGATACGCAGATAAGAGAGACGTTATAAAGATATGCTTTTTCTTTTCGATTTTCATGTTGGTACTACGTCAAGTTGAAGTCGAATGGTTGAAATTTTTTTCGAAACTCGGCGACCATCTTTTTTTCTTCGTCCTCTGGAACTTTACAGGCCTTCCAGTCTACTCTGTCTGCCATGTTCAGAAGAGTAGGACTGGATACAATTCCCCCACAGGGGAGACAGCAAAAGCATAAATTACGCGTCCATCCCTTGGTGATATATGCCAAGGGAAAGGGCCTCCGCACTTTTCGGGAAATAATACGGACAAGGTAGAAATCAAGGTGAATCTCGATGAAGGAAAACTTTAAACATTTTCAAATGCTAAACAGCTGTTTCCACGATGGGCGCTTTTAACGACTTCTTTAAATATCTGCAAACAGTTTACCACTAATTTCACACTGCTACGTGACCTTTTTAATCAAAACCCCGCAAGGCGTTTGCAGACCTTGTTTATATTTCAGTTTTGTGGACAAATGTCTGCCCCACGCCAAGTGATCAAGTAATATCCACGACTGAAAAGCCTCGTATGAGAAAATCCCGGGGAGGGGAGGGGGGGAGGGGGGGGGGGGGTACTCTGCAAATGTTTGGGTGGGGGTATGCCACTGGGACTCTGAGACCCTTAAGCTATACTAGATCATTTTAGCTGCATTTTGCCACCCTATTCTAGACTAAACACCGAAAAACCCTACCCTATCCTAGACCTATTCCAGACTCGCTATTTTCCAGAAACTCGTTCACTATCACAGTTATTAGTTAACAGGGTCAGTAAAAACACTCTTCACCGCTTAGCTCCTCACGGCCCATGTAAGCGGTCTGATTGACAGGTCTATTGCGAACTGACCTAAAGGGTTTTGATTAAAAAGGTCGTGTAGCAACGAAATCGGTGTTTAAAATAAATAAATAAATGACTGGTATTTAGATGTTTTCTCCGACAAAATGAACAGATTTGTAAACTAGATACAAGTTCATCCTTGGTACCTCCCAAACTGTAGCGGCATCTTTTGTGATACTCGGTGAAGTAACCGTTCTCCATTATTGACTCATTAAAATTGGTTTTATCAACTGACTCGATTACAGGTAAATTGGACCCCGTAAAGAGGTCCAAAAACTGACCTTTTGAGCGCAAGGCCTTCGTCAGCGCGAATCAAGGATTTGTTGGTTGAGTGTGTGGTTTATACATCCAACGGTGGAGCTACGCAATTGTTGGAAACATGGTTACGTGAAAATGAAGAATAAATTAGTTGAATGAAAAGCGTTCGTTAATTCCTGTGTGAAACTTTCATGAGTACACTCCCCGAGGATATCCAAATGTTTTAGTATTTATTCCCCGAGTCTAAATTATTCTAAACTGAAAACTTTACTGCTGTTCTGGAGTAAAAGTAAATGGTAAAAGTTCTCTTACTTCTAAGATTGACGATTTCTTTTATGATAATATTAATAGCGGAGAGACGCTAATAATTTTCAAAAATGTCGTGTGTGTGTCAGGATGGCCGAGCGGTCTAAGGCGCCAGACTCAAGGTTGTCACCTTCCCATTGCGCAATGGGAGCGGGCGTTCTGGTCTCCTAATGGAGGCGTGGGTTCAAATCCCACTCCTGACACAATTATTTTTTTTGTCTATAGAGCTTGTTTCCCAAGCATAAAATAAGATCTTTCGTCCTCCGCAACCCATCTTTACACAAAAAAGGAAGAGTCTTGCCAAAAAGATACCCAAACTGGTTGTTCGTTTGTGCGCAACTTTGCAAACTTCTGTCACAATATTCGTATTTTGATTACTAATTTTCTTTGGCGATCATTCTTAATATTGTTCAAAACTCACCTTGTTGGTCTTGTTGCTGATCTCTTTTATCGTCCTTTGCTTGCATTTATTTAACTGATTTTGTTTGGCGATCATTCTTATTTTTCAATATTTACCTCGTTGCTGATCTCTTTCAATGTCCGTGGCTTGGATTTATTTTGCTAATATTCTTTGGCGATCATTGTTATCGTTCAAAACTCATTCAACAAAAGTTGGTATGTGAAGCTTAAGGAGTTAAAGTCCTAAAATCTACGAGCTGAGCCTCCCGTTTGACACATTGATTAAAATTGTTTTTATCTACTGACTTGATTATAGGTAAATTGAACACCGTAAAGAGGTCCAAAAACTGACCTTTTGAGCGCAAGCCCTTCCGAGCGAATCAAGGATTGTGGGTTGTGTGTGTGGTTTATATATCGAACGGTGAAGCTACACAATTGTTGGAAACATGGTTACGTGAAAAACAAGAATTAGTTAGTTGAATGAAAAGCGTTCCTTGATTCCGGTGTGAAACTTTCTTCCGTACACCCCCCGAGGATATCCAAATGTTTTAGTATTTATTCCCAGAGTCTAAATTATTCTAAACTGAAAACTTTACTGCTGTTCTGGAGTTCGTCTTCAATATCATTCTTTTCCATTTCTTAATTGGGAAACTACGAATAGGGTATGTTGAAAGTTACTTCTAAGATTGACGATTTTTCTATGATAATAGCGGAGAGACACTAATAATTTTCAACAATATTGTGTGTGTGTCAGGATGGCCGAGCGGTCTAAGGCGCCAGACTCAAGGTTGTCATACCTTCCCATTGCGCAGTGGGGGCGGGCGTTCTGGTCTCCGAATGGAGGCGTGGGTTCGAATCCCACTCCTGACATTTTTTTTCTCCATGGAGCTAGTTTCCCAAGCATAAAATAAGATCTTTCGTCCTCCGCAAACCGTCTTTACACAAAAAAGGGAGAGTCTTGCTAAAAAGATACTCAAACTGGTTGTTCGTTTCTGCGCAGCTTTGCAAACTTCTGTCGCAATATTGGTATTTTGATTACTAATTTTCTCTGGCGATCATTCTTTAAAATATCGTTCAAAACTTACCTTGTTACTAAGCTCTTTCAATGTTCGTGGCCTGAGGCTTGCATTTAATTTTACTGATTTTCTTTGGCGATCATTGTTATCGTTCAAAACTCACGTGTATCATTCAACAAAATTTGGCATGTGAAGGGTAAGGAGTTAAAGTCGTTAAATCTCCGAGCGGAGCCTCCCCGTTCAACTCATTAAAATTGGTTTTGTCAACTAACTTGATTACAGGTAAATTGAACACCGTAAAGAGGTCCAAAAAACCGACCTTTAGAGCCCAAGCCCTTCGTCAGAGCGAATCAAGGAATTGTGGGTTGTGTGTGTTGTTTATATATCGAACGGTGGAGCTACGCTATTGTTGGAAACATGGTCACGTAAAAAAAAAAACAGGAATAAATTAGTTGAATGAAAAGCGTCAGTTCGTTGATTCCGGTGTGAAACTTTCTTGAGTACACCCCCCGAGGATATCCAAATATTTTAGAATTTATTCCTCGAGTCTAAATATTCTAAACTGAAAACTTTACTGCTGTTTTGGAGTTCGTCTTCAATATCATTCTTTTTCATTTCTTAATTGGGCAACCTACGAAAGGGCATGGTAAAAGTTCTCTTACTTTTAAGTTTGACGATTTCTTTTATGATAATAGCGGAGAGACACAAATAATTTTCAACAACATTGTGTGTGTGTCAGGATGGCCGAGCGGTCTAAGGCGCCAGACTCAAGGTTGTCATACCTTTCCATTTGCAATGGGAGCGGGCGTTCTGGTCTCCGAATGGAGGCGTGGGTTCGAATCCCACTCCTGACATAATCATTTTTTTTTTTGTCTATGGAGCTTGTTTCCCAAGCATAAAATAAGATCTTTCGTCCTCCGCAACCCATCTTTACACGTAAAAGGGAGAGTCTTGCCAAAAAGATACTCAAACTGGTTGTTCGTTTGTGCGCAACTTTGCAAACTTCTGTCACAATATTCGTATTTTGACTACTAATTTTCTTTGGCGATCATTCTTAATATTGTTCAAAACTCACCTTGTTGCTGATCTCTTTTATCGTCCGTTGCTTGCATTTATTTAACTGATTTTGTTTGGCGATCATTCTTATTTTTCAATATTTACCTCGTTGCTGATCTCTTTCAATGTCCGTGGCTTGGATTTATTTTGCTAATATTCTTTGGCGATCATTGTTATCGTTCAAAACTCATTCACCAAAAGTTGGTATGTGAAGCGTAGGGTGTTGAAGTCGTTAAATCTCCGAGCTGAGCCTCCCGTTTGACACATTAATTAAAATTGTTTTTATCCACTGACTTGATTATAGGTAAATTGAACACCGTAAAGAGGTCCAAAAACTGACCTTTTGAACGCAAGCCCTTCCGAGCGAATCAAGGATTGTGGGTTGTGTGTGTGGTTTATATATCGAACGGTGAAGCTACACAATTGTTGGAAACATGGTTACGTGAAAAACAAGAATTAGTTAGTTGAATGAAAAGCGTTCCTTGATTCCGGTGTGAAACTTTCTTCCGTACACCCCCCGAGGATATCCAAATGTTTTAGTATTTATTCCCAGAGTCTAAATTATTCTAAACTGAAAACTTTACTGCTGTTCTGGAGTTCGTCTTCAATATCATTCTTTTCCATTTCTTAATTGGGCTACTACGATAGGGCATGGTAAAGGTTGACGATTTCTTTTATGATAATAGCGGAGAGACACTAATAAATTGTGTGTGTGTCAGGATGGCCGAGCGGTCTAAGGCGCCAGACTCAAGGTTGTCATACCTTTCCATTTGCAATGGGAGCGGGCGTTCTGGTCTCCGAATGGAGGCGTGGGTTCGAATCCCACTCCTGACATAATTATCTTTTTTTTTGTCTATGGAGCTTGTTTCCCAAGCATAAAATGAGATCTTTCGTCCTCCGCAACCCATCTTTACACAAAAAAGTGAGAGTCTTGCTAAAAAGATACTCAAACTGGTTGTTCGTTTGTGCGCAGCTTTGCAAACTTCTGTCGCAATATTGGTATTTAGATTACTAATTTTCTCTGGCGATCATTCTTAATGTTGTTCAAAACTCACCTTTCATCGTCCGTGGTTTGGATTTATTTCGCTAATATTCTTTTTTATCATTGTTATCGTTCAAAACTCACGTGTATCATTCAAGAAAAGTTGATATGTGAAACGTAAGGAGTTAAAGTCGTTAAATCTCCGAGCGGAGCCTCCCCGTTTGACTCATTAAAATCTGTTTGTCAGCTGACTTGATTAAAGGTAAATTGAACACTGTAAAGAAGTCCAAAAACTGACATTTAGAGCCCAAGCCCTTCGTCAAAACGAATCAAGGAATTGTGGGTTGTGTGTGTTGTTTATATATCGAACGGTGGAGCTGCGCTATTGTTGGTAACATAGTTACGTGAAAAACAAAAATAAATTAGTTGAATGAAAAGCGTTCGTTGATTCCTGTGTGAAACGTTCTTGAGTACACCCCCGAGGATATCCAAATGTTTTAGTATTTATTCCCAGAGTGTAAATATTCTAAACTGAACACTTCACTACTGTTCTGGGGTTCGTCTTCAATGTCATTCTTTTCCATTTCTTAATTGGGCAACTACGAATAGGGTATGTTGAAAGTTACTTCTAAGATTGACGATTTTTCTATGATAATAGCGGAGAGACACTAATTAATTTCAACGATGTCGTTTGTGTGTCAGGATGGCCGAGCGGTCTAAGGCGCCAGACTCAAGGTTGTCATACCTTTCCATTTGCAATGGGAGCGGGCGTTCTGGTCTCCGAATGGAGGCGTGGGTTCGAATCCCACTCCTGACATTAGCTATTTTTTTTTTGGTCGATGGAGCTAGTTTCCCAAGCATAAAGCATAAAATAAATTTATCGTCCTCGGCAACCCATTTTTACACTAAAACAGGAAGTTTGGAGCATGAAGCTTGTTTCCAAAGCATAAAATAACATCTTTTGTCCTGCGCAAGCCATTGTTACACTTAACCAGGGAGCTTTGAGCACTGCGCTTGTTTCCAAAGCATAAAATAAGATCTTTCGTCCTGCGCAACCCATTTTCACTCTAAAACAGGGAGAGGTTCTTGTTAAAAAGATGCTCAAACTGAATGTTCGTTTGCGCGCACTTAGCAAACGTCTGTCGCAATATTGGCATTTTAATTTCCAGTATTTTTAATGCTCGCTTCAGTTGCGAATTTGCCTAAAATCAATAAACATTTTCTCGCTAGTTTCCTAGGCAGACTCCTTTTCAAATTGAAAATTTCACTCTCCGAATATTGCCGAGTGGTTAAATAGTTCTGTCAGTTGGCGCCATTCTAGTCGAGGCAACTTTTTTTCATAAAGTGATGAAAACTAAACAACAACAAAATAAATAAAGCAGCACAACTTCTTCTCCACAAAACCTTCCTTCATCTCAACGGTGATTCTTGTTAGCTTTTCACTGAAAAAGAGCAGTTTTCAGTCCTCAGTTTCAGTTCTACCCTGAAAATTCTTTTTGCGATATTTTAAGAAACATCAATTCTACGGCAATTTTAAGAGAAATCTATGGGAACAAAATTGCTATCGGCGCAAGCAATTAAAAAACGCAGTCACGGGTTTTTCGGTTAATAGCAGACAAACGTACGGAGGGATTTACTGCCTTTATTTTAACCATCAAAGTTAGGTGAAACGTAATTGAACGAGCGTCAAACGGACAATAACAATCAAGGTAATTATGGAGAAACACTGAAAAATAGTCAAGCGGCTAAGATTCGATGGATGGAAGTTTACAGATAACCTTCACCGTAAAAACCGGCTATAATTTTGGTTTGGATTGTCCATTGCCGGTTCAGCTAATTGCTTTTCCTGAGTCTTAAAATTTTAGACTCGATATATTCTTTTTCTTTTTCATAACAACGTATAATGTTTGACTTGAAGCTGAGCTGAAACTGAACGTGCCAATATATTATTTTTTTATTCTTTGAGCCTGAAAACGTTCTTACAATGTTATATTATTTAAGAAAGTCCTAGTTCTGAATGAAAAGAAACAAAAAATCGGCCAAATTCAACCAATTTCCTAATATTATACACACTTATTTTTGTTTTATTATTTTTTTTAAATGGGAACGACCTGCAACGTCGAAAACTATTCAAGGTTGGCCTCAGTTGGAATGTAAGGCCCGGTTCAAACGTCGAACTTCACATGTGCTGAATCTAATGCAAATGAGCAAGAACCAGAGCAAGAACAATAGATTTTGCTCATTTGCATTAGGTTCGGCACATGTGAAGTTCGGCGTTTGAACCGTGCCTAAATTTTCTCTGACTAATAAAAATATTGCACTTTATTTTATTCGCAGTTAGCTAATTGTAAATATAACAGGACAGAATGAAGACGTTCTTGACACAATCTCAGTCTGGGTATGTTCTTAGCATGTTTTTAAACATTTTGGCCAATCCCGGTCTCATCGTTCTTATAAAAGAGGTTCTTATTAAAAGAAAAAAAAGTGTGTTGGCGTCGGTTTACAGGGTTTATGCGTACACTAGTGATTACAATCCATTTACGACATTTCAGTGATGTTCATATATTTAAATGCATACATAGTCCATTGAAACACTTAACTTCAACTAATATAAGGAACAAAACATTTTTGACACCCACGAACCTTTTCGCGACAAAGTAATTAAGCGACTTCTCGAAGGAAGCTATTTCGCATGAATTTGGAATTTGGATTTATCACGGTTTTAGAAATTTTAATCTTAATTGAGACACTTTACCAATTGACTGAGACATGCTTTGTGAGTATAACTTGAACTTTTAGACTCGATATTGCGTCGGTTTTTGCGTACACTAGCAGCTGAGTCTATTATGACACTTCAGTGATCTTCATATATAATTTTAATGTACATAGGTCATTAACACTTAACTTCAACTCATGTAACGAACAAAACATTTCAGACACCCACTTTCAAGCAATTGCTTATTTAAAGCCTAATTGCAGGAACTTTACGCGACAAAGTAATTACCCGACTTCTTAACGGAAGCTATTTTGCATGAATTTGGAATATGGATTTATCACAGTTTTACAAATTTTAATATTTCTTATAACCTCGAATAATATATATTTAGTGATTAGATGGCGTACTTGTGCCCTGAAGTGTTGGTTGGAGTTAAAAACTTTACATTGACTTTTGCAGATAAAAACCGTCAATGTAAAATTTAAGTGATTATTACAGCAATAAACTTTGTCGATAAAGAAAAAAGGAAAACGCTCGTATTTACCACAGCGTATATAAACATGTATGCCAAGTTTTCCTTCATTTATATTTAAGATAACGTTAACTGCCTCTGCCCGGCTCGGAGGCAATTAGCCACCCCCTCCGCAACTGTACACAGGGTAAGGCAAATCTGTCGTCGAAAAGCGGCTCGCAAAGATTCAACTGATTTCGCATATCAGGAGAAGCCAATTTAACTTTTTAGGAAGAGTTTTCAAGCGCTTACAATAAGAATTAGAACCCAAGAAATAGACCATGCAGAGGAAGGTTTAACATTCAATGATTATCTGATAGAATTTTATGACGATATATTTGTTTTGATGGAATATATCGATCTGGGACTGAGTCTGAATGGAGGCGTGGGTTCGAATCCCACTCCTGACATAGTTATCTTCTTTTTTTGGTCTATGGAGCTTGTTTCCCAAGCATAAAATAAGATCTTTCGTCCTCCGCAACCCATCTTTACACAAAAAAGGGAGAGTCTTGCTAAAAAGATACTCAAACTGGTCGTTCGTTTCTGCGCAACTTAATTTGCAAACTTCTTTCGCAATATTGGTATTTTGATCACTTATTTTCTTTGGCGATCATTCTTGATATTGTTCAAAACTCACCTTGTTGCTGATCTCTTTCATTGTCCGTGGATTGGATTTATTTTGCCAATATCCTTTGGCGATCATTGTTATCGTTCAAAACTCACGTGTATCATTCAAAAGTTGGTATGTGAAGCGTAAGGAGTTAAAGTCGTTAAATCTCCGAGCGGAGCCTCCCCGTTTGACACATTGAAATTGGTTTCATCAACTGACTTGATTACAGGTAAATTGAGCACCGTAAAGAGGTCCAAAAACTGACCTTTTGAGCCCAAACACTTCGTCAGAACGAATCAAGGAATTGTGGGTTGTGTGTGTGTGGTTTATATATCGAAGACATCGAACGGTGAAGCTAGTCGCTATTGTTGGTAACATGGTTACGTGAAAAACAAAAATAAACTAGTTAAATTAAAAGCGTTCGTTGATTCCCGTGTGAAAATTTTTTGAGTACACCCCCGAGGATATCCAAATGTTTTAGTATTTATTCCCAGAGTGTAAATATTCTAAACTGAACACTTCACTACTGTTCTGGGGTTCGTCTTCAATGTCATTCTTTTCCATTTCTTAATTGGGCAACTACGAATAGGGTATGTTGAATGTTACTTCCAAGATTGACGATTTTTTTATGATAATAGAAAATTTTAATATTTCTTATAACCTCGAATAATATACCACAGCGTATATAAACATGTATGCCAAGTTTTCCTTCATTTATATTTAAGATAACGTTAACTGCCTCTGCCCGGCTCGGAGGCAATTAGCCACCCCCTCCGCCACTGTACACAGGGTAAGGCAAATCTGTCGTCGAAAAGCTGCTCGCAAAGATTCAACTGATTTTGCATATCAGGAGAAGCCAATTTAACTTTTTAGGAAGAGTTTTCAAGCGCTTACAATAAGAATTAGAACCCAAGAAATAGACCATGCAGAGGACGGTTTAACATTCAATGATTATCTGATAGAATTTTATGACGATATATTTGTTTTGATGGAATATATCGATCTGGGACTGAGTCTGCCGCAGCGTCAAAATTATATTCAGTTTTTAATAATTCAGTAAACGGTCCGTATGAATCCTAAAAAAATAAAAAGCCGTCGTTACTCGCCCAAAGGCTTCAAACCAACTCAGGTAGCCACAAATAACGATAAATGTAACACAGAAACAAGGCTGTTTACTTTTATTTTGAATCATGGCTTTATTATTTGGGGCAATTTGAGAGCATTTGACGCATTTCCGTTGATGCAAACTCTTAATATTTTGCCGATGTGATTATTATATAGAGTTGAAAAGTGGATTGTGTTTATCGTATTTATCATACTTATTAACTGTATTTATAACAATGCATTTATGCGCTGCTCTCACTGAGAGCAAAATAAAAAAATAGGAAAATAAGTTTGATTTGCATGTCAATGAAAACTCATTCATATTCGAACCAGTGTACACAAAACTTCACTTATAAAAAGTGGCTAATAAAAGGTTATTAGAAAGTAGCCTTTCTCATACATCATCACAGCATGCGCACCTAATAATATTGTTCACGGCCCCAAATTAAACTTCCGAACCCAAGTGATTCCTATTCATTTGCCAATTCTTCTTTGTCGTGGTTTAAGCATCGATTAGGTTTGGCACATAAGTGGAGAAACGAGTGGAAAAAAAACTAACCATTAGTTTAAGAGAATTCAGGTGTATAGTTCTCATAACAAAAATATAAATTAGCACAAGCCCAATAAACTGCTCATCACTTGTACTGATGTGTGCACGAAAAAGCTGCCGAGAAAACAAGAGCCAATAACAGACATAACAGCCAAAGACAAGCCGTTTATCTTTTTTCAGTTTGCGCATTTCATATAAAATCGTACGGATCGACAAATCTTCATTCACATGAGTACCTTAAACTATTCTCAGCCTTTAAATTCATCCAAAGCTTTGTGCCACCGTTACATTATCGAAGACGAGTATATTGCAGTGGATTACTTTATTGTAGTGTTGACGATAACCTTAAACGTGTTAACATGTTTTCCAATCATCCTACTGAACACGCTCGTCATAATCGCGGTTAGGACCAAACCGAGGCTTCAAACCCAGCACAACCTGCTTCTCGCCTGCATGGCTGGAACAGATCTGGCGGTGGGGATAATTCAGCCAGCGTTCATTGCAAAAGATATTTTAATAATGAACGGTGAATCATCCAGTTCCGTGTACTGTACATTCAACCAATTAGTACAAGTAGCAACACTCTCCCTTTGCCTTATATCGCTTTTTCATTTGGCACTCATCGCATTGGAGCGTTATGTGGCCATTAAATATCCCTTGCGATACGACAGCATTGTGACTGAACTCCGTTTAACTGTAGCAGTTGCTCTTAGCTGGCTCATTGGGACACTATACTGCGCACTAAGAATTCCCAAGATAGCTCCAATTTGGTTACTTTTAATATTTGTGCTGGTCTGCTTGTTAGTTATTATTTTCTGTCATATCTCGGTCTATTCAGTTAGTCGCCGTCACATGAAGCAAATTAAATCTGAGCAAGTTTCCCCAGAGGCAAAAAGAAAGTTCGTAGAGGAAAGCAAAGCCTTAAAAACAACCACTATTATTTTTTGCGCTGTTTTTATGTCCTATTTACCAAGTATTGTTCGTCGCGCAGTCATGTTCTTTCCAAGTTCTCTAGCAAAGAGATTGTCATTCAGTTCAGGGCCTTTAACAGCTTCATGTTTCTTGTTTAATTCACTATTTAACCCTATCATCTACTGCTGGAGAAACACATTGATCCGTGAAGCAGTAAAGCAACTCCTTAAGGTCAGTTAAACGAACACTGTCACGCCGAAATAGCAAAATCTCGCTAAGCTTATTTCCACGTTTTATCGCTAAATGCCACCAAGTAAGCAACTTAGTTGGATAACAAGATATTATAAATCAAAACAAAAGCAGTAGTTTGGAGATAAAGTGTGGGATTGTAAGGATAAAACGAAGTGGATTGCAATAACTTGCCATTCTCGTGAAAGTTTGTTTCTGTAGCCGTTATTTTGTCTGTTTAGTTCATATTTCTTTGCATCTATGATGGAAAGGGATACGAGGAATGTTGAGCCGGAAGGTTTTTTTTCGCACATTTACTGTTCAGGATTTTTTTTTCCTGGTGAAAGCCTCTGCACGCGTTTTTTTTTTTTTTTAATATCACTTCGCTTTATATCTACTAAACTTTAATACAGCATTTTCGTTGTACCTTGTATTCGACCAAGGCACCGTTTCTATTTTTAGTGGGGAATCGGCTTGGCCGGAAGGTTATGGATCTCTATAATGTCTTTTTATGCGCTGCCCTATATCCTCTTGAGCTCTTCATATTAGGATAACTATTAGGATAACCCCTCTTCACGGGCGGTACTCATGTTGTATGGGTGTGAAATTTAGGATTATGTTAAATTAAACTTAATATTTCGTTGATTGTTATACCAAGCAAAGTTAGTTTCAATTCAGCTTAGTTGATACCTCCCACATATGTTGCAGTTAATTATAAATGTAAAGCGGTACAGTTGATATCAGTATTTACATGGAAATTATATCGCCATTAGCAAGAGCAGAAATGTAAACTAATTAAATAAAGTAATAATAAGTACTTCGGTTAAATGATCACTGGTTGTTTGTTTGATTGTGTAGATAGTTAGCTAGCTAGCCAGCTAGCTTGCTAGATTGATGGAAAACTTCATTACATGTGAAGAACTAGTAACGCACTTTTTGCCAGCGTTTTCTTTTTATGTACAAGTTGTTAAAATATGCCCCTTCCTCGGATCTTATTTTCTGTTGCACGTGTCTACGTTAAGACATTTTCCAGCTAAATGACCCTCTCCTACCCTCTCTATATGGTACGCAGCTCTTACAAGGTCTTCTCTGATTGGCTGAGAAAACAATAGAACAAACAAAAACAATGGACCCTGCAAACAATAGAGCTGCGTGATACCCAGCTCCAATGAAATAAGATGTTCTAAAGAGCTGCGTGGCTACTGGGGACCCCTATATTACAATCAAACCTGTCTTAAACGGTCACCCTTGGGGAATGGCTAACAGTGACCTCTGGTCTGACCTCTGGTCTGGGTCGCAGTGACCTAGAAAGGAAATTACGGAAAGATCGAAGACTGACGTGGAGAAAGACCAGTTACAAGTCAAGTTGACCGCAAGAGCGTTTTATTCCTTAATATAAGAAAAGAAATTTCAGAAGTTGTTTACCACCAGGCCATACACAATGTCGATTTAATGTATATAAACTTAACAAAGTTAAACCAAAAAAATAACTCATTAGGACCTAGAAATAGGCTACCATGGCCGCATAATAGAGGTGACCACTAAATAGGGGTCAGATTTACAGTAATTAAGGGGAGAATTATCCGAGACTTTTTCAGCCCTCCGCTTAACAGAAGGTGTGGATGATCGCTTACTGCAGTTTTGACTGTATAAATACCATCTTAAATCGTTGTCGTTTCCTGTTTTATCTCGTGAAGTACAAATACCAACAAGTAAAACTCATGCTAGACTGTCAGCGGTTCCTCCCTGGACAGTCAAGCGGCGAGCGGAAGAGGCGATCGACCAAGCGAGCGAGCGAATAGTGAGAGAACGAGCTTAAGTTATACGAGCCGAGGGGGAACTGAAGAAGAGATCTCTCCTCCAGTTTCCCCTCGGCTCATTCATTCCTACCAGTCTCCCCGACCTTGTTTTCATGAACAGGTCGCCCGCTCGACTGCCTAAAAAGGGACAGCTGGCAGTCCAATCTCATGCATTCTAGAAATTAAGAATACATGCATGAACAAACCTAACAGAACGTGAAACAACAATGTACATGCGGCGCGTCGGAAGTACACGCCTCGGAATTCTTCGAGAAGCTTTCGTAAAACTGTCGGCAGTGAGGACAGCATCGTCGTGCGTATATGTTGGTCCTTGTCTGTGACAATTCTCACAGACTGAAAACCTGGGACCGCCTTGCTTCATTCACGTCTGATATGCTGGAAATGGGGACGATACGCAGATAAGAAGCCATAAGAGAGACGTTATAAAGATATGCTTTTTCTTTTCGATTTTCATGTTGGTACTACATCAAGTTGAAGTCGAATGGTTGAAATTTTTTTCGAAAATCGGCGGCCATCATTTTTTCTTCGTCCTCTGAAACTTTACAGGCCTTCCAGTCTACTCTGTCTGCCATGTTCAGAAGAGTAGGACTGGATACAACTTCCCCACAGGGGAGACAGCAAAGGCATAAATTACGCGTCCATCCCTTGGTGATATATGGTGTCAAGGGAAAGGGCCTCCGCACTTTTCGGGAAATAATACGGACAAGGAAGAAATCAAGGTAAATCTCGATGAAGGAAAACTTTAAACATTTTCAAATGATAAACAGCTGTTTCCACGATGGGCGCTTTTAACGACTTCTTTAAATATCTGCAAACAGTTTACCACTAATTTCACACTGCTACGTGACCTTTTGAATCAAAACCCCGCAAGGCGTTTGCATACCTTGTTTATATTTCAGTTTCGTGGACAAATGTCTGCCCCACGCTAAGTGATCAAGTTATATCCACGACTGAAAAGCCTCGTATGAGAAAATCCCGGGGGGGGGGGGATTTTTAGGTGGGGGTATGCCACTGGGACTCTGAGACCCTTAACCTATACTAGACCATTTTAGCTGCATTTTGCCACCCTATTCTAGACTAAACACCGAAAAACCCTACCCTATCCTAGACCTATTCCAGACTCGCTATTTTCCAGAAACTCGTTCACTATGACAGTTATTAGTTAATAACAGGGGTCAGTAGAAACACCGTACTGCCCGCCGTACCAATTTTTAAATGCCATTTGCCAGTAAACCTTGTCTAGACTAAATTCTTCACGCAACTGATCAGTTTCGCCTATTCTAGACCAAAAATCTCTGATTACCATACCCTATCCTAGACTAAACTGCCTGAAAACCATACCCTTCACAGCGGTACATACCTATATAGCTCATATATGGGAATACCTCACCCCCCCCCCCCCCCCCCCCCGGGAAGAAAAAAAAAACACTTTTCACCGCTTAGCTCCTCACGGCCATGTAAGCGGTCTGATTGACAGGTCTATTGCGAACTGACCTAAAGAGTTTTGATTTAAAAGGTCGTGTAGCAACGAAATCGGTGTTTAAAATAAATAAATAAATTACTGTTATTTAGATGTTTTCTCCGACAAAATGAACAGATTTGTAAACTATATACAAGTTCATCCTTGGTACCTCCCAAACTGTAGCGGCATCTTTTGTGATACTCGGTGAAGTAACCGTTCTCCATTATCAAACTCCACTACAAAATATGGCGCTCCTATTGGTACAACCTGCCAAAAACGATACATTCACATTTTCCTATAACACCCATAAGATCTTAGTCATAGCTCGGTAAGTAGAGTATTTGAGTATTGAACTGGTGTCGGTATCGGATATCACAACTTAAAATCCCGTTGAAGCCCCGCAATATTTTCAGTCCTACTCTGTCAGTGCAATTTTCTGTAACTCTATTTAACTATGTGTTTGTCTAACCGTGTGTCTGTTCAGTTTACTTTTCATATCTTTTTCAATGGTGTCTTTTTTCCCCTCTTTTTTCCATGTTTTTTTTTTTCTTTTCCAGATTAAAGAACCAAAGCGTTCCATGGCAGTAGCGATAATCTTTTTTTATTTGGTTTGTTATTCATTCATTCATTTATTCATTCATTCATTCATTCATTCATTCATTCATCTTACTTGCTATTTGGCCGATGGAAAACATCGTAGTCAGGATGGCCGAGCGGTCTAAGGCGCCAGACTCAAGGTTTGTCACCTTCTCATTGCGCAATGGGAGCGGGCGTTCTGGTCTCCTAATGGAGGCGTGGGTTCGAATCCCACTCCTGACACATTTTTTTTTTCTTTTTTTTTTTCTTTTCCAGATTAAAGAACCAAAGCGTTCCGTGGCAGTAGAGATAGTCTTTTTCTTATTTGATTTGTTATTCATTCATACATTCATTCATTCATTCATCTTACTTGCTATCTGGCCGATACAAAATATCGTTGTTAGGATGGCCGAGGGAGCGGTCTAAGGCGCCAGGGTTGTGCCTAAATCATACCGTCCAGAAGGACGTCGGACACCTTGTTGAGATTTGTATAACGTAATGTCGACACTTAGAATTTTATTTTCAATAATTTTTTAAGTGTAAAAAAGAAAATCTAAAAGCCCCACTCAGGATTGAACCTGTGACTTCAGCTATGCTTAGACTTACATGGCCTACCGTACCACTGTACCACCTAGCTTCTCGGGTTGCTTAGTCCTAAATTTAACTATATAAACTGCTGACCCCAAACCTCAACTGCAAGCTAACCAGTAACCGTTATATAAGTCTCAATAAGGTGTCGACGTCCTTCTGGACGGTATGATTTGGGCTTGACCAGGCGCCAGACTCAAGATTTTCACCTTCCCATTACGCAATGGGAGCGGGCGTTCTGGTCTCCGAATGGATGCTTTGGTTCGAATCCCACTCCTGACACGTTTTTTCTCTCTTTTTCTTTTCCAGATTAAGGAATCAAAACGTTCCATGGCAGTAGCGATGGTTCTTTTTTTATTTGATTTGTTATTCCTTCATTCATTTATTCGATCATTTATCATCCATTCATTCATCTTACTTGCTATCTGGCCGATGTAAAACAGCCTAGTCAGGATGGCCGAGCGGTCTAAGGCGCCAGACTCAAGGTTGTCACTTTCCCATTACGCAATGGGAGCGGACGTTCTGGTCTCCGAATGGAGGCGTGGGTTCGAATCCCACTCCTGACACGCTTTTTTTTCCCCTTTTTTTTTCTTTCCAGATTAAAGAACCAAAGCGTTCCATGCCAGTAGCGATGGTCTCTTTTTTATTTAATTTGTTATTAATTCATTCATACATTCATTCATTCATTCATTCATTCATTCATTCATTCATTCATCTTACTTGCTATCTGGCGGATGCAAAATATCGTTGCCAGGATGGCCGAGCGGTCAAAAGCGCCAGACTCAAGCTTGTCACCTTCTCATTACGCAATGGGAGCGAGCGTTCTGGTCTCTGAATGGAGGCGTGGGTTCGAATTCCTACTCCTGACAGGGTTTCTTTGTTATTTTCCAGATTAAAGAACCAAAACGTTCCATGGCAGTAGCGATCGTGTTTTTTTATTTGGTTTGCCATTCATTCATTCATTCATTCATTCATTCATCTATTCACTCATTCATTCATTCATTCATTCATTTATCCTACCTGCTATTTGGCCGATAGAAAACATCGTAGTCAGGATGGCCGAGCGGTCTAAGGCGCCAGACTCAAGGTTGTCACCTTCCCATTAAGCAATGGGAGAGGGCGTTCTGGTCTCCGAATGGAGGCGTGGGTTCGAATCTCACTCCTGACACGTTTTTTTCCCCTCTGTTTTTCTTTTCCAGATTAAAGAACCAAAGCGTTCCATTCTCTATTTTCGAATTGCCCATAATACACTTTGTTTGCCCCCCAAATTTTGCATAAACTATTGTTTTGAAATGCTCTTGGGAATATGCAGTCCACCCAAGAGCATTTAAAAACAATAGTTTATGCAATGGCATGGCAGTAGCGATAGTCTTTTTTTTTATTTGATTTATTATTTATTCATTCATACATTCATTCATTCATCTTACTTGCTATACACACTTACGAAGTTAGCATGAAAGCGAGGCCTAAGGGCCACCAAACTTACCGCAAACTTCAAAAAAAGTAAATATGGCAGCGGAAACAAGAGCGATTTGTGATTTAGAGATTAAAAATTAACCCCAGAAGGTATTCCTGGAGCAGATATAGTAAAGAGGGTCGTGAAGTGGTAAAATGGGAACTGGGATTAGCCTTATTTTGGACTGGGAAAATGGGATTTACTCACTGGGACTGGGATTTAGCCACTGGGAATGGGATGAACAATTATAAAATGGGATTGGGTTTTTTTTTTCTTCAGCGGTCTTTGCTCTAATATTTTGAAATAGAAAAATAAAATTTCGTAGCTATAGACCTTGCACTCCTCAGTAGAGACAGTAGAGACCGTGAAATCAGTATTTTTCGCCTTCGTGCCCGCGGTCTAGCTACCAGGCTTACACGGTTGCATAGTTAGAGGGTCGTGAAGGGGTAAAATGGAAACTGGGATTTGGCCAAATTTAGGCTGGGAACTGGAATTTGGTACCCCCCTTCACGACCCTCAGTAAATGAAAGTCAGTTGAAAAGTGGAAGGCGGAAAAACTAACCTTCGGTAAAGCTCCTTCGGAAATGCATGAAACGTCAAGTCTTTCCTATTATCGGAACGATCATTACAAAGCGCAGCGACGCAACATTTGTCAGAGAATTTTTATCGCAGTTATAGGCTGCGCTTCTGCAATTTTAATTGCGATGTGGCCCTTAGGCCACGCTCTCATGCTTACGTCGTAAGTGTGTATCTGACCGATACAAAATATCGTTGACACGTTTTTTTTTTTTTCGTTTTTTTTTTCTTTTCCAGATTCAAGAATCAAAACGTTCCATGGCAGTAGCGATGGTTCTTTTTTTATTTGGTTTGTTATTCCTTCATTCATTCATTCATTCATTCAGTCATTCATTCATCCATTCATTCATCTTACTTGCTATCTGGCGGGCACAAAACATCGTAGTCAGGATGTCCGAGCGGTCTAAGGCGCCAGACTCAAGGTTTCCATGCCTTCCCATTACGCAATGGGAGCGGGCGTTCTGGTCTCCGAATGGAGGCGTGGGTTCGAATCCCACTCCTGGCACGGTTTTTATTTTTATTTTTATTTTTTTCCCATGATTAAAGAACCAAAGCGTTCCACGGCAGTAGCAATAGTCTTTTTTTATTTAATTTGTTATTCATTCATTTATCATAAATTCATTCATCCTCTTTGCTATCTCGGCTGATACAAAACATCGTAGTCAGGATGGCCGAGCGGTCTAAGGCGCCAGACTCAAGGTTTCCATGCCTTCCCATTACGTAATGGGAGCGGGCGTTCTGGTCTCCGAATGGAGGCGTGGGTTCGAATCCCACTCCTGACACGTTTTTTCCTTTTTTTTTCTTTTTCAGATTTAAGAACCCAAACGTTCCATGGAAGTAGCAATAGTCTTTTTTTATTTGGTTTGTTATTCCTCCATTCATTCATTCATCTTACTTGCTATTGGGGCCGACAGAGAACATCGTAGTCAGGATGGCCGAGCGGTCTAAAGCGTGAGACTCAAAGCAATTGGTCATAAACGAATTCCACCTAGGACAGGAAATCGTCCATTTTTTTTACAAAAAAATAACAATTTCATTCTAAAAAAGTTAAGTCAGGGTGTCTGTAAAATAATCTAGCTTGACTCAGGCTAAAACAAATTCTCTAAAAATGAATTTTCCCCTATTGTTAGTTTGTTGTATTTATTTGAACATAACTCAGTAAAAAAAAAACGCTTTCTTTTGCCACAAACACCTGACAAAAAGTCACTCTTGCTGGTGGCTTTTCATTTATACTGATTTTTGTAGTTGCAACATATAAATGACAGTACCTGAAGTAGAAGATGCTGTGTGTAAAAATAACACAGGACTTCCCTTCACTATGGAACAACTTGGGAAGAGCTCTCTTGTATCTGCTTAGAAAAGATGTCTTTCGGTCAGTCGAGTACGATTGCTGTAACGTTTTGAAAGTACTGACTCCTTGAGAGTAATGGGAACATGTTTATTGTTTGCTATTAAACCCGACTGTTTATCTCAAACCCACGCATCTCGCCAAATAAAAAAAGAAAAAAAAGGGACTGCTCACTGTCTTTGAAAATAACGATGCCAGAAAGAAACAAAAATGTTATGTTTGCTAACGAATTCTGTAAGTTGATATATCACTTTGTGCTAATAGGCCATTTGCACGATGACGTCATATGACTACAACTACCAGAATCCTTCAGTTTTTTGTTTTGCAGTGCAAATTAGGGCTATTGTTATTAAAACCGCTCTGGGATTACAAAATTTAAATAACAAGGGAAAAACGAAATGCATTCTGGTAGTTGTAGTCAAATGACGCCATCGTGCAAATGGCCTATTGTAATGCATATTTACTACTTTTAAAATGGAACCGACCTGCAACGTCGAAAACAATTCGAGCATTTTGGCCTCAGTTGAACTGTAAATTTTCTCTGACAAAAATATCCCAGTTTATTTTATTCGCAGTTAGCTAATTGGACTCTATATTGCGTCGGTTAATGCGTACACATGTGCCAGCAGTCCATTACGACACTTCAGTGATGTTCACTATATTTTAATGTACATAGTCCATTAAAACACTTAAAGGAGCTATGTCATGATGATTTTGAGGTTGTTAAGTCAAACTGACCAAAATTAAAACTTAGTACCTTTGTCGTACACGAAATGCTTATAAAACACTAAGAGGAATATATCAAGTGAATTTTAGAAGAGAAAATAAACCATAATCAGAGTTTAGCGAGTTTTCTACGACACAAGCGATAAACTTAAAATAAAAATAACCCCTTTTTAAGATGCAATCCATTTCCATCCGGGCCATCTTCAGCCCAAGACACTTATTTTTACTCTTAGAGCACTGGTAGAATAATTTGAAACAAAACTTAACTATTATTTTTGAGTTTTCACTGATATAAAGATGTCTAATGGCTTTTAAAAGTAACATTAAAAATGTTGACACAGTCCCTTTACTTCAACTCATGCAACGAACAAGCCCAATATAAATTGCTTTTACTGCTGTTTGCCCGTATAACCTGCCGAGAAAACATAAGCCAAAAACAAGCCGTTTATCTTGTTTCAGTTTGCGTATTTTATATGAAATCGTACGGATCGACAAGTCACCATTCAAATGAGTACTTTAAACTATTCTCAGCGTTTAAATTCATCCAAAGCTACTTTGTGCCACCGATACAAGTACATTACCGAAGACGAGTATATTGCAATGAACTACTTCACTTTAATGATGGCGATCCATTAAAAGTGTTAACGTGCCTTGTCCTCCAATCATTGAGAAACTTCCTGAAACAATTGCCTAAGAGAGGCACTTTTCGTGAGTTTACCTTTAGACTCGATATTGCGTCGGTGAATGCGTACGCCGTGCATACTAGCAGTCCATTACGACACTTCAGCTACACTTCAGCGATGTTCATATATTTTAATGTACATAGTCCATTAAAACACTTAACTTCAACTCATGCGACGAACAAGACCAATAAACTGCTCATCACTGCTGTTTGCACGTATAAGCTGCCGAAAAATCAAGAGCCAAAACTGAACAAGCCATTTATCTTGTTTCAGTTTGCGCATTTCATATAAAATCGTATGGATCGACAAGTCATCATTCAAATGAGTACTTTAAACTATTCTCGGCCTATAAATTCATCGAAAGCTGCTTTGTGTCACCGTTACATTATCCAAGACGAGTATATAGCAGTGGATTACTTCATTGTAGCGTTGACGATAACCTTAAACGTGTTAACATGTCCTCCAATCATCCTACTGAACACGCTCGTCATAATCGCGGTCAGGACCAAACCGAGGCTTCAAACCCGGCACAACATTCTGCTGGCCTGTATGGCAAGGACAGATGGGATAATTCAGCCAGCGTACATTGCAAAATAAATTTTAATAATGAACGGTGAATCATCCAGTTCTGTGTACTGTACATTCAACCAATTAGTACAAGTAGCGACACTCTGCCTTTGCCTTATATCGCTTTTTCATTTGGCACTCATCGCATTGGAGCGTTATGTGGCCATGAAATATTCCTTGCGATACGACAGCGTTGTGACTGAAGTCCGTTTAATTGTAGCAGTTGCTCTTAGCTGGCTCATTGGGACAGTATACTGCGCACTAAGAATTCCGAAGATAGCTCCAATTTGGTTACTTTTTATATTTGTGCTGGTCTGCTTGCTAGTGATTGTTTTCTGTCATATCTCGGTTTATTCAGTTAGTCGCCGTCACATGAAGCAAATTTAATCTGAGCAAGTTTCCCCAGAGGCCAAAAGAAAGTTCGTAGAGGAAAGCAAAGCCTTAAAAACAACCACTATTATTTTTTGTGGTGATTTTATATCCTATTAACCAAGTTTTGTAGGTAGCATAGTCATCCACTTTCCAAGTTCTCTAGCAAAGCGATTGTCAGTCAGTTCAATGCCTTTAACAGCCTCATGTTTCTTGTTTAATTCACTATTTAACCCTATCATCTACTGCTGGAGAAACACATTGATCCGTCAAGCAGTAAAGCAACTCCTTAAGGTCAGTTAAACGAACACTGTCATGCCGAAATAGCAAAATTCCACTTAGCTTATTTCCACGTTATATCGCCAAATGCCTCCAAATATACAACTTAGTTGGATAACAAGATTCTCTAGAGCAAAACAAAAGCAGTAGTTTGGAGATTAAGTGCGGGATTACAAGGATAGAAATGGATTGCATTAACTTGCCATTCTTGTGAAATTTTGTTTTTGTACCGTTATTTTGTCTGTTTAGTTAATTTTTCTTTTAATAAAGAAAACTTAAAGCAAGCTCCTGGCGATAATCATGAAAACACGATATTTCATCCAGGACAGTGTCCCTTAAGCAGACGGACTATTAAAAAGTGATGGGAAGGGATAGGGGGAATGTTTAGCCTGTACGATTTTTTTTTTCGCACATTTCCTGTTCAGGGTTTATTTTTGCCGGTGAAACCCTCTGCAAACATTTTTTTTAAATATCACCTCGCTTTATATCTACTAAACTTTAAAACAAAATGTTCGTTTTACCTTGTAGGCTACAAATTAAAGGCACCGTTTCTATTTTTAGTGGGGAATCGGCTTGGCCGGAATGTTGATCTCTGTAATGTGTTTTTATGCGCTCCCCTATATCCTCTTGAGCTCTTTGTATTAGGAACCCCTCTTCATGGGCGGTACTTATGTTGTATCTATAAAATTTAGGGTTATATTAAAGTAAACTTTATATTTCGTTAATTATTATTATACCAGGCAAACTTAGTTTCAATTCAGCTTAGTTATACCTGCCACATATGTTGCAGTTAATTATAAATTGTAACCAGTAATTGATACCAGTATTTACAAGGAAATTGTATTTCCATTAGCAAGAGCGGAAATGTAAAATACTTCAATAAAGTACTTCGATTAAATGATCACTGGTACCGTTGTTATTTGATTGTGTTGATAGCTAGATAGATAGATTGATGGAAAACTTTATTTATCCACGATTACATGTGAATAACTAGTAAGAGACTTTTCGCTAGCGTTTTCTTTGTGTGTATAAGTTGTAAATATGCCCCTGCCACTGATCTTTGTCTCTGTTGCATGCACGTGATGTTAAGACATATTGCAGCTCAATGACCCTCTCTATATTACAGTCAAACATGTATTAGACGGTCACTCCTGGGGAATGGATAACAGTGACCATTAAATACAGGTTGACCGTTTAATACAGGTCACAATGACCTAGAAAGGAAATCCAGTAGAGATCGAAGACTGACGTGGAGAAAGACTAGTCACAAGTCAAATTGACCGCAAGAGCGTTTTATATAAGAAAAGTTTACCATCAGGCCATACACAATGTCGATTTAATGTGTACAAACTTAACAAAGTAAAAGCAATAAAAATACTTCATTGGGACCTGAATGCAAGGCTGGCACTACGGCAAAGGGCAGATTTATTAAAAATAGAAATAGGCGAACAGTTTACTTTTCATATCGTTTTCAATGGTGTCTTTTTTTCCCCTTTTTTCCATAATTTTTCTAGCTTTTCCAGATTAAAGGACCAAAGCGTTCCATGGCAGTAGCGATAGTCTTTTTTTATTTGATTTGTTATTCATCCATTCATCCATTCATTCATTCATCCATTCACTCACTCATTCATTCGCCTTGCTTGCTATTTGGCTCATACAAAACATCGTAGTCAGGATGGCCGAGCGGTCTAAGGCGCCAGACTCAAGGTTGTCACCTTCCCATTAAGCAATGGGAGAGGGCGTTCTGGTCTCCGAATGGAGGCGTGGGTTCGAATCCCACTCCTGGCACGTTTTTTTTTTTTTTTTTCTCCCTTTTTTTCTTTTCGAGATTAAAGAACCAAAGCGTTCCATGGCAGTAGCGTTAGTCTTTTTTATTTGATTTGTTATTCATTCATTCATACATTCATTCATTCATTAGCATGAAAGCGAGGCCTAAGGGCCACCAAACTTACCGCACACTTCAAAAAAAGTAAATATGGCAGCGGAAACAAGAGCGATTCGTGATTTAGAGATTAAAAATTAACCCCACAAGGTATTCCTGGAGCAGATATAGTAAATGAAAGTCAGTTGAAAAGTGGACGGCGGAAAAACTAACCTTCGGTAAGGATCCTTCGGAAATGCATGAAACGTCAAGTCTTTCCTATTATCGGAACGATTATTACAAAGCGCAGCGACGCAACATTTGTCAGAGAATTTTTATCGTAGTTATAGGCTGCGCTACTGCCATTTTAATAGACCTCTTTAGCTTTGTATTTTGTTTTCCCAATGTAGGTCATGTGATGTTCTCAAGGGAATTTGTCCTTTGTCTTTTCATAAATTATACATACATATGCACGTGAAGAAAACAAAATTTAAAAGAAACAGTTCTCTAGGGTAACATCACATGATCTACATTGGGAAAACAAAATGTACAAGCTAAAGAGGTCTATAGCGATGTGGCCCTTAGGCCTCGCTTTCATGCTTACGTCCTAAGTGTGTATCTGGCCGATACAAAATATCGTTGTCCGGATGGCCGAGCGGTCTAAGGCGCCAGACTCAAGGTTGTCACTTTTCCCTTACGCAATTGGAGCGGGCGTTCTGGTCTCTTAATGGAGGCATGGGTTCGAATCCCACTCGTGACACGTTTTTTTTTTCCATTTTTTTTCTTTTCCAGATTCAAGAACCAAAACGTTTCATGGCAGTAGCAATAGTCTAGTTTTATTCGATTTGTTATTCATTCATTCATTCATCTTACTTGCTATTTGGCCGATAGAAAACAATGGCCGAGCGGTCAAGGGGGGAACCAGATTCACGGTTGTCTTACCTTCCCATTACGCAATGAGAGCATGCGTTCTGGTCTCCGCTTGGAGGCGTGGGTTCGATTCCCACTCCTGACAGGTTATTTTTTCCTTTCCATTTTTTTCTTTTTCCGATTTAATAACTAAAACGTTCCATGAGAAGCAACGGGAGCGAGCGTTCTGGTCTCCGAATGGAGGCGTGGGTTCGAATCCCACTCCTGGCACGGTTTTTATTTTTTATTTTTTTTTTCCATGATTAAAGAACCAAAGCGTTCCACGGCAGTAGCAATAGTCTTTTTTTTATTTAAATTGTTATTCATTCATTTATCATACATTCATTCATCTTACTTGCTATCTGGCCGATACAAAACATCGCAGTCAGGATGGCCGAGCGGTCTAAGGCGCCAGACTCAAGGTTTCCATGCCTTCCCATTACGCAATGGGAGCGGGCGTTCTGGTCTCCGAATGGAGGCGTGGGTTCGAATCCCACTCCTGACACGTTTTTTCTTTTTTTTTTTTTCTTTTCCAGATTTAAGAACCCAAACGTTCCATGGAAGTAGCAATAGTCTTTTTTCATTTGGATTATTATTACTCCATTCATTCATCTTACTTGCTATTGGGACAGACAGAGAACATCGTAGTCAGGATGGCCGAGCGGTCTAAAGCGTGAGACTCAAAGTAATTGGTCATAAACGAATTCCACCTAGGACAGAAAATCGTCCATTTTTATTACAAAAAAATAATAATTTCATTCTAAAAAAGTTAAGTCAGGGTGTCTGTGAAATAATCTAGCTTGACTCGGGCTAAAACAAATTCTCTAAAAATGAATTTTCCCCTATTTTTAGTTTGTTGTATTTATTTGAACATAACTCAGTAAAAAAGTCACTCTTGCTGGTAGCTTTTCATTTATACTGATTTTTGTAGTTGCAACATATAAATAACAGTACCTGAAGTAGAAGATGCTGTGTGTAAAAATAACACAGGACTTCCCTTCACTATGGAACAACTTGCGAAGAGCTCTCTTGTATTTGCTTAGAAGTTAAAGACAGTGCAAGATGTCTTTTGGTCAGTCGAGTACGATTGCTGTAACGTTTTGAAAGTACCGACTCCTTGAGAGTAATGGGAACATGTTTATTGTTTGCTATTAAACCCGACCTTTTTCCTCAAACCCACGCATCTCGCCAAATAAAAAAAGAAAAGAAAGGGACTGCTCACTGTCTTTGAAAATAACGATGCCAGAAAAAAAAAAAATGTTATGTTTGCTAACGAATTCTGTAAGTAGATATATTACTTTGTGCTAATTGTAATGCATATTTACTACTTTTAAAATGGAAACGACCTGCAACGTCGAAAACAATTCGAGCATTTTGGCCTCAGTTGAACTGTAAATGTTCTCTGACAAAAATATCCCAGTTTATTTTATTCGCAGTTAGCTAATTGGACTCTATATTGCGTCGGTTAATGCGTACACATGTGCCAGCAGTCCATTACGACACTTCAGTGATGTTCACTATATTTTAATGTACATAGTCCATTACAACACTTAAAGGAGCTATGTCATGATGATTTTGAGGTTTTTAAGTCAAACTGTCCCAAATCAAAACTAAGTACCTTTGTCGTACACGAAATGCTTATAGAACACTAGGAGGAAGATATCAAGTGAATTTGAGAAGAGAAAATAAACCATCATCAGAGTTTAGCGAGTTTTCCAAGACACAAGCGATAAACTTGAAAAAGATAGCCCAATTGATTGAAGATGCAATCCATTTCCATCCTGGCCATCTGCAGCCAAAGACACTTATTTTTACTCTTAGAGCACTGGTAGAATAATTTGAAACAAAACTGAACTATTATTTTTGGGTTTTCGCTGATATAAAGATGTCTAATGGCTTTTAAAAGTAACATTAAAAATGTTGACACAGTCCCTTTACTTCAACTCATGCAACGAACAAGGCCAATAAACCGCTCTTCACTGCTGTTTGCCCGTATAACCTGCCGAGAAAACATGCATGAGTCAAAAACAAGCCGTTTATCTTGTTTCAGTTTGCGTATTTTATATCAGGAAATCGTACGGATGGACAAGTCAAATGAGTACTTTAAACTATACTCAGCCTTTAAGGACGATCGAAAGCTGCTTTGTGCCACCGATACAAGCACATTACCGAAGACGAGTATATTGCAGTGAACTACTTCATTCTAATGATGGCGTCCATTACATAGGTGGCGGAGCAGGGGGGGCAAACGAAAATTTGGGGGGCACACACCCCCCCCCCCCCCCACGTTTTGGTGTCTAAAATATCGCTACCCCAGTACCCCAGTACATCAGGTTACAAATATAAGAACCGTGTGCGAAGCTTTCAGGCTGTATTTGACATTACCTGTGGCATCAGCGACTTCAGAACGTACATTTTCTGCCCTCCGACGACTTAAGAACTATCTACGATTCTCGATGAAGCAAGATCGTCTGAACAATTGCTTGCTAATGCATTGTCGCAAATCGACTACGGACACACTGGACACTGTCAAGATTGCAAAGAGGTTTGCTTCTGTCAACAATCTACGAAAAGGACATTTTGGAAAATTTGAGTAGGAGTATGTTCTTGGCTTGATCAGTAAACGATAGCCCCCCCCCCCCCCCCCCCCCTACGTTTAAAAACGCTCCGCCGCCTCTGCATTAAACGTGTTAACGTGTCCTCCAATCATTGAGACACTTCCTGAAACAATTGCCTGAGACAGGCACTTTTCGTGAGTTTACCTTTAGACTCGATATTACGACACTTCAGCGATGTTCATATATTTTAATGTACATAATCCATTAAAGCACTTAACTTCAACGCATGCAAAGAAGAAGCCCAATAAACTGCTCATCACTGCTGTTTGTACGTATAGGCTGCCGAAAAACCAAGAGCCAAAACTGAACAAGCCATTTATCTTGTTTCAGTTTGTGCATTTCATATGAAATCGTAGGAATAGACAAGTCAACATTCAAATGAGTACTTTAAACTATCCTCAGCCTTTAAATTCATCGAAAGCTGCTTTGTGTCACCGTTACATTATCGAAGACAACTATATTGCAGTGGATTACTTCATTCTAGTGTTGACGATAACCTTAAACGTGTTAACATGTCCTCCAATCATACTACTGAACACGCTCGTCATAATCGCGGTCAGGACCAAACCGAGGCTTCAAACCCAGCACAATATTCTGCTGGTCTGTATGGCAAGGACAGATCTGGCGGTGGGGATAATTCAGCCAGCGTACATTGCAAAATATATTTTAATAATGAACGGTAAATCATCCAGTTCTGTGTACTGTACATTCAACCGATTAGTACAAGTAGCAACACTCTGCCTTTGCCTTATATCGCTTTTTCATTTGGCACTCATCGCATTGGAGCGTTATGTGGCCATGAAATATTCCTTGCGATACGACAGCATTGTGACTGAAGTCCGTTTAACTGTAGCAGTTGCTCTTAGCTGGCTCATTGGAACAGTATACTGCGCACTAAGAATTCCCAAGATAGCTCCAATTTGGTTACTTTTTATATTTGTGCTGGTCAGCTTGCTAGTGATTGTTTTCTGTCATATCTCGGTTTATTCAGTTAGTCGCCGTCACATGAAGCAAATTAAATCTGAGCAAGTTTCCCCAGAGGCCAAACGAAAGTTCGTAAGGGAAAGCAAAACCTTAAAAACCACCACTATTATTTTTTGCGCTGTTTTTATGTCCTATTTACCAAGTTTTGTAGGTGTCATAGTCATGCACTTTCCAAGTTCTCTAGCAAAGAGATTGTCAGTCAGTTCAATGCCTTTAACAGCTTCATGTTTCTTGTTTAATTCACTATTTAATCCTATCATCTACTGCTGGAGAAACACATTGATCCGTCAAGCAGTAAAGCAACTCCTTAAGGTCAGTTAAACGAACACTGTCACGCCGAAATAGCAAAATTTCGTTTAGCTTGTTTCCACGTTATATCGCCAAATGCCACCAAATATACAACTGAAACTTAGTTGGATAACAAGATTCTATAGAGCAAAGCAAAAGCAGTAGTTTGGAGATAGAGTGCAGGATTGCAAGGATAGAAGTGGATTGCATTAACTTGCCATTCTGGTGAAATTTTGTTTTTGTAGCCGTTATTTTGTCTGTTTGGTTCTTATTTCTTTGCTTCTATCACTTTTGGCGATGGTTTCTCCCAATTTCATGATAATAAAGAGAACTTAAAGCAAGCTCCTGGCGATAATCATGAAAACACGATATTTCAGCCGGGACAGTGTCCGTTAAGCAGACCGACTATTAACAAGTGATGGGAAGGGATAGGGGGAATGTTTAGCCTGTACGATTTTTTTTTTCGCACATTTCCTGTTCAGGATTTATTTTTTGCGGGTGAAACCCCCGGAAGCCGTTTAAATATCACTTCGCTGTATATCTACTAAACTTTAATACAACATTTTCGTTGTACCTTGTAGGCTACAAAGGCACCGTTTCTATTTTTAGTGGGCAATCGGCTTGGCCGGAATGTTATGGACCTCTGTAATGTGTTTTTATGCGCTCCCCCTTATCCTCTTGAGCTCTTTGTATTTATAGGATAACCCCTCTTCATGGGGTGGTACTCATGTTGTATCTATAGAGTGTTTTCACATGACGTCATAAAAGTTAAAAAATCTTAAGTATACATCCTACAAAGCTGTTTCTGACATGGTATGTGGATACAAGTGTTATAATCTTTCACAAAAAGTTTCAGGTTTTAGCGATGTTTCGTTTTCGATTTATAAAGGTTGAAAATGTGTCACTCAATTCGTCACGCTATTTCAGATATGCCGTGGAAATAAACAAAATTGAACTAGTTAAAAGTTAGTAACGAATTATAGATGCTTATAAGCCGATTTCATGCCTTTTATAGTGAATACCATACTTTGTAATGAGATTTTTGGTGTTATTAAGACTTTAAAGTCTTTCAATTTTTGGCCGCCATGTTGGTGTCCCTAAGTGGGACACCAAGATGGCCGCTCCATGTCTATACTCATTCGCCTATAACTCTTGAATGAAATGCTCTTGCGCTTCAAAATTTGGCCCAGATGTGTAGTTTTAAACTCTCTACAATTCCATAAACATTTTGGAATCGAAAACTGCTTCTAAATTTTGACATGACGTCAGTGAAAACACTCTATAAAATTTAGTGTTATTTTAAAGTAAACTTTATATTTCGTTAATAATTATACCAGGCAAAGTTAGTTTCAATTCAGCTTAGTTGATACCTGCCTCATATGCTGCAGTTAATTATAAAAAATATTATTGTATCCAGTAATTGATACCAGTATTTACATGGAAATTGTATTGCCATTAGCAAGAACAGAAATGTAAAATACTTAAATAAAGTACTTCGATTAAATGATCACTGGTTGTTTGACTGTGTAGATTTAACAAATTTACACCGGTTTTCCGTGGTGTGGACTCTTATTTACCACGATTTACGTCATCACATGAACAAAATGTTGTGGACTCACGAGGCGCAGCCGAGTGAGTCAGCAACAAATTTTGACCATGTGATGACGTAAATCGTGGTAAATAAGAGTCCACACCACGGAAAACCGGTGTAAATTTGTTTTTTACAACAATATTTAGAAAAAAACACAAGGAAAAATCGAAGTCTTGTTACAAAACGTGACAGCAAAGAAAGAGCAAGCGTTGTCTATAACTTTCTCGCAATCTGATTGGTGTTTTGCAAGCGCGCGTGATGTTAGCGTCAGCACCGTTGTCTGGACTCTCATTTACCACTCACGTCGACCAATCAGATTGCGAGTTTAGCGGCAATTGTGGTAAAAAGCTAGATTGATGGAAAACTTTGTTTATCCACGATTACATGTGAAGAACTAGTAAGAGACTTTTTGCTAGCGGTTTTTTTTTATATGTACAAGTTGTAAATATGCCCCTGCCACGGATCTTTGTTTCCGTTGCATGCACGTGTCATGGTCGTAACGAGGTATATTTTTCCATCGCTGATCCCGTATTTTTACGCAAATTTTTAATCCCTGATCCCGAAAGTGATGAAAATTTTGATCCCTGATCCCACAAAATTTTGTTTGCCTGATCCTTGAGTCAATGGAAAACACGCTGATCCCGATCCCGAGGGCTGTGATCCCGGATCCGAGGCTGTGATCCCTGATCCCACCCTTTTTTTAGGCCTTTGATCCCTGATCCCATATACCTCGTTACGACCCTGACGTGTCTATGTTAAGACATCTAAATGCTAAATGACCCTCTCCATATTACAGTCAAACATGGCTGACTTGAAAACTAAATTTTTGAATATTGTCGACATTCATGCTCCACTCCGAACTGGACGCGCTAAAACAAAGAAAGTACCCTGGATTAATTCAGAATTAAAGAATGGCATGCGTGATCGCGATGCTGCCAAAAGAAAAGCAATTAGATCTAATGTTCCAAGCGATTGGGCAAACTACAAACAGTTGCGAAACATAATAAACAATAACATTAAAACTACTAATTAGGCCCGGTTCAAACGTCGAACTTCTCATGTGCCGAATCTAATGCAAATGAGCAAAATCTATTGTTCTTGCTCATTTGCATTAGATTCGGCACATGTGAAGTTCGACGTTTGAACTGGGCCTATAAAGCAACTTATTATTCTAATGCTTTTATTCAGTCCAAGGGTAATTCTCGGAAAACGTGGCAAACCATTAATGAGCTTATATCCCGTCGTACAAATAATACAACAGAGTGAAAGGACTAAAATTGAATGATTAACATTATCTCTAATTCTAGTGAGCTTTCTAATGCTTTTAATGACCATTTTTCAACAATTGGGCCCAGACTTGCTAATGAAATACCTCCAATTGTTAATAATGATTTAAGCATAGCAATTATATAAATGTAAATAACAAGAAATTCAGTTTCTTTGATTAGCAGTTAATATTGTTTTATCACATCTAAACAAATAATGTAGATCTAAAGCAACTGGTCTTGATAATATTTCTGCTAAAATAATACGCGAATGTGCCGATCTTATTTCAGTTTCACTATGTGATCTATTTAATAAATCCTTTAGTCTCTGGTATATTCCCTGAAGACTGGAAATGTGCCAGGGTTTCTCTGTTGTTTAAGCAAGGTGAGCCATCTGATCTAAATAATTATCGGCCTATTTCAGTCATTTCAGTAATAGCTAAAGTGTTTGAAAGGATTGTTTATGACTAATTGTATAATTTTTTGACCACTGAAAATATCCTTTCTAAACAGCAATCGGGTTTTCGCTCATTACACTCAACTGTAACTGCTCTTCTGGAAGCTACTGATAACTGGGCGTTTAATATCGACTGTGGAAATGTTAATGCTGTGGTTTTTCTTGATTTAAAAAAGGCATTCGATACTGTCGACCATGATATCCTTTTATAAATCCAAAATGAATCTTTACGGAATACAAGGAATAGCTCTTGATTGGTTTAAGTCATATTAAACTAATCGCACACAACGATGTCTCGTTAATGGTTCTCTTTCTGAAATATGTTCACTTAAATATGTGTGGGGTACCGCAGGGAACAATCCTAGGCTCCCTTTTATTTCTCATATACATTAACCACTTGCCAAACTGCCTAACATCATGCCAGCCTAGAATGTATGCTGATCGGACACTCATATCACTTACAGTTAAACCTGAATCACGATTTGGATAATCTAAACAAGTGGTTTATCTCTAACAAACTTACTTTGAACACTGCTAAACTGAATTCATGATAATTGGTTCTAGACAAAAATTGAGTACTTTGTCAAATCCACCTGAGCTCTTGATTGATAACATTCCAATAGAACAAGTTTTCTCTGTCAAATCGCTTGGAATATTTATTGATGAAAATCTACGGTGGCAAATACACATTGATAAATTATCTAAAAAGATCGCTTCCGGGATAGGAACCATCAACCTCGTTACCAGGGTCTCTCTTCTTCCCGCCCCCTCTCGCTCCAGGGGGCGGGAAGAAGAGAGACCCTGGGAACGAGGTTGCTCCAGGGGGCGGGAAGAATAGAGACCCTGGGAACGAGGTTGAGGAACCATAAAAAGAATTAGACCTTTTGTCCCTCCATCAACTCTACATTATATATACAACGCGCTAATTCAATCTCACTTCAATTACTGCAATCTTGTTTGGGGTAATTGTGGTAAAACTTAATTTGGCAGGCTACAGAAGCTTCAGAACCGTGCCGCTCGTGTTTTAACCTTTTCTAGCTATGACGCGGACGCCAACTGCCTAATTAGACAACTCGATTGGAAAGATTTGAGCACACAGTTTCAAATACAGAAAATCTTAATGGTTTACAATTGTTTAATGGTCTTGTTCCTGAATACCTGTCCTCCAAATTTGTTAGACGAAATGAAATGCGCTATTCCCTGAGCGACTCTGATAACAAACTATAAAAGTTGTCCCGTTCCCACGAACTATAAATTACATGAAAAACAGCTTTAGTTATAGCGGAGCAGTTCTCTGGAAGAGCCTACCCTGTGATATGAGAGAAATGAAATCTCTAAGACAATTTAAACGATCAGTTTATCTGAATTTTTAATTTAAACTACACACGGCATTCACGAAAAACAGGTTTATTAAATTAGTTGTAGTTAGCTTTGTAATTTGTTTAGGCTAGTTAGGTTAGGTTCCTGATGATTTTACCGTGTTTAAATAAAGATTTACAGTTTACAGACGGTCACCGCTGGGGAATGGATAACAGTGACTACTAAATACAGGTTGACCGTTTAATACAGGTCACAGTGACCTAGAAAGGAAGGTATAAGGTATAAGGTATAATTTATTTACCGTCAGGTACACGGGGAGTGGTTGCCCAATCTCCCGAGCCAGAGGCTCATGATAAAAGTGACTGACTATAAAATACATTTACATAGTCTAAAAATTCTTAAATCTAAATTAATCGCTATTAAATTTAACTAAGTTAAGATCTAAGACTGACGTGGAGAAAGTCCAGTCACAAGTCAAGTTGACCGCAAGAGCGTTTCATACCTTACTGCGCTTTTCAATAACATGCGGAATTTAAAATTCAAATTTCCACCGACGGTTGCGTTATTCCCTGCCGTCAATCATAATTAATACGAAAGCCAACGGACCATGTAAAAAAGAAACAAACCAAATGGATCGAAATCTACCAATCATAATGCACGGACGTGACCTTTTGAACTCATGAAAGTGAAGATCTGTTTCCCGAGAGGTAAGCTAAGATGATTGACGGCAGTGTAAAACGCAACCGTTGGTGGAAATTTGCATTTCAAATTCCGCATGTTATTGAAAGGCGCAGTAATATAAGAAAAGTTTACCATCAGGCCATACACAATGTCGATTTAATGTGTACAAACTTAACAAAGTTAAAGCAATAAAAATAACTCATTGGGTCCTAGAAATAGGCGACCATGGCCGCATAATTGAGGTGACCACTAAATAGGAGTCAGATTTACAGTAATTAAGGGGAGAATTATCCGAGACGTTTTCAGCCCTCCGCTTAACAGAGGGTGATCGCTTACTGCAGTTTTGACTGTATAAATACCATCTTAAAACGTTCTGGCTTCCTGTTTTATCTCGTGAAGTACAAATACCAACAAGTAAAACTCATGCTAGGCTGCCAACAGTTCCTCCCTGGATAGTCAAGCGGCGAACGGAAGAGGCGATCGACCAAGCGAGCGAGAGAGCGAGTGAGAGAACGAGCTTAAGTTATACGAGCCGAGGGGGAACTGAAGAAGAGATCTCTCCTCCAGTTTCCCCTCGGCTCATTCGTTCCTACCAGTCTCCCCGACCTTGTTTTCGTGAACAGGTCGCCCGCTCGACTGCCTAAAAAGGGACAGCTAGCAGTCTAATCTCATGCATTCTAGAAATTAAGAATACATGCATGAACAAAACTAACAGAACGTGAAACAACAATGTACATGCGGCGCGTCGGAAGTACACGCCTCGGAATTCTTCGAGAAGCTTTCGTAAAACTGTCGGCAGTGAGGACAGCATCGTCGTGCGTATATGTTGGTCCTTGTCTGTGACAATTCTCACAGACTGAAAGCCTGGGACCGCCTTGGTTCATTCACATCTGATATGCTGGAAATGGGGACGATACGCAGATAAGAGAGACGTTATAAAGATATGCTTTTTCTTTTCGATTTTCATGTTGGAACTACGTCAAGTTGAAGTCGAACGGTTGAAATTTTTTTCGAAAATCGGCCGCCATCTTTTTTTCTTCATCCTCTGAAACTGTGCAGGCCTTCCAGTCGACTCTGTCTGCCATGTTCAGAAGAGAGGAACTGGACACTACTTCCCTACAGGGGAGACAGCAAAAGCATAAATTACTCGTCCGTCCTTTGGTGATGTATATCAAGGGAAAGGGCCTTCTCACTTTTAGGGAAATAATACGGACAAGGCAGAAATCAAGGTAAATCTCGATGAAGGAAAACTTTGCACATTTTCAAATGATAACAGTTTACCACCAATTTCACACTGCTACGCGACCTTTTGAATCAAAACCCCGCAAGGCGTTTGCAGACCTTGTTTATATTTCAGTTTTGTGGACAAATGTCTGCTCCAAGCCAAGTGATCAAGTAATATCCACGACTCAAAAGCCTCGTATGAGAAAATAAACCACTCTTCACCGCTAAGCTACCCCCATATAGGCGGTCTGATGGACGGGTCTATTGCAAACTGACCTGAAGGTCGTGTCGAGCAACGAATTCCAAATCGGTGTTCAAAATAAATAAATAAATAAATAAATAAATAACTGTTATTCAGATGTTTTCTCCGAAAAATCTGAAACAGAACTAGATATGTATAAGTATATATATTTGTAAACCAGATATAAGTACATCCTTGGTACCTTCCAAACTGTAGCGGCATCTTTTGTGATACTCGGTGAAGTAACCGTTCTCCATTATCAAACTCTACTACAAAATATGGCGCTCCTATTGGTACAACCTGCCAAAAACAATACATTCACACTTTCCTATAACACCCATAAGATCTTAGTCATAGCTCGGTAAGTAGAGTATTTGAGTATTGTACCGGTGTCGGTATCGGATATCACAGCTTAAGATCCCGTTAAAGCATACTTGTCCAATACTCTGACTAATCAAATCTATAACAAAATTCTCGAATCTGATTGGTTATCAGCAGGCGCGATTAGGGCATTAATAGGACAGTTTACGCGTCATAATTGGACCATGTATAAATTGGACAATACGCGTCATTTGCGTGCGCTATCCTTTTTAGGGCATGCATCTCGGTCAAAAACACACCCAATTGCTATGTTTTTAATCACCAAAACGCGTAACCATTTAACGTTTTATCCTAGAATTTTGTTATAGTTATTATTAATTGGTAACAGGACTTCGTGTCGTCCAATTCTGCCTGTAATCATACTCGTGATTAAACAAATCGGACTCCCGCTTCGTGGTCGTCCGATTTTGTTAATCACTCATATGATTACAGACCGAATTGGACTCCAATCAGTCCTATTACCATTAGAAATTTATCCATAGCATTGTACTGTAATACATTGTGCTGTATTGTGCTGTTCTAGAATGTATTGTTTAACTGTCGTTATGGTCATACAATACAATGCTATGCATAAATTTGTCCGAGTATTGGACAACCGTGTGTCTGTTTTACTTTTCATATCCTTTTCAATTGTCTTTCATGTATGTCTTCAGTTCAGTTTGTCTGTCTTATTGAGTGTGGTTGTCTGTCTAACTGTGCATCTATTTGTGTCTCTGTCCGACTACTGTGTATCTGTCTCTCTATTACATCCAGTTTGAAGGGATTGAACAGCAACGACGTTAACACAAACAGAAGAGATTAAAAGAAATAATAGGCAGTAGTGGCGTGATCTATCTCCAACCCTATTTTGCCAGAAGGGGTGAACTTTTATTATTACGACTCATTTTCACTCCACCCCACCCCACCGCACCTCTACCACCCCCCCCCCCCTCCCTCTGCTGGGGGTCCCCTCCTTATGAGTAACTCTGGATCTGCCACTAGAGATCACCAGACAGACAAACACAACATACGGATAATTGGAGACGCAAAATTACACAACAAACAAACACAGACAGGCAGTCAGCGTTAAATGCTTTACTTGTTTCAACTCTGTGTTGGCTGCAACATCTCTCATCGCCAAGGAATTCTGATCTCCATGCTCTCTAAAGGTATCTTTCAACTCTTCCACGTCTGTTTCAGGCACCGGTACCACCTATTAACAAAACCCAGTATCAGTACTTTTTAGCGGTTTGCAATTGTGAGTCGAAAGTAAAACAGTGATTACTTTGATTGCATTTCTGCGCTTGAAAATTCTCGCCCCACTTTCTCAATCAATCAGAAGTAAAACCAAAACCAATTCTGACGTTCTCGCTCGCGTTTTTCCGTGCTAGGCGCCGGCTTCATGTATAGCGTAGCGCAGCTCCACCGTTCAAAACATAAAAACATAAAAGTGATTGGTGTTGTGATTGGTTCATTGGATTGTCTGCGTCTGTTGTGATTCGTTCATTGGATTGTCTGTGTCTGTTGTGATTGGTTCATTGGATTGTCTGCGTCTGTTGTGATTGGTTCATTGGATTGTCTGCGTCTGTTGTGATTGGTTCATTGGATTGTCTGCGTCTGTTGTGATTGGTTCATTGGATTGTTTGTGTCTGTTGTGATTGGTTCATTGAATTGTCTGTGTCTGTTGTGATTGGTTCATTGGATTGTCTGTGTCTGTTGTGATTTGCCAGAGTTATTACTTAGGCGTTGGTGTTATGACACTCAACAAAAAACCACTCTGTTATTATCTCACTTCCTATTGGGGCCGACACTTAACATCGTAGTCAGGATGGCCGAGCTGTCTAAGGCGCCAGACTCAAGGTTGTCATACCTTCCCATTTTCTCAGTCAATTACTATCGGATAACTCGAACCCCCGCTATCTCGAACAATTAATCGCTTCTCCTGTGAGTTCGAGGTAGCGGGATCTCGTATTTGATTGGTTCATTGGAATGTCCACGTCTGTTATGAATTGCCAGAAACCGCTCTAGTATTACGTTACCTCCTATTCGGGCCGACAGATAACATCGTTGTCAGGATGGCCGAGCGGTTGTCGCACCTTCCCATTACGCAATGGGAGCGTGCGTTCTGGTCTCCGAATGGAGGCGTGGGTTCGAATCCCACTCCTGACAGTTTTTTTTCCTTCTTCCAGATTTAAAAACCAACACGTTCCCTGGCAGTGGCAATAGATCATTTTTTTTTTCATTTGTTTTGTTCCAGATTAGAAGGGAGCGAGTCGAACCTCTCCAAACCCCTGATCTTTGTATGTATCAGTCAAATCCAAGACAACAGCAAAGGAACGAAGAAAAACGTGGAAATTCTCATAAAAGAATGGATGACGAAAACCTTTAGCTTGCGACCGCTGAGCGACGTCTTTGTCGAAGTCAAATGTTCGACGAGGCGAGTCTCGTTTCGCGTCAAATTCCCCACTATACGGCGCTAACCTCTTCTCAAATCTGGGGGATGTCGCTCTTGCATTCAACTGATACATAAGTGAATTTCGAGACGTTTTCGCTATCAATCTTGTATTTTAGGCCTCATTTCTTTAGTCGAAATAATGACTGGATGATGTAAAAGGAAATGAACGAATTCTACCCACGACAGAAAATCGTGCATTTTTATGAAAAAAAATTAATTCAATTCTAAGAAGGTTAATTCAGGGTGTCTGAAAAGTAATCTAGCTTAACTCAGGCTAAAACAAATTCTCTAAAAATGAATTGTTCCCCTAATTATCAGTTGTATTTATTTAAGCTTAAATAGAACTCGGCCATTATTTTAAAAAAAATCGCTTACTTTTATATGCCAAAAACACCTTATTAAATTAGCTAAAACTGACAAAAAGTCACTCTTGCTGGGAGCTTTTCAATTATACTGATTTTTGTAGTTTCAACATATAAATGACAGTACCTGAAGTTGGAGATGCTGTGTGTAAAAATTCCTCTCAAATATAACACAGGACTTCCCTTCACTAAGAAACAACTTGCGAAGAGCTCTCTTGTATCTGCTTAGAAGTTAAAGACAGTGCAAGATGTCTTTAGGTCAGTTGAGTACGATTGCTGTAACGTTTTGAAAGTACTGACTCCTTGAAAGTAATGGGAACAGGTTTATTGTTTGCTATTAAATCTGCCCTTTTTCCTCACACCCACGCATCTCACCAAATAAAACAGGAAAAGAAAGATACTGCTCACAGTCTATGAAAATAACGACGCCAGAAAGAAACAAACATGTTATGTTTGCTAATGAATACCGTAAGTAGGTAGATCAGAACCTAAAGACCCTGCAGAAGAGAACAACCTCAAAAGTGTCTCGACTTTCTTTCTAAAGGTCTGGCTAAACCAGGTAACATTGTTGTGGAAACATTGTTTCCTGTAATGTTTCCGGGGTGGCTAAATTAGCGGGAAGCAAACAAAATGTTTTGCTGCCCCGATGGCTAAACGAGGAAACATTGTTTCGGAAACAAAGGGTCACGCATGCGCATTGTTGTACGCTCGCCGGTCCGCTCGCCGTTGCTAGGAAACATTTTTAGTGAGCAGTACTGGAAACTAGTCAACATTGCTTTCAATAAAAACTTCCCAAAAGCGCAATAGGCCATTTGCACGATGACGTCATATGACTACAACTACCACAATCCTTCAGTTTTTCGTTTTGTAGTGCAAATTAGGGCCATTGTTATTTAAACCTCACTGGGATTACAAAATTTAAATAAGAAAGGAAAAACGAAATGAATTCTGGTAGTTGTAGTCAAATGACGCCATCGTGCAAATGGCCTATTGTTTCACGAACAAACAATGTGTCCCACTGTTAATATGAATAAAAAGATTAACTTATAGAAAGGATATTTTTCAATTTCCATAAGGACGTCCTGAAAAAAGAATAACAATGAAAAATAATGAAACTGTTATCACTGTTCAAGAACAAACAAATATTAAAGATCAAAAGAAACTCCTCACCTCTGTCAGTTTGACTGTGGACTCAAAATGGCCAATGGGACAAATTAACACGTGATCAGGCACCAGCCCTCCCTTGGCCAAAGCTACATAAGACTAGCAGAGAAGAAAAAGTAAAAGTAGCACGATCAGTGATCATTTGAACCAGATTAAAAAAAAACAGGTTTTACAATAGAAGGGGTGAGTGGAATAAAGCCTCAAGTGAATTCTGATCAACTGCTAGATTCTCCTTACAGTCTGTCTTGTATATGCTCATGTAACAAAGGGAGAATTTGGCTATAGATCAGGAGTCACTTAGTGCCTTATCCCAAACTGAAATTAGGCCCTAAGTGACCCCTGATCTGAAACCAAATTCTCCCTTTGTTACACCAGCATATACAAGACAAACTGGAAGGAGAATCTAACAGTTGATCAGAAGTCACTTAAGGCTTTATTCCACTCACCCCTTCAATTGGGGCTTGAAAAATGTGTGACGAGATGTGTAGTATGAAGAGCTTTCATACTGATCTTTTACTATTCATTGCCACATGCCCCCCCCCCCCCCCCCCTCCCAACCTCCCTTCTCCCCTGTTTTCTCTCACATGGTCTGAGATCACTCGCCTCAGAGTGAGTGACTAGACTCAGGCTACAATAGATCAAACCTTGGAGTGTTTGTCTATGTGATGAGTCTTACTGACTGATCAACTAACTCATTGACTGAAGGACAGAGTTATGAATCTATTTGCAGATTAGCCAATGTACAGTCGTGGTGATATAGTGGTTGGTATGTTGGCATTTCAACCAGATGGTTGCTCCAAATTGTCTCTCTCAACACGTGTATAAATGGGTACCATTGACAATGTTGGGGGTAACCCTGCAATGGACTATCATACCATCCAGGGGGGAGTAGCAATACTCCTAGTCACTTCATAGTATATAAACCAGGTTACCCTGCAATGGACTAGCATCCCATCCAGGGGGGAGTAGCAATACTCCTAGTCACATCATAGTATATAGACCAGGTTACCCTGTGATGGACTAGCATCCCATACAGGGGGGAGTAGTAATACTCCTAGTCACTTCATAGTATATAAACCAGGTCACCCTGTGATGCACTAGCATCCCATCCAGGGGGGAGTAGCAATACTCCTAGTCACTTCATAGTATATAAACCAGGTCACCCTGTGATGGACTAGCATCCCATCCAGGGGGGAGTAGCAATACTCCTAGTCACTTCATAGTATATAAACCAGGTCACCCTGTGATGGACTAGCATCACATCCAGGGGGGAGTAGCAATACTCCTAGTCACTTCATAGTATATAAACCAGGTTACCCTGTGATGGACTAGCATCCCATCCAGGGGGGAGTAGCAATACTCCTAGTCACTTCATAGTATATAAACCAGGTTACCCTGTGATGGAAGTCCTAGCATCCCATCCAGGGGGAAGTAGCAATACTCCTAGTCACTTCATAGTATATAAACCGGGTTACCCTGTGATGGACTAGTTGTAGTATCCCATCCAGGGGGGAGTAGAAATACTCCAAGTTGCTTCATGCTATAGAAACCGGGTTAAGCTCTGGCCATATGCATGTGGGCATCCTGTGGCTTGTGTACAAGATTGCTGCTGGATGATTGATTGATTGATTGATTGATTGATTGATTGATTGATTGATTGATTGATTGATTGATTGATTGACAAAAAAAGTAAAAACTTACATCATCTCCTACACTGACCACCAAATGCTTTTCCACCTGAGGACTTCCCAGACAGAACCAACAGGATCCCTTCAAGGGAGCTGGAAAGAAAAGCAAGGCTTTGTGTAATGCTATTTGTTATCTCTGTGACACAGCTTCACAGGACCTAATAATGCTTGTACTTACGAGGTCCTTTCCGTTGTTTATGTGGTCCACTGCCTTCACCACCTTCATGGAGTTAAAAAAACCAGGAACTCTTAAAAATTATTACTAATTAAGTATCAGTAAAGTCAAGATGTACTTATGATGACTTGCATTAATGCCAGGGGTTCAGATGCTATGGTGGCCCACAAGGGTCAGCTGCAAACAAACAAAAGCTGCTGCAAACAAATAAAAGCTGCTGCAAACAAACAAAAGTTGCTGCAAACAAATAAAAGCAGCTGCAAACAAATAAAAGTTGCTGCAAACAAATAAAAGTTGCTGCAAACAAATAAAAAGTTGCTGCAAACAAATAAAAGTTGCTGCAAACAAATAAAAGTTGCTGCAAACAAATAAAAAGTTGCTGCAAACAAATAAAAGTTGCTGCAAACAAATAAAAGTTGCTGCAAACAAATAAAAGTTGCTGCAAACAAATAAAAGTTGCTGCAAACAAATAAATTGTTACTGCAAACAAATAAAAGTTGCTGCAAACAAATAAATTGTTACTGCAAACAAATAAAAGTTGCTGCAAACAAATAAAAGTTGCTAACCCTAACCCTAACCCTCACCTAAGCAACTTTTATTTGTTTGCAGCTGCTTTTATTTGTTTTTATTTTATTTTATTTGTATTTTGTTTTTATTTGCAGCAACTTTTATCTGTTTGCAGCTGACCCTTGTGGGCCACCGTAATGATGCTCACCTTAATGAAAATAAGGCCCGTTTTTGTTCTTATGAACACTTTCATTCTGGGCCCTCCTAAACAATTAGCTCATGGGTTATGATTATTATAATTAGGAAAAACTTCAAATACAGATGGTTAGTAAGTCAGCAGACCTCATCATCCTAGAAGACCCAGGGGCAGTTAGTCCGGACGTGATGAAGAAAAAATCTGACAAAAATCAGCACAATGATAGTTTTCTAGAACAGGCTTTCATCATGCTGATTTTTGCCAGACTTTTGTCCCATGATCCCATCCCAACTAACTACCCCTGGGTCTCCAAGGATGCAGAACTCATAATTTGAATTTGCATTGTTGGGTCTTGCGACAACTGTATTATAGTTACCTGGTTAATGTGTTGTACATTTTTGGATGTTCTTGTGTTCTGTTGCAATAAAGCTTTAACTGAACCGAGTTTTAAATGCACATTACCCAGCCTCCAATTATAAGCTCTCCCAAAAATAAGCTCTCCTAAAAAATAAGTCCACAAAAAATGCTCTTTGCACAAATAGAAGCACCGGGCTTATATACGTAGAGCTCTATGGTATTTTTTTATTCTGCGGATCAATTTACCATGGTCCCTGTATCTTTTGTTCCCATGACCCTGCGACCTTCCAGTGTTTTTCATATCAAAGAAAAAGTTTTGAGTTGAAGGTGTGGCCTACAAAAAGAACCAAACCTGATCAACAAATTAATATTACCATTAAACATATTTTTCAACGTACAGTGTAAGTCAATGAAGTACTTAGTTTCTTTAAAACTTTCCTTGTCAAGACAGGCTGAATGACAACATGGAACAATGTTAATAATATAATAAAAAAAAATGCATGACTTGTTTAATTTTTGTAAGAAAGATACTATGCCAAGGACAACGTGCAGTTTAAACCATTACTTAGAGATTTTATTTACTGAAAGATATGTTATGCATCAATTCACATTTAGCTTTTTTATTGAACAGCATATGGTGTGTGTGGTAATAAATAGAGAAAGATGGTAAATTGTAAGCTCGGTAAACTAATGAAATGAGAAAATTGTAATGTTCAGGATCCATGTCATGTGTAAACCTATAAAATGTAGCTCACCGCAAGTCTCTCATAGCTCAGTGGTTAAAGCATCTGACCGGTGTAAGGATTAGATCAAAGATTTGATTCTTGTCATGGACTCAGAGTATTTCCTTGTCCCACACTCATGACACAATGCATTCTTGGTAGAGAAGGGGTTTTACTTGTACAAGCTCTTCTTACCTGTTGCGTTTCTGTTCTTTCTCCAGCCATACTCACATCACTGCCACCCAACACTTTCCTGTAAGGAAACTCAGTCACATCTGGAGGCTGCTTGATGAATTCATTCTTGTCCATGGAAGCCATAGGTACAATATTAAATGCATACATGTACTGTAAAGATTATAAAGAAGCACACAGAACAATGTAAGCTAAGTGTCTATTTTCAAGTGTTGTCTTGTGAGTCTATTCAAGCCATGGTTCTCAAGTCTGACACGCTATAAACTATTACTAAATCTGTACCTCTCCACTGGGAAGTTGCGGATGGGTTTATAACACTATAAAAAAGCAAAATAACCCATCATCTTGGGAATAAAAGGACAGAAACTGTTTTCATTTTTCATTTTAAGAACAATTTAAGAAACAATGCTTAAAGTTTAAGATTAAAGTGGATTTCCCTGTTTGTCACACAGTCATTTCTATTTCGGATATCCGTTAGACGTTTTTGCATGAGAGGTCACATTTTCTATAGCGGGCTGCCATTGTACATAATATATGCAATAAATAATTTTTTTTTTCACATGCCCCAGAATGTCCAGATGACAACTTTGAAAACACGATCTTAAGTTTTCCTTTAAAAAGTTCTGGAACAAAAAGCATTATTATTGAATTCCCACTACATGTATGTTCATCTGAAATACTCATGACTTTTTATTTTGCTTGAAATGGCATATTGCCATCTAAGTATAACACAACATATCCAGTAATCATTGGAACATAATATATTCTACCTTTTTCTTGTCTGAATTTCCAACTTGGGCAAGAGAAATAAACCTCGTCACATGCTGTGCAGCCTCTCGGAGGACCTGATGGTTCCTTTCAATAAAATTGAGAGATAAAATAAACAAACATGCTACTTGAATTATATAACAGAGCAAACAGTGAATAATACTGGACTCCGAAACATATAGTGTTTTTTTTTTAAATTAGCTATATGAAAGTACATGTATGGACTATTAATTTTTCATAATACACTCTGGACCTATAGGGGTCTCTTTCATAATAATATTATATTAATACTCTTTAAATCTCTAGGGGTCTCCTTTGTAGAAGGCACAAGCTAGTGTAATAACTGGTCATAATAATGTACTTAGTCTTAGTCCAATAGAGGAAGTGCAATTTCAAAATGCACTGCTCACATATAGGGGGCACTTTTATAATTATTTACATTTCTTACCCATAAGGGGGTCTGTCATAATTCCCTCCTTGCCTATTTGTATAAGGGCTCTTTTATAATGCACTTCCTACCTATAGGGAGCTGTTTCATAAAGCAATCCTTACTTATAGGGGGCTATTTCTAAATAACTGTACTTCTCACCTATAAGAGGCCTTTGATATTATCCTTACCTATAGGATGCTCTTATATAATCCATTCCCCAACCATAAGGGGCTCTTTCATAATGCAAGTCCTTACCTATAGGAGGCTCATTCATAGTGCAAGTCCTCACCTATATAAGGGGCTCTTTCAATATAATACAAGTCCTTAACCTGTAGGGGGCTTTTTCACAATACAAGTTCTTATCTATAGGGGGCTCTTTCATAATGCAAGTCCTTACCTATAGGGGGCTCTTTCATAATGCAAGTCCTTATCTATAGGGGGCTCTTTCATAATACAAGTCCTTACCTATAGGGGGCTCTTTCGTAATACAAGTCCTCGCCTTTGGGGGGCTCTTTTATAATGCAAGTCCTCACCTATAGGCGGCTCATTAATAATACAAGTCCTTACCTATAGGGGGCTCATTCATAATACAAGTCCTTACCTGTAGGGGGCTCATTCATAATACAAGTCCTTACCTATAGGGGGCTCATTCATAATACAAGTCCTTACCTATAGGGGGCTCTTTCATAATAAAGTCTTAACATATAGGGGGCTTATTCATAATGCAAGTCCTCGCCTATAGGGGGCTCTTTCATAATTTACAAGTCCTTACCTATAGGGGTCTCTTTCATAATGCAAGTCCTCACCTATAGGGGGCTCATTCATAATACAAGTCCTTACCTACATGTTAACAAAGGGGGCTCTTTCATAATTTACAAGTCCTTACCTACAGGGGTCTCTTTCATAATGCAAGTCCTCACCTATAGGGGGCTCATTCATAATTTACAAGTCCTTACCTACAGGGGTCTCTTTCATAATGCAAGTCCTCGCCTATAGGGGGCTCTTTCATAATTTACAAGTCCATACCTATAGGGGTCTCTTTCATAATGCAAGTCCTCACCTATAGGGGGCTCATTCATAATACAAGTCCTTACCTACATGTTAACAACGGGGGTTCTTTCATAATTTACAAGTCCTTACCTATAGGGGGCTCTTTCATAATGCACTCCTTCATGACCAGCAAAATGGTATCTTGGCCTGAGGTGCTCTGCCAGCCTGGACACCAAGGTTGATCCACAGCTGTCACAATCAATACCATCCTTGAATAAAAGACAAACAACCAACAGTAGTATAAAGCTAAACCTGCTAAATATTGAATAATCACCCTCAAAATTAATTAATGTCAAATGAATTAATTAGTGATTGAAACGATAATAATATGGTGGAATCTCGATTTTTTGAACCTCCTAGGGAAATGGAATTGGTTAAAAAAAAATCAGGAGTTTGAACAATAGAAAGTGGAATTCACTGAAATCAAATCCAAGAAAAATGAGTTTTGGTTTGAATGAGTGTGGGGTTAAAAAAATATTAGGGTTTGAAAAATCCGGATTCCACTGTAATTTATTATTATTATAAACAACAATAATTATTTATTATTATTATGAATAATTTGTTGTAATAATTATTATTAATAATTTAATAATAATTTTTTATTATAATATATTATTAGTAAAAGTAATTGGACTGAGTGGAGTACAATTCAGGGAGTAATCGGATGAGTAACTTAAAATTGGCCGAGCACGTAGTGCGAGGATGATTTGAAATTACGAGCACGGTTACCCCTGAATTGTACAACACGAAGTTCAATTACTAATTAATCGAATCAATAACAAAATTCGAGATTAAAAAGTCTGTGGAGTTTTTTGTACTCAAAACGTCAAGGTTATTTTCTGTCAGTTTGAAAGCAGGAAGAAACAGCGAGAAAAAAACCCATTTAAGTGCACCTGATTGACGCGCGCGCAATGTAGGTGTCCAATTACAGCTATCCAATTACAAAAAGTTGTAATTGGATAGCTGTAATTGGACACTCACGTGACTGCGCCCCAATTATGTAAGAAATAGGCGCGTGGATGACCAATCACAATCGAGAATTTTGTTATGATACGATTACAATTAATAGAGTCCTTAAAAAGAACCTTCAAAAACTGATTAATAATTCATGAGCCCCAGACCCAATCAAATTAATGATTATAATGCATCATGTATGTACTCTTTATATTGATTAAACACCCCTTACTCATATTCTTTATATAAAGAATACTAATAAGGCTAAAAGAAAATGTAGGTTTCCTTTACTGATAAGTATTCATTATAAAGATAATTCTAATATGGGTAGTACTTATTCAGGATTCTTAGTACAACAAATGGTGACTTTTAATATCTTTGTTCAGGACTGTTTTACAATGAAGCCTTTTGCCATTCTATTTGGAAACTTCCCCAACAAAATAAGCAACCAACAATTCAGCAAGTAAACCATTATTTGAATGATACCAGTACCCACGTGTAAATTACTAGGTAAGCGAGTGTTCAAGAGATGTAAGCTGCTTATTCTCTACCACTGGAAAAAAAAATTGTCAGACGTTTTATCCACTGTACCTGTCAACTTTGGTATAACATTTTTCATTAGATTATTAATTTTTTCTGCAGAAATTTAAAATTCCAAAACTTTCGACAGGAGTAGGAAAGACATGCTCACTTTGTTGAAGCCAGTTGGTATATTATGTGGCACACGTGTTGTATGCTAATCAATCTACTTGTTTTTCTTGTATGCTAATTTCCTCTTTGCACAAAAGCACAATAAGTGTTTGTGATCCTTATGGACACACTTTTGGAAGAATGTACTTGAAGTTGTTCAAAATACTCACAGCACGTGTTTTATCAAGTGTAAAAATTCTTGGCTATGCCTCGAATTTTTAACCTTGATAAAACACTGCTGTTCGTGTTTTAAACATTACTAAAGTCTTAAAAGAACTTACAGGTTGATTAGCAAACTGTGAAACACCTTTTGGCCAACATGAAGTGATCAGAATGTCCAGTCCTTTAAAGCTTTCACCTGTACATTGAGATTCCAACTCTGTGACATCACCCCGTGTGAAATGACACCCTTCCTACAAACAAAAATAAAACTTGAGTAACTACTTACATTTTTAAGTGGTAAAAGCAGTTTTGTTCTTGTTCATCATGATTGTGTTTAAAAACAAAAAAATTATAATATAGGATGATGTAATAATTGTGGCTAAAAGTATTTTAGGCAAAGTTAACCAATGCTGCGGTGCTTATTTAAGTTCCTTAGCTGCCCAGCAGTTGTCTGCCATCAAGTCACATGGTGCGGTCCAGGTGCCTTTGCAGGAGTGATTTCAACCTTCAATTGTTCAGCTTGCTCACTTGCTACTGCTCTCGTGTTGGCCTGCATATACTTGCATTGCAAATTCGCTCTCTAGCTTTCGCTCCATACCCTCCCTCCCAGCAGGTAAGTATGGGTCACAGGTGAGTATCTGGTTTCCACTGAGTTGCTCAGTGTCACGGGTGCCTGGCTAGTGGGCCGTGTCAGGGTTGCCAAGGATACTTCCTCGTGCCGGGAAAGTTTGCTAGCAGCATGCCCCCCACCATGCGGCACCTACCCCCCAAGCTCATCTACATGTATAGGTGATGAGTTTTGTATTTTTTGGAAATTTTCAATCCAACAACAAAATTATAACCTCAGGTGCCTCAGATTTGTCAACTCCACTCAGATAAGCTATCTGCAATCCAGACTGCGTCTTAAGGATTCCTTTTCTACCTGTGGGGAGAAAAACAGACTCAATGGTACAGTTGAATCTCTCCTTACAGACACCTCTGTAACATAGACAACCTCCGTACTGCGAGTCACACTCCGGTCTGCCCCTTTGGTGTCCGGCATATTAGAGAGGTTCATATGTACATGCTTTTTGTACATAGTAGAACCACCAATTATAATGACCGCCTTGTGATTGTGGCATTTTTTTACCTGAGCTTAAAGCTGAATTACAGTCCGTACTGTGCAATCTCGGGGATTGTTTTCATTTTTTGTTTTGAATTTGTTGATATGTTACACTTCAGTAATGGCATACATGGAGTAAATGGGAGTAAACCGTCAGTCTGCCATTACGACCGTTGTGTTTACAAATGCTCGATGAGCTGAAACGTCGGTTTGGGAAAACTTTGGGGTTCTTTTACTTGTTATTATTGTTTGGAAAGGACATCTGATGTTAATAATGAAGGAAAAGGTAAGTTTGTCCCATAATTTTCATTTTCGCTAGTAAATGCTCTTTGTTTGTGAGTCTCACAAACATTGCCGAGCTGAGATTGCGCAGTATGGACTGTAATTCATCTTTAAGCTCAGTTATTTTGTTAAATCAGTAAACTGGCCAGCTTTTGTAGTTCCATTATTACAGTAATACAACCACTCAAGACGGTTTTGATGAGATACATGTGTGGCAATAGCAAATTAATAAGCATGACAAACAGTGAAATATTTTCATTCCAATTTTGTGATCAATCAAAGCAAGTATTAAATAATTTGAACCAGTTTCTGATTGGTATGGCATCAACTTACATTGTTCCATGGTAAGCTGATTTAAAAGGGATTAAGACCATGATAATAATAATACTTTGTCTCTAGACTCTTACCAATAATATGACGATTGGTTAATATAAAAATATTATGACCTGAAAGTAGTTGCATAACAGGGTTTCACTTACATACATGTACAATGTTTATCTCTTGTGTAATTTTATGCAGCACTTGAGCAATGGTACTCTTACCTAGATATGTTATATTTTCGCACATTTCTCCTCCATTGTCCAAGGAAACTGTTGCAAAGTAGCTCATTTCCTCCTTTTCTGTTGGCCCAAGGATGTAGGTAGGAATGGGGACTGAAATATAGCAACATACAACAATGACAGATGTTGAGTGGCATGCCTGTGAATTAGCTGGATAGCTAAGTATTAAGTATAAGTGCGGAGGCGAGGATGATTTTCAAGTTTAAGACGCTGCACCCGCGAGGACTAAATATCGATTTTGCATTCATTTAAGTTGTTCTCTAAAGCTTTCAACAGCGCGCGCGCGTGACATGAACGTTACTTTATTTTAAATTTAAAATTCTATCACGCGCGTCTGTTTTTTTCAGTTGCTGTAGTCCCTGATGAAGAGATACCGGTAGTAATCTCGAAACGTCAGACGACTGTTATCGGTTTTTTGGTGCTATTTTTGTGATATTTGACATTCCTGTTTTTACCATATTAGCTAAGTATTTGTCCACTATAAAAACATCATTATTACTTTTATTCATGAAACTGGCCTATTGCAGGACTGCAAATCCTGTTTCAAATAATTATTCTTCCTGGTCAGGAGTTGAAGCACCAGGGCTCTCAATAAGGTCCATCACCCGTAGCATCTGTTACAGGTGAGTGCACTTGATGGGACCTTGATGCTACGGGTGATCTTGCCTGTTAATTATAGGTTAAATTTACTGACCAAGCAACAAGCTTGTTATGCAGTGTTCTCCTTATCAGGTGGTAACAGGTAAAATTTACCGCTTGAAGCAACATTTTTTACTGCCTGCAATCACTTGGAGGTTTTTGAAATTCAACAAAGTGTTTATTCTATAATAAAAAATATTGTTGTGTAAGGAATGAATTGCAAAATTGTTGTAAGCTATTTTATCTTTGAAGGTCGAAGGTGTGCATACGTGAATTTGCCTAAAATTATTATTATTAAGGTCTCTAAATGAAGGAAATGGGGTTTCAGAGAACCTAGCGCAACTCCCTAGGAAAGTGAGCCTCAGGCGCACACTTTTAGTTTAACCGGTTAGGAATGCTCCACTACCTGCTGAGCTATAATTTAGGGAGAACACTGGTTATGGGTGTTAAGATCAGAGCAATGCCTGTCACAAATCTTAATGGCAGGCCTGAGCACTATCTCTGACACCTTTAGTTTCCAACTTAGCTTATCAGTTGACATTAATGGCCAATGTTAAGTATTAAAAATATACATTAATGACCCACCTGTACTGTGTCCAGAGGAGTATGCTTCCCATTCTGTTTTAGACTCTTCACTTGTTCCAAAGAAACTTCCAACACATAGCAGCATCTGGATGATGGCAGAGAAAATATTTAATTAGAGCTACATTTTCTGGATCTAGTGACTTTGTCAATACATTTTATCAAATAAAGAAGTGCATAAATAAATGTTATAATATTTTTGGTTATTTGTTTTACCTCAAAATCTTTGTTTTTCTTCAAAATATTTCTAACCCTTCCATACAGCACATTGATCTTTCCACACACATCTCCACAAACAAGGCTACAGAGAAAAACAGCATTATTGTCATCAATCACACTCTGGCTTCTGGCAGCTCACATGGGGGTCATGGCTCGTGTATGACAACTGTATTGTGATGTATTGTGTTAGGTTGTATTGTATTGTACAGGGCCTCTGATATTACGCGATAAAAAAATGGAAATTATGCGATTTTTTCGTGGCAAATTATGCGATAAGCAAGGACTATTATGCAGAAAAATATGCAAATTATGCTATTTTTTCTGGAACTTTTTTATGCATGTTTTACTAGGTTTCAGAGGAAGAAAACGAAAATAGCTGTTTTAAAACGGTGCTCGCTATCTTTGTGGGACATTTTGAAGCTTTTAGCTATGGAGGAACATCCAAAACGAACGACAGAATCCAAGAAAAGAGTCTGTAAACGAGCGACCATCTTGGTTAACCTTAGTAACCAGGCTAAATAAAACATGCGCTCAAGAAATTTAAGCGGTTACCAAGCTTGTTGTGGCCAAGAACGAACGCAGTTTCGATCGAAAGTGGCGGTTTGTTTATTTGATACAGGATAATTCAATAGAAAAAAACAAATTTTAGCTTAAGTTTCTTAGCTAAAGCGATAGTGTATTGTGTGGTTTGTTCACATTATGCGATTTTGTGTGATTTTCTACGAATTATGCGATTTTTCGTGAATTATGCGATCGGATGCGATTTGAGGCCGATTATGCGAAATCGCACCATCGCGTAATATCAGAGGCCCTGATTGTATTACGTTGTATTGTATTAGGTTTTATGACGTCAGTCAGATCGTCGTACATGAGCCATGACCCTCACATGGCTACAACTTGATTTAATGATCGGATTTCTACAAAAAGGACATCCGACAATAGACGTGTCTGCGTGAAGACTTAAGCCTGATATCAGTGGGGTTTTTTTGCAGTGATGGTACTATAATTTTAATTTTAAAATTTTTAAACAGTTTTACAGTGAAATGTATGGAAAACTCAAAAGCAAACATGCGCTTCCCAGCACAATCACAACCCTCAAATTTAATAGCTCTAAAAACTTTTGCAGGATATCTTAAGCTAACATATAACAGATATTCCAGAAATTAAATTTTACCGTGAATATTTAACATTGAATTCTCATACAAACACTGTATTTTGCACCACGTTTGCCCTACTTTCAAAATCGGTCAGTGTAAAACGCAGACTGCAGACCGGGGGTAAAATGCAGACTGAGGGTAAAATGCAGACTGCAGACTGCAGACCAGGGGTAAAATGCAGACTGAGGATAAAATAAAATATTAATAACCCTAACCCTAACCCTAGTCTGCAGTCTGCATTTTACCCCCGGTCTGCAGTCTGCGTTTTACACTGACCCCTTTCAAAATGGCGGTCCCGACCGTGAAACCTTCTATTTTGGGGGGACATCCGACATAACCAGTCAGTTATTGTTTAAGAAGAGTGCATATTTTAAGTATCAACTTCTTCTCCCTACTCACATTTTAAGAGGTGTTCCCATTATAATTGCAGAAGACAAACAATTTTGTAATTTCCTCGATTTCCGATTTCACTCTTCAGTTCAGTTTTGCCGCCATCTTGAATTTCTGAGCCTCGCTTCCATTACAGATAAACAGTGAGCATGCCGGGAGAAATTCATAAGACCACGTGGTTCGTCCTCTTTTCAGTGGCAGCCATGGCGGAACAGGTCAGTTCATGGCGAAAGAAGTTTTCTTTTCGCCTGAAAAGCACTGTTTAGCTAGAAATAAAATGCGTTCTTGTATCGAGAGGCTACATCTATCTTCAAAGTACAATTTAAAGGAAAGATTACTACAGAAATCATTCCTGTTTTGCCATATTTTATTTCATACTGGCGAGCAATTTCGGCATGTGTGTCATGTTTGATCCCAGCTTTGGCTGTAAACTTATTCTTCTGATTGATGTGTATCTTATTAAAACCACTCATTCTCCTTCGTTTTTGGATGTATTTGCGGCACTCTTGAGTTCCTTAATCGAATTTCTTTGTCCAAAATATTTAACTTTTCTAATCAACAATTCAAGGCTAGGGAACTCGAAAACTTGGTCGCAGCAATTTGTGTTAGGAAATAATGTCTTTCACTAGATCTCGCGATATTTTCGGTATGCTTCCATAAACACTAACAAGATGTTGTTATAGTGTGTTTCCGTGACTTGCATGCCACAGTTTTGTTTATAGGCCAGTGGAAAAGAATGTTGATTATGAAAGGCAACCCAAGCTGAAAGCCCTAAGATCTGTTTCACTGCTCCAGATTTTATTCAGTTGAACTGATTTCCTAAAAGATGCCCTGTTGAAAGACCAATAGACAAATTCGGTTAACGATTTGTTGTACCCAATTCAAACCTTCTGGGAATAAGATTCTTTGTTCACAATATTTCCATATAATTTCCATGTCAGTGCTTCATTGTTATGGAAATATAACGAACAAAGAGTTCTAATCCCAAAAGGTTTGAATTGGGTACAACAATGCGTTAGCCGAATTTGTCTATAGTTTGTGGCTGGTTGACAAGGGAGCAATTTTATTGTGGCACCTACATAGGGTGCATTCCATTCCGGATTTCCCATTGTTCATGGAAATCCATCCCAGAGAAGGATTTTGGTGCATCGAAATCCGTTTTCGGCATTTGCGTTTTATTGGGAAATCCAAAAATGGAATTCCCTATGGAATGCACCCTACTGTATTCATGGTTCATACAATCTTGAAAAGGTCTTGAATTTTAGCAGTCGTCTTTAAAAGTCCTTTAATTTGGTTAAGGTCCTTGAAAAGTATTTGATTTCTTTATTAGGTCTTGAAAAGTCCTTGAAATTTAGAACTTTGTGTACGCCCTATCACTTTTCTGATAAATTAAATGATTTTGCTACGGAAAAATTGGCCACCAGCGACTTTTAAAACCCGAAAATAGCTAGCGAAAATGTCGGCATAATATGTGAATGCGTACATGAAGCAAAATTGTAATCTTTGCCTCAATTTCATGCACCAGGTGACAAAGAGTTTCGATTTCGTGAATAAAACTTATTCCTTGAAAACTATTTTTTGTCCTTGAAAAGTCCTTGAATTTTATTTGTCTGAAGTTGTACGAACCATGTGTTTATGAATTGACCCAAAGTTTTCTCTAGTCTATCATTATACCAGTTTTGTAAACATGTATGCCATCTGACAGGGCTAGAACCATCCTGTCTGGTTTACTCTTTAGTGTTCACAGTAGTCCTTATCACAGTAAATTCAAATTTTATGTTGGCCTGATTGCAAAGATTTATCAACAACAGGGCTGTGGTTTAGCTGTGCCCAAGTTTCATAGCCGACTAACTTTTGTCTTAAGGCAACAAGAAAAACTTTTTGGGCTCCCTATAATAACTCTTAGAACACAGCTTTGAACACTATGGGAAGAACATCTTAAGTTTGAGAGTCTTATCTTTTAAAATAGCAAAGATTTAGTTCTGCCAGGTCTGAACATTTTATAGGCATTTGTGTGGCAATGTCCTCGAAAAAAACTGACTGTCAGTATGGTAGCTGCACTCTTAAACATTTTGCTATTTTTAAGGTGCTCTTACCTGCAGTTTTGATAGATTTTTGCTGCCTGGCTAACATCAAATTTTAAATTTAATTTCACATGGCCTCCGTGGTCCAAATTTGATTTCCAATACTGTGTTTAGTGGTAAACTTGTCAAAAATGAAAATGCGAGCTACATGTATCTGGGTTTCAAGGAAGTGTTGTTCTTCTTGTAGTGCTTTATGTGGGTATTAACACATAGTTGATTTGTTTTCAGACCGAGAGAGCCTACCAGAAGCAGGCGCCAATTTTCCAAAACAAAAAGCGTGTCCTGGGACAGCCAGGCAAGAAGAAGGAACTGAGATACGTTAAGAATGTTGGTCTAGGATTCAAGACTCCCAAGGAGGTATTTGCATTTGATTGTTATTGTTAGTTGACTGTGTCTGAAGGTGGAGGAGCAGTTGGGTCAAGATACAACACTTGTAGATTTAGTGAGTAATTTGATGTGGTTTTAACTTTACTGCTGCATGACTATACAGTTAACAGTACTTTCCCATGGTCCTGTTTGTTTTTCCGTATTAAACAAAATAAAATTTGGGATTTTTATTCAATGTTGAGTTTTAGGCACCAACTCTTGCAAATGAGTGATATAATGTGACTCATTTAAAGTTGATTATTCAGTTGAGCATTATTAATTGCAACTTAAATGCATTCTTAAGTCAAGTATGATACCACTAAGGTTAAGTTACTACTCGCAAGATTCCTGAGTGTGTATCTATTTAACTATTATAGCACGAAAGCGCGCGTGATATCGCCTAATACTTAGCCCACGAGGCCGTAGGCCGAGTCGGCTAAAATAAGGCAAAAAAAGAAAAAATATCCAAGCCAAGCCTTTTATTTTAAAAAAGCTTACATATGTTTTACCGCGCGAAACTTGCAACATCACACAGTTCATGAATGAAAGTGGCGCCTTTGTCAATATTGTGCAAGCTTGAACACTATAACTGTTTTGTAATTCAACACATTGATAACAAATCACAGTTTCGATAAAAAATTCATTGAGATTACAACCTTTCATTAAGTAAAAAGGCTAACAACAATATTTTGCCTCGCACCATTTCTTAAACAAAAAACAGCGAATGCCGAAACTTTCGCTAAGCTAAAATTAATTTAGCGTACACAATCAGTTGAGAGTTTCTACGAAGAGCTTTCGTCTACTCAAAGAACGGGACAAAGTAGTGACTACAAGAATTAAAACACAGTAAAATGGCATAGAATGTCTTAGTTACAAGTGTTTCGTATCTTAAAAAAAGGTCAATTCAGAATCAAAACAAATTGAATAAACACACGGCTACGAACCTAAACATAGTGGCGAAAAGTCGGAAAAAACGGCAGCGTGGACAGTATGTCTTACAAAAATTCACAGCTAAAGGATACAAGAAACGGTTAAAACATCGTACCTGTAGTTGATTTGGCTTTTTATTCCCTTCCATCAGCACCAAATTTTCAAACATCGAAGTACGAGCTGAATCAATCAATGTTGTTTACAAACTTGCTCGTTTCTTAGCTCCTACAACCGTAATGACGAGATCAGAAACTATTCTGAGGAAGCATCAAGCCTATATCACATTCCAGAGGTGATTACCAAAGGAATTTTACGAAAATTGTGCTCCTTCATTCACTCCTTGTCGAGCGGTCAAACTTTGAACCAGTTTTCATTCAGCTACGCCAAGAAACACTGCGACCAGTACAGCAACCACGACAACGCGAAAATTTCGCACCTTTTTTGTCCAATCATGTGAACAATACTTTTTCTCTTTTCTTTTCTTCTCTTTTTTTCTTTCGTTTCCCTTTTTTAACTAATAGTTCACACACTTTTTTGCCCCAAAACACGAAATTGCAGCCAGCAGTCATTTTCACTTTCCTTCAAAATGCGAAATTTACCGCCATCGCTGGTTATACGTCATGTAGACATAACGCATATCGATAACTTTTTGACCATATTTGGGCAGTGTATCAATGTGTTGAATTATAAATTCAGTTATTAGAGAGGGGTCTAATCTGTAGATAGGTTGACATGGCTGTTCTTCAGCTTTGAGGTTGCTTGTTACACAAGGAGAATAGGTGATCAACAACTCTTAATAGCCTCCAATGCTTGTTGTCTCTTAGTTGTTTTTCATCCTTCAGTTGCGAGTCATCTTCACTCCAGTTGGCATCCATAATTAAATAGCCGGTTGTTAGTTGCATGCAGTGCTGGTTTATCTCTGAGTTACTATAATTGTGGACGCAGGAAAGGGGGCTGAATAAATTGCTTACTGTTCTTGTAACATCTTTTAACAGGCTATCGAGGGAACATACATTGACAAGAAGTGCCCCTTCACTGGAAATGTAAGCATCCGTGGACGTATTCTGACCGGCATTGTGGCAAGCATGAAAATGAAGCGTACAATTGTCATCAGACGCGATTATCTACATCACATCAAGAAGTACAACAGATTTGAAAAGCGGCATAGGAATCTCTCTGCCCATCTTTCACCTTGCTTCAGGTAGGATTGTTTTCATTACCGTTCACTGCTGGTCACTGGCATCACAGTCAATATGTATTATTTGTCGGCATGGAGGTTGCTAAGGGCACAGTTTTTAACAGGAAACATGATACATGTAGCAAAATTGCACTTAAGTAAGGTGTAAAACAGGGAGCAGTCTTGCATAGCATCTGGATGGGAAGATCCAGACTAGTGTCCAGAGTGCGCCACATTAGCCAATCAAATTCAAGTATTTAGGATTCAGGACAGCTGAGATGCTTCAGGAAAAAATTACATTGTAGACATGTTCTCACTTCTGCAACTTTTCATTTTAGTTTGTATTGTAAATGACTGTTCATTGACACAAAGTAAACACCAATAAATTACTTAAAGTAGTTAGTCAGATACACTCATAAAGAGCAAAAAGAAGTAATATCACCGACTGAACATAAACATGAAAACCTTTTTAATAATCCATTCATGCTGGGTTAATTAATGCAAAAAGCTTCAGCTATGTTAGGCCCTGTTCAAACGTCGAACTTCACATGTGCCGAATCTAATGCAAATGAGCAAGAACAATAGATTTTGCTCATTTGCATTAGATTTGACACATGTGAAGTTCGATGTTTGAACCGGGCCTTACTGTTTTAGTATAGAAATCAAACTTCGTCTAACGAGTGTTAATAATAGTAATTATAATAATGCCTAACTTATGTAGTGCAAGAGTTTGCCACAGTGTCAAGTAAACTCTCAGACAAATCATTTCAAACATCTACAAGGTTTTAGCAAGGTTTCCTCTAAGATTTTGTTTTGTTTTGTTTTATTTTTTGTTTTGTTTTAGGGACGTTGCTCTTGGTGATGTGGTAACTGTTGGTCAGTGCCGTCCTCTCAGTAAGACTGTAAGATTCAATGTACTGAAGGTCAGCAAAGGAAAGGCCGGCAAAGACAAGAAACAATTTGAGAAATTCTAATTGTGATTGATTTCCTTCTTCTGCTGACAATAAAATATTGTGTTAGAAAGAAAAATGTGTGAGATTTTTTGTGTTGTAGAGCGCTGTTTACACAGGCGATTTTTTATGCTATTGATGTGGTTTCAAATGTCTTGAAATCAACTGTGTAAACTACTTGTGATTTTTGTTCCACGTTTAAGGGGATTTAATATTTTTAAATGCAATGGGAGCGTTATTGGAAGATTTTTTTGGAATAGTATTCCGCAATTAATCAGAGACAAACCATCTAGAAAGATGTTTAGAAAAGCACTTTTACGCTGGTAACTTGCTCAATACTAATGAAACATCTCTTTTGACATTTATCAAGCTATTTTATGTTTTCCTTTACTTTTTTACTAAAAAATTACAAGTTTATTGTTTATACTTATATAACTTTAGGGGGGACAATATTAGTTTATCTAGACGTGCCCCTCTTCTCCTCAGTTACATTCATTGGTTTTCTCTGACCAAATCGATTCGCGGAGTGAAAATAAAAGAAATAACAGTCAAACTTGAGTCTTGCACCCTGATACCAGTGTGCAGAACAAAGTTCTAATAAGGAGGAGCGGTGTCTATGGACAAGAGTGAAGGTTCAACAACAACAATTTATTTCACACACCTTCCACCTTCATGTTCTGAGAACATCACTTGCTTGAAATTCGAAATTCCTACCCATACTCAATACTGTTGTCATAAGCCAATCTAAAGGCCCGTTTACACATGCGATTTTTGTCGCGCTCTCCAATGGAACCTTTTTTCGCAAGTGTAAACTAGCGGCGATTTCTTGTGCGATTCGAGTGCGATATTTGGTTTCATCAGGTGCATCAGGTTTCGAACGTGTTTGAAACCTCTGCGACACCGCACGACAAATTGCGCCGAAATCGCCGCTAGTTGACACACGCGATTTGAAGATGCAACTTGCGCACGACAAAAATTGCGCAAAAGATATACCTAATAGAGTGTGTGCGCTCACGTGACCCTTGACTTACCGTCCGCCATGTTGGAGGACTACTTTGATGGGTTTTCCCTTCTAGAGAGCGGGCAGTGCGAGCGCTTTTGAAATCATAACTCGCGTTTCTTTTAACGTTATGAATTAAAATCGAAAAGGTAGCTAATGCACAGTGCTTTTTTGTCATTTGTGCTAATTTAATCCCAAAAACCCTTTTCTTTCGATAATTAGGTCCGTATATGTTTCGATCAGTTCGATTTGCCGATTTGCCGGCCCGATTTTTTTAAACTTTAAAAACATTATCACAGAGTAGAAAATCAGCCACACTTATAAAATCGGTTTTACGTCAACAATATTTCTTATAAAATGGAATCATTTTCATGGTCGCGAAAACTCGTAGAATCATTCTTGTAGCGCGTCTATTTAGCTAGTTTGTCGGTTCCTTGATTGCCCGCTGCAATTTGTCTGCACGAAATTTTGTTTCGAAGTGGTTTCTGTGGGGAACTTGTTCCCGGCTGCTTACTGTTTAGCCAAGAAAACTGGTATTTTCGGTTGGAAAGCAAAAGGTTCGACTGATTTTCAGGGCATTTGGGTTGGAACTAGCGGAAAACCTTCAGTGATTAGTAGCGTGAGCCCGGCAGCCGAGCACGGTTTTCAAAGGGTCTTCAAAAATGCCTCAGAAATTCTCACAGAATTTTCACGAAAAGCTTCATTTAAACCTCCTTAGAGTATTCTATCTTTGTTTAGAAATGCCAAGCGCTTCGAAAAATTAATTTGGTCTTGTAGTTGACGAATTATCCGAGCTTGTGCATACTATAAAATCGCTGTGTTTCGACACTTGGAAAATCTAGTGTCGAGCACATAGCGATTTTATAGTATGCACAAGCTCGGAGAATTCGTCAACTACAAAACCAAATTAATTTTTTGAAGCGCTTGGCATTTCCAAACAAAGATAGAATACTCACAGGAGGTTTCTGAATGAGGCCTTCGAGATTTTAGCATATTTCTCAGCATCGGTGGCTCAAGTTTGTATGTTTCAGTCACCATTTTGATTACGTCACTCCTCCAACATGGCCGCTGGTAAGTTTGTGACGTCATCCGCGCACACACTATTCAATAAAGGTTGCTTTGACAAGTAGTCATTGGTAACTGGGCATTGGTGTTTGGGCATACGGAACACAATGCAATGCTTTGCATGAGTGACCGCCAAACAATAGCTTCCTTTATTGAATTAGGTATATATTCGTATAATAGCGTTGCGCCCTACTATCTGAACGCCTGAAAAATGACATTTGGTATGATCACATTTGTTTTCGTCAACAAAGGTGTAAATAGGGGCTGACGAGTGACCCACTATAACCTTTCCTTTACCCTTGCATTGCCTATGCGATGTTTTTCCTTGCATGGGCCTCTTCTCCCCGGGACTCTCATACAAAAACGACGCAGGTGCCCGTGCTCTTTATGGTGCTTAAATCTAAAATGACCACCGATAGAATTATCGCGGTACCTTCTAGGGAATTGAGCCCAAAAAATATGACTGAATATGACGTGTTGTTCTCGAATTGGCCTCTTAGGGGTAAAAATCCATTGAGTCACGCCCATCAAACGAGGTTCTGGTACTTTTTAGGGTGTTTTTTGAAAAAAGTTCCAACGAGCACCCCCCGTCATTTTTATATGGGCAGGCTTTTCATCATTGAGCGAACGAAACGCGAGCGCGGATAGTAACTGCCTGCAACAAGTAGCCCTTGCACAGGCGACGCCACGGCTAAAAAAATCGCATAGAATAGGGTTTAAGATCGAGTCAACGGAACAAATTTTTCGCTACGACAATACAGTCTTGTTTTGGCCGCCTGTGTCAGAGTGGCCTCGTATATGATTTTCAATGCGTGCGCGCCGCAGACGCGGCTAAAAATGACATTTTTAGACGCAGACGCGGCTAAAAAATCGTATAGAATAGGGTTTAAGATCGAGTCAACGGAACAAATTTTTCGCGACGACAATACAGTCTTGATTTGGCCGCCTGTGTCAGAGTGGCCTCGTATATGATTTTCAATGCGTGCGCGCCGCAGACGCGACTTCTCCCCCCCCCCCCCCCCCCCCCCCGCAAATAAAAAAAAAAGTGTCACTTGTGCAAGCGTGAAAAATCGCTTTGCTAAAGTTTCTAAAGGTCTTCTCCGAGAAACCCTGGGAACGAAAATTAATTTCACTAACGGAACTTGGAAGGTTGTTCTTCCCAGCCTGTTCCAAAAAACAGAACACTACAAAGATTTTTAACGTCGTCATAATAATTTTTATTTTCTACTATACTTTAAAAAATACATTATTTTTCTTTTCACACTAGCATAATTTACACTCTGCGACAAATGTAAACAATAAATTAAATCTTGGTATTGGCTAGTTTGCAAGGCAATATTGAGCAAGCAAACAATGCGTAATAATGCTAATACATTTGTATTTCAATATGAACGATATTCGAAATGTATATGTTTAGTCTGCGTATGAGCGTACGAATATTTTGTTTTTGATACGGAGATAATTGTGATTAAATGTCTAAATGAATAACCATAACATAAATACTTCTGCTAGCATGACGTACTGGTTTTTGGTCCAGCAATATTAGTTGGAATACAAATATTTTGTGTTGTAATTCTTAAAATTACAAAATCGGTACATTTATTAACCCTGAAACACCCGCGAGTGCCCAAAATAAAAATTCAAATTCAGAGGATTTGTGAGCTCAATCAAACGCTGATTAGGCTGCGAGTAGTCCCTCATTTTTCCTCAGGGATAGTTGAGCAAGCGAAACGCGAGCGCGCGTGAACACCTTTATCGCGTTTCGCTCGCTCTACCATCCCTTAGGAAAAATGAGGCACTACTCGTAGTATAACACTGATTGATCTTGTTACATGAAATTCCTCTTGCCGTGACAACCTCACAAGGAACCTTGGCCCGTCATCGGGCTTCAGTTAGAGAGGGTCCCTCAGGAAGTGGTGTTGAAGAAGCTCATCAGCTGAGGGCCGCAAGTCCGGGTCCCTATAATTACAAACAGATGATTTATTATTTAATGGCAAAGCTTCAAAACATTGATCATTCCAGAACGGGAAACAATGAAAACTGTTCTTTTGAACTCGGAATCCATTCTGGTGTTCGAAAGTTAAAGGATGGAGAACTCTTCTCTTTTGTTATCAAATCCTTGAAATTATAACTAAAAACCTCTACAGATGTTTGTCCTAGTTCTTTCAATCACGCTTAGATAATTGAAACGCCTGTGACAAAATTCGACAAACGTACCTCGTTAGACATTTTTTCACGAAGTCCCGAGCACCTTCCGAGAAATCTTCGCTAAGTTGCGGCACCGCTAACGAGCCACTTCCGATGGCAAATATGGCTGCCATTGGAGGCATATCAGACCTGGAAAGAAAACATCAAACCTTAATAAATATTTGGGTCTCCTTCCCTTAGCTACTGCCTTAACAAAGCGCAGTTATAGTTACTAGTTTGAGAGCGATTTTCAACTAAAGGTGCTGTTACACGAGGCAATTTTTTCCTGCAACTTGCAACGCAACGCATACGAGAGCCGTTGCGACATGTTGCGACACAAGTTGCTGATTACATGTTACACGTTTGCAACTTGTCTCGCAACATTGCAAAAAGTAGATAAGTGGTCAACTTTTTCTGCAACTCGCAACGCAATTTTTCGTTGCGAAACAAGTTGCGCAGAGAAGGTGTTGCACGCGCAATTTCACCGGCAACTTGTCTCGCAACGGCTCTCGTCAGCATTGCGTTGCAAGTTGCAGGAAAAAATAGCTTTGTGTAACGGCACCTTAAGTGTCGAAAGTAATTTCGTGACTTGCTCGCCAATTTTTTCCCACACTTGGCGCCGGTTACATGGACAGCAAAACCCCGCCAACTCGAACACCGACCTTTTTCCCTTGGATAGCTTTCTCAGTCAATTACTATCGGATAACTCGAACCCCCGCTATCTCGAACAATTTATCGTTTCTCCTGGATTGTCCGCGTCTGTTGTGAATTGCCAGAAATAGCTCTAGTATTATCCTGCCTCCTATTGTGGCCAACAAATAACATCGTTGTCAGGATGGCCGAGCGGTCTAAGGCGCCAGACTCAAGGTTGTCACCTTCCCATTACGCAATGGGAGCGGGCGTTCTGGTCTCCGAATGGAGGCGTGGGTTCGAATCCCACTCCTGACACACATCTTTTTTTTCTTTTTTCATTTCATTTTTCTGTAGTGATCAGCCAGAATAATTACTTTGGTTTTGGTTTTAAAGACACTCGTTTGAAAATAGCTCAAAAACGTAGTATTATTATTAGTTGTAGAAATCGGTAGTTTTATATTTCCTTCTTTTTAAGTATGGAGAAGTATTTTTTAAAAACTTCAACTGTGCGTCTAATACAAGGGCAGATCTAAATGATTTCTTGAAACAATAGAGCAAACGCAAAAGAAATATCGAAAGATGGGAGTCTCTTCTCCTCCTTTTAAGAAATTACACTTAACCGTTAACTTACCAAGGGGGTTTTGCAGTTGCCATTTCAAACACCGTACAGCCCACACTCCTGTTAAAGAAAAAGTTGAACAGTTACTATAAAAAACTGGCAAATATACAAACGCCACGGCAAGATAGGTAACAATAGCTATTATCTGGAGCAACACAGCGCTGAAATGAGTGTAAAAAAAAAAACCAAAGAAATTATTCTGGCCAATAACAACAGAGGCAGACGATCAAATGAGCCAATCAGAACCGTTGAAGTCAAGCGCGGGAAAACGCGTGCGAGAAGGTCACAACCGGTTTCACATACCACGCAGCTCTTTACAACCTCTAATTTCATTGGACCTGTATATCATGCAGCTTTATTGTTTTTAGGTCTAGGGTCTATTGTTAGCCATTGTTGTGTTGTTTGTTCTATTGTTTTCTCAGCAAATCAGAGAAGACCTTGTAAGAGCTGCGTACTGCCCACCGGTTTTGGTTATTCCTGGCTTTCAGTTGACTTTATAAACAGTCAAAAATCTAAACTTTACATACTGCAAAGCTGTTTCTAACAGAATATGTAGATACCAGTGCTACAATCCTTCACAAAAAGTTTCAGGTTTTCACCATGTTTTGCTTTCGATTTGTACAGGTTTAAAACGTGTCACGCAATTCGTCACGCTATTTCAGATAAGCCGTGAAAATAAACAAAATTGAACCAGTTGAAAGTTATTTTTGCATTATAGATGTTTATAAGCTGATTTTATGGACTTTTTATTGAATCCCATCTTTTGTGATGGGATTTTTGGTGTAATTAAGACTGGCCGCCATGTTTGTGTTCCTAAGTGGGACACAAAGATGGCCTCTCCATATATTTTTTACTAAAAATGACCAATACTTGTTCGCCTATAATTCTTGAACGAAATACTCTTGCGCTTAAAAATTTGACCCAGATGTGCAGTTATAAACTCTCTACAATTCCATAAACATTTTGGGATTGAAACATGCTTTTTAATGCTTCTGAATTTTGATATGACGTAAGTGCAAACCAGCAATACTTCTGATTGGTTGAAAACGTAGCAAAGCGAAGTAATGCAAAATCAAGCAATCGCGAAATTATTTTTTATACTCATTTGAAAACCGCCCTTTAAACAAAACATAATTCTTGGAGTGAGATGAAATTTCAGGCTAATCGAAAGTCTGCAGTTTGGGTTCTGAGCGACAGCTTTCAGTTTCAAAAGCAGAGGCCGAATCAGATTGCAAATTTGTCAGCGTTACCAAGACAGCAGTGTCGCTTACCAGATATCCGACTTCCGGCCGTGCCCAGTCTCCCGGATAACCTCGGGCGCCATCCAGTAGGGTGTTCCCTTCATGGAACGAAGAATGTTGCTTCTGCTCATGCTCAGATTCTGAAACAAAACCAGAGGAACGTCAGGTCACGATAAAGGTCAAAAGATCACGCTAAAGGTGTATGGCCATAAATAGCACAAACTTACCATGTACAGTCGTTTAGCGCAACCGAAGTCGATCAACTTGAGAACTCCACTTGGCATTATAAGGATGTTACCGCCTTTGATGTCTCTGCATTATAAAAGAAGCACAAAGATCATGAAATACTGTGTATTTATCGACTGAATGGGAGGGCCGGACATGCATGTCGTGGCGTGCACATTCTTTTGTAGATCCAGATGTTATCATCATGACAATTACATTTTGTTTGAAAATAAAATAAAATGTCTTCAAAGCGTTCTCTATCATTGCTAAATTAAAGTCAAAATTTAGCGGAATTTTATGACAAAGCAGTAGTTCTTTAAATGGCATCGCATAAGGCTGTCGCACTGCATGATGCCAACTCCTGCAGCCTTTCTTTGAATTCGGAAACTTGTTATGGAAAGCGCGGGAGTGCCATACAGTTTGCTAAAAGTGAGCTGTCAAGCTCAGTGTTTCACCGTTAACTCAATGAAAAATCAGACTAGGAGAACATGTCAGTCATTTCACTCGAATATCCAAAGCACCTATGAGTTACCTACCTATGAATGACGTTGTTGCCATGGATATAGGAAACGCCTGACAGCAGCTGCTTGGTGTATCGACGGAACACGGACTCATCAAGACAGCCAAATCTACACAAAAGACAATAAAAATAGTCCCATGAAGTTCACACTTAACTTAGGTTACTGTACTACTAAAGGAATAATAGATATTAGATTAGGAACCTTACCGTGCAAGTATGGAAGCGATGGAGCCCCCAGGTACGTACTCCATGAAGATATTTACGACGCCCCCGTCTAAACAAGTGCCCATGAACCTGAGAATGGTCGTGCAAAAAAACAATCAGTTACATGTAAGTTATAAAGAATATGAAGGGAAAACAGCTAAGTTAGACTAGCTCTTAGCAGCTCGTTTTTGCTGCGACGACAGGGATTGTTATGATTCTAGAACGAAATACTTGGACTACAAACGTGCGAAGCGCATGCGAGATTTAGATATGCGAATGTGGGATACGAGGTGAAGCATGTAAGGCTGCGTTCTATAAAACCAGTTGCCAATTTGATTCTAGTGCCCGAATATTCCAAGACAAGGAAACGAAGATTGTAGCTCTTCTTTCAGAGTCAGAATTTGCCTGCGTGGCAGGGGAGGAGGGGGGGGGGGGGGGTAACAGCGGGCAGAGATGGGGGAGAGATGAGGACGGGGCGAAAAACGAGAAAAAAGGGAAGTCCCCCTTCACTCCTCCTCCAATTCCCCCCCCCCATTTGCGCCTACAATGCAGGCCATAAGTCGGTTAGAGACAAAATAAAAAGTTCTGTACTTACTTCACAATATTTTTGTGTTTCAGAGATTTCAGCAGAGACACTTCTTCTTGAAGTTTTTCGTATTGCTAAGAAAAGAAATTTAGAAACAAACTCATGTGAATATTCGAAGTTTTGTGAAGCTACAGCATGAAAACAATTAACCTGTGGTTAGGCTCTATTAATTTACATTTCGCTTGGTAAACCATTCGCGCTGGAAACTCGAAACGAAAAGATCAACGGAAAGAGATATCAGGCCCTATTAGCGGAGGACCCCATAGGAATAAATAAGAGCACTGCTAATATTTAGCCTGATTGCAAGTTAGTGAACAAACTCAATAAACGGGAAAGAGAAAAAAACCTAAAAACAATTTGCTGAACTTTAAACCATCATCATCATTAAAGTACGTTTTCACGGATTGCACGAGTTATAACTTGATTTCTGTCGGATGGAAATGAAGGCCAACTTTGTTTAAACGTGTACACAACATGCAGCACGCTACACGCTGCACGCATAACGCAGCACGCAGGGTTCACATTCCGTTTCAAAATAAGAAACAAAGAGTGACAATGTCGGCGTTACCTCTTCCGCCTCCTCCCAGTTGCTGTGATTGAGTTCCACTTGTTTCACTGCGATCATCCCTCCCGTGTTAGTCAGTCCGCACCAAACCTTATAAGAAAATGGCGGAACACAAATTAGCTTCACAGTAAAATAAATCAAATAAATAATTTTCCTTTACTTACCCTCAGTCAGTCGCCACTTTAGAAACGAGAAGGAAAATAGGCCGAGTGAACTTTCGCAACGACTTCTGGGACTGTTACATGGGGCAGAGACAAAAGAAGCGTCCCCTGTAACGATCCCAGAAGTCGTTGCGAAAGTTCACTCGGCCCAGTTTCCTTCTCGTTTCTGAGTAGTACTTTCTTATGGCGCTCTTACTTTTTCAATACTTTTCAAAACGGAATACTGAACTTTTATCTTTGTCTTTGCACTTGGCCAACTCTGAAGCCAGGAGTCAAAGGGTTGATAAATTCATAGTACTCACCGTTCCAAACGCCCCTCTTCCAAGCACGTTCCCTTTCTTCCAAACAATTTCCTCCTCACAGCTCTCGGAATACTGGCTCCGAGCAGACGTACTGAGTCGACTCCGTACCACGTTATCAGACACCACACTATTAAAACTTCCCACAGAACCCTGGGAAATATTACCCAAACTACCAAGCGACGCGTTAGACTGCGTCCGAATTGTCGAACTGTTGCTACTGCTGCTGCTAACGCCAGACTTTTCTCTCGCCATGCGCTCGTAGTAATCGATCTCCACGGAGTTTTCGGAGGCCATGTCTCTGTCTGGGGTGGCTGGGGTGGGCGTGTCCGCGCGCGATGAGTCACGTGGCGAGGAAAAGTAAGTATCGCTGCTGTTTACCGAGGACTCTGGGGAGAGAGGACGTGGTGAGTCCGATTCGCCACTGTTGTAGGACGAGTCCGTGTCCGAATACTGTTCCGAGCACGAGCTCACCTCCGAAGATGTTCGAGAACCAATCGACCGTCGTTCGGTTTCTTCACTCGTGATAATGAAGTCTGATTCGGTTGGTATTTCAGGCACAAAATCTCTGGAATATTCTTGGTCATTTAAAACCGACCCTTCACTTGTCTGAGATAAACTGGAGCTCGCGTGACTCGTTACGTTCGTCAAGGAATCTTCTTTGGTGGCGTGACTCCGTGAATCGGCACTCTGCTCAGACGGAGTCACACTCACTTCCCTTTCGTCTCGTAAACTAAGCTTACGCCGGACGATCTCCTCCATGACGTCATCAGCTTCATCGTATATAACCTGTTTAACTAGTCTGTCTTCGTTCTCAATCACAGAACCTGTTTCAACAGGCGCATGCTCTTGCTTCTCTTCATTACCTCCCTGGAGGTGCAGGGAGAGCGACTCGCTACCCTCTTCATCCGACCCTGAGTCTGTGTTTGATTTACCAAACATTAGCCGAGGAACACACATCCCAATCATCTTCAACTTACTAATGATCCTTCCATCCACAACATCAAACTCGCCGTCCATTGCTTCTCCTTCGCAATTTTCCGCGTCTCCTTCACCCTTAGCCCCTATCTCCAAGTGTCTAGCAACATTCCTTTCTGGTCTCCCTGTATAACTTTCTGCGGATACACTCTCGGGAACGTCACTGACCCGTGGGGTATTTGTGTTACTCCGAGGGGACTCTGGTATTGGGCTCAAAATAGCGTGCTTTCCCTTAAGCATCCGCGCGTTAACAGGCCGAAATGTGGAAAGATAGTCCATAGACAGGGTAGGGGGCACCGGCACATCTTCGGGCATCTCAAAACCCCCCTGGGATATAGTCTTGAGTCCGAGCTCTTCCTCAACTTCCCTTTGCTGAACAGTAATCATTTTCATGTCGTCTTTTTTCTTGCCTTTTCCTTTCTTTTTTCCACCTCTGCCGTTGTGTTCCTGACTTTTGCTTTTAGTCCTTGGTTTAACATTTTTCGAGTTACCCGATGGTTTTGTACCTCCTTTCTTTCCTTTCTTACCCGCAGTTACTTTTTTATTGCCAATCCTAGCGTCGCCCGCGGGTCCGATAGGAGGGTGTACAGCGGATTTGTCATCGGGTGGTTCTGGTGACGGAAAAGGGTTTATAATCCTCACGCTACTAGCACCTGGTTCCTCTTGTCTGGGTGAAGTCCATGCTTGTTTTGTTGGACTGGCATCTGGTGCTGCATCTGAAGTCTCCTTGTGAGCTTCATTTAGGACCTCTTGGGTTGATGACAGTTGAGCGCCTTCAAGAACCTTGCTGGAATCAGCATTGGAACCAATATTGGAATCAGTATGGTTTTCTTTATCATTACAAGATGATTGTTTATTAGAAAGATCACTTTCAACCTCTGTGTCTTCTTGAGCTGTTGGATTATAAACATCGGTTTCCGAAAAAGATCTGAGAGTCATTTCAGTTTCTTTCTTTGTCTGTGACTTGCTTACAGATGGAGAAACGGCGCGTGTTAAAGCAGCAGAGATATTTCCTGGTGGAGTGACAACCGTGGATTCAGCCACAGAGCTTGTCTCTCCAAAAGTCTTGACAACATTTACAGAATTAGAAATCCTCGCTGTGTTGCCATCAGTATATTTATCAGCGGGTGAAGAAGGGAACAAATCTTTCTTTACTATGGTACAAGAGCACACGCCGGTGATGTTATCGCATACACAGGAAACATTGAAACCTGTCATGTCTGAAGAAAACGATCCGAGGCTTGGTGGAGAAGGCACGCCATGTTCACTCGAAGTATTTAACAAAACAACAGCTTTATTACTACTATCAACAACAGAAGTCGCTTCTCTTTGCGCTTGATTCTCTGTTTGGTTATTCGTTATCTGATGTAGTTTCCATTGTTCGGAGTTTTTTTCATTCGATTTCCTTTCATCGTCCGTTTGCGTGGAGTCATTTCCATGTGGCGCTTTGTTAAGACTTTTTAATGCCGTGGCTTTTCTCTTATCAGTGAATGGAATCCAGAAAACATCTTCACTGGATCTTCGACGAGGTTGACAAGACTTACAAAGTTCTTTGTCGTTACCAGACTCATTCGAGTCTCTTCGTCCCGTGGGTTTTTCCTCGGGAAGGGAATCGCTGCATAACGAGCAATTTCCCGAGGCCAGAGATTCCAAGTTTTTTAGATCAATGAAAAATTTTGTCCCATTTGAAGGCGATTGTTCGCTCTTTTTCTCACTGGATTCTGCGTTCCTATCAGTGCTACTATCGTCCGTGGGAATCCAAAACGTGGGGCGTGAAATTGATGTGAATGTGCGCGTTATATCGAGTCCTTCACCATTTTGCGCCTGGTCAGGTTCCAGTGCTATGTCATCCTGGCTTGTTTCAGAGGCGCGTGACGACCCACGGGGGGAGGGAGGTGGGGGCGAGACTTGTCTCACTTCTGACGATAACAATGACGAAGCTACTCCACTGTGAAGCCCGTTTTCTCTGAGCATATCTGAAAAGAATGAATTAAAAAAATACACAAACACAAATGAAATACTGAAACAAGTATGTAAGATAATTTGGGCGGCCAAAATTGGGCAAGACTAGATTTCAAATACCCTGCACCTACAAACGGTTTTTTTAAAGCCTCTTGGTTCACTTTTGACAGCGTGAAACAATAAATAGGCGAATCAGCTGGATTCTGTCCGCAGTTGAACCTTGATATGCGTTTTCTACGACATCACAATGTGTTCGGGCATCGATTCCGTTTAATTTCTCCTCAGAGGATCAATACAAAGTCACAATTTTAGGCAATGATAATTACTACACTGATCACTAGGAGGAAACTATCTATCTATCTAAAGAAGGCAGCCTCGTTCCTTTCTCTTCAGTTGCGTCATCATCGAGAGGATGACGTAGTTAAAGAGACAGGACCCTGGAAACGAGGTTGGAAACAATAATTTGATTAATATTTACCAAGATCTACGACTTCTGGTGCCACAGATAAACTCTCTTGCATAATTTCTGGCGATGCTATGGATCTCAGCTCTGGGGTTAGGACCCGGTTAACTCCTAAGGGGGGTACTCGTGAGGGTAACGTCACCCTAGAACTCGGGACTTGACTGGTTGATGATGACCGGAGACGCAAATCGCTGTCAGGCGTTCCTGGCGGAGAAATCTTGCGTTTAAACGTGAGGACTGGGCTTGAAAGTCGGTGACGTATGCGATAATGGCGTGGCAAAGGCAGATGGGAAGGACGTATTTTGTTCCGCGATTCTTGTTTGTCGCCACGCAAATTTCTGTAAAAAAATGAATTGAAATTTTCTCTGACCCTCATGGAGGAACATGTCGACTGTAAGTAACGCATCAAAACTGGCTGAATGCATGTAAATTTGCTATTTACCTGACATGTCTCAGCTCAATGTTGAGAACAGACAAACTTGGCAGCGCCCCTGATGACATTTGCGCGTCTTTTGTCCCTGGGGCTAAAAACAAATAAGAGAAGAAGAGAAAATATTAAAAGCTTTCTTGTGCAGAGCTCTTTGCGCATTCTTCCCAATTCCCTTTCTGCGAGCTCTGCTTCCCGACTCGTTATCCCCGTTTTGGTGTATAAAATGACCCTATCCTGCTACATGCAAACCTAGAATAGAAAAAGTGAAAAAAAAAATATTTGGGATCAAAGAGGATCCAAAGAGTGGCTTTTTGCACACTGTCATGCAGCAACATCCAGTCCTACTGATACCAGAATGGCTGGATCGGATTTCTGATTTGTAACGTACTATATAAAAATAACATATGATAAAGAGTGACTTCTCAAACTTTTACATTAAACACTTAATGACTGTTTCCCGAGGGATCAGTCATTAAGTGATTTGTTATACAGCAACAAAAAAAAAAACACAACACAAGACAGTTTGAAAAACGCGCCGAGCACTCGATCCATCATAATCATGCCACCTTTTGTCACGGTCTGATCACGTGCGCTAGCGGGCAACAGTGCAATGTTACCCACTGACGTCAAAATTGTTGCCCGCTTTCGCAAATGTTGCCCGCTTAGCACAATTCGCGGGAAACAGTTTGTTTGTTAGATGTCATGTGACCATGAATCAACCAATCAACGCGCGCACTGTATTGAGAAAAACTCCAGCTGCTATATAAGAATGTTTGATATTAAATTTTGTAATATCACAGACAATGGACTAACCAAGCTCTTGTTTCCCAGACTGCTCTCGGACAACTAAACCAGAAGTAGATCTGGGACCCAGGTTTGAGTCTGTTTTGGTAGCTGAAAGAATTCTTGGCATGCGCACATCTGACATTTTCCTTGACGGTAGAATGCTCTTTCTGTTTAAATGCAATAAATGATTTAACAATTAAATTCAAGCAAAAAAAAAAAATCAATATGAAATCAAGTAAAAAATTTATATGAAATCAAGGCTGCAAAATTATATGGTATATATGTCATTCATGACGATTATAGATACCTTTCATCGACCACAGAGACTTCTCCAATGGAACTCTGAGATAATCTTTTCTTAAGTTTTTCTGTGTAAAACAAGGTAAATCATAAACAAATGAAGAGAACCGAGAAAAATGTAAAAAGCCTAACAACGATGTGAGAAGCAAATTTGTCACCACTGAACATATTACATTGTGACAAATATTTTATTAAACTTACTTTCTGTTCCTTGGAGGGGAGCAGTATTGATCCGAATAATAGTTGAATCCTACAACAACAACAACAACAACAAAAACAGGATGTAAATTTGTTTTAGTTTGAATTTGACAAAGTGAGCTCTTGAAGACTCAAGGAAAAGAATAAAACTGGTCACGAAGTGGAATGGGATATAGAATTGCATAACACTTACCTCCACAGCTTGTTGTGTAAGTGCAGTTTGGCCCAGTTCATATTTTGGCTGAGTCACTTTATGATGATCAGGAGACTGCGCAGGAGCTGTCAAAGGTAAAACATTTAGTGCTGTGAGACATGTACATGTCATAGTGACAGGGTTCACAAAGAAACTAGGAAACAAATTATTCCATGACAATTCCATGAAGGGTCACAAAATTAGCCCCTGTAGCTGTACATTTTTAGTATTGTGTAGTTCCAGAAAAAATCCATACCCACCCCATGGAAGGTCATTGGAAATTCCTAGGGGGAGGGGGGTCTTAAAAGCCAACATTTTAGAAGCAATGTATGAAGCTGAACTGGAATTTCCTGGGGGGACAGGGAGTGCTAAACAAAAAACCTTCCATGGGGGGAGTATGGATATTTTCTGGAACTGCACATTTAAGCTTGATGCAAAGTTCCCAAAGTTCCTTTTTTCAACCATCAGCTAAAAACACATTGCCTGGTATGCAATTTTCAACTTCCATGACTTTCTATGACCGCGTGAGCCTTGAATATTCCTTTTACTGTTTTTGAATGTCATTAATAACAGTGTTTTTTATTACCTGAATATATCCTCTTGGATTTAGTATTTTTGGTCTGTTCTGACCAAGCATCTGTAAACACAAACAAATCAAAACTTGACACCAATGTACAAACTGCACTAAACTAAAATTAAACCACAACATAAATAAACACATCATTCAATTATCACATAAAGCACGACTATCACACCTCTAAGGACCACTTGTACTCTTCTTCCCTTTGCTACATCTACAGCTGACAGCCCTGCACAGGAAATAAAAACAATTTATTTGCTGCACACACACACACACACACACACACACACACACACACACACACACACACACACACACACACACATAAATGTAGAAACAAAATTACTAGATTAAAAAGTACAAAAAAAAATGGTTCTTGGCCTAAAATAAACTCAAAGGCTTATGAGTGATCACTGGCCTCCTTTTAATTACGTATTTAAAGTTATGTGTCACAAGCAAGTAGGAAAATCATTATCACATATTACTCAGGATTGTATTTAAGAAAAAACTGAGCAGGCTCATTAACACGCCCAGCCAGTTTTTCTGGCTTGTGCACCTTCAAAATCACCCCAAGTCTTTGTTTTCTAGTGAAATTTCAGCCGGTGATAAGTTCTCTTTCAGCTAGTAAATTTAGCAGGTAGCCAGCTCTTAGTTACATCCCTGATTACTGCTCAATGAAAAAAAAATTAACTTTGCTGTACACTCAAGACTCAGAAGTTTGAGTGTATGGCTTGAGTGATTAAGAAGGAGATTGCACTGATTAGTGACCATTGTTAAATGAACATCAATAATTAATTTTCAAGCCTACACGTCACATACCATTATCATCTGTAATGGTAACATCAGCACCGTGATCCAGTAAGGTACCAGAAGCTTTCTCGTATCCATGAGAAGCCTGTTTTAATGAAAGAAAACAAAAGTTTAAGCAACTGACCAAGTTCAAGTGTCCATACATTTAACAATTATTGGATGAGGTTGAGCATGATAGTGATAATTATCAAGGCCAAAGTTTGTGTTATCTGCCAAAGCCGAAGGCTGAGGCGGATAACACAAACTGAGGCCTTGATAATTATCGCTATCATGCTCAACCGAATCCAATAATTGTTTTATTATGCATATTCCTGAGCCACTTGTAAAGACAAGAGCGTGCACAAAAAAGTGATCAATGCACAGCACTTCTGCATGCATAAAACTATTGTCTGTAGGTATGACGTCACTTCTACATATATAAAATTCATTGTCTGTAGGTATGACGTAACAGAAACAGCAAGCAATAATTAGCTGCATGCTTATAGCCAATCAAAATCGAGCAAGTGACGCCAATGTATAATAATTAGCAGTTGTATGTCTATAGGAGGGTTTTTATCTGGCTGACATTAAGAAGAGGTTCTGCCTAAGCGTGGCATCTGTGACTGTTAGAAGATATCTGCATGTAAATGTCAATAAAATACAAACAACTAATAATAAAAATTGTACTTACAGCTATATGTAGAGGAGTCTTTCCAATATGACCTCTGGCATTGACATTAGCTCCCCCCTTGATAAGAGCCAATAAAATGGGCTGATTGTCTTCTTTGGTTGCCCAGTGCAAGGGGGAGTTGCTAAACCTGTCTGGAACATCTGCGACAAAACAACAAAGTGACTTGTTTAATTCAGAATTAAAATTTACAAAAAATATATTATGATATATATAAATGTAAAACAATCTAATAAAGTATAAAAATAAAAAAATAAAATAAAATAAATAATGAAAATATTTATTGTCCTGATAAATGATTCCCTGTGAGACTGTGGCAAAGTATACATAGACGAGACAGGGAGACCTATGCATGAATGGATTAAGGAACATGATAGAGGGACATATTAGGCTTGCTTGCTTGTAAGCATACATGTATGGGTGAATAAACTCACCAATGTCACTTGCGGCCTTTTCAATGAGCACTTCAATGACATCCCTGGCATGGCTGCCTTTACCATGGGCAGCAAAATGAAGAGGTCTCTTTCCTTCACTGTCTTTGGCTCCACAGTCACTGCAAGTTTTACAGCAGAACAAACAAATTGCTAGTTCACTTTAACATTGACATACCATAACATTCTACATGTACCAGCTACATGCACCTCAATCCTGGCTTTACTTGCAAGCATATTAATTGTGGAAAAAAGCACCAATTTTGCATTTTTTTCAACTAGTTTTGTCCAAGATTGCAGCTTACTCCTGGCTTAAGTAACCAGGAACCAGATTTTTGAAACTTATTTGAAAGCTTGCAATTTACAACTTACGCATTATGATGAAGCAGCTCTTTGACTACCTCAGCTGGATGATAACCATTCTCCAAGACCGCTTTCTCAACTGCAATGACAATCACATTAAATGTTAAATAATTATTTACAAAATAATAGTGTGCAAATTAACTTTAAAACAACCTGACTTTTTGTGTATTAAAACATATATTAATTACTTAATTTTCTTATTTTCTTATTATTTTGTTATTAACTTTTAGTCCCTTTATTATCTAATATTAAACTATATTTTAAGTTTCTTGGGTAGGTTCCCTCACATAGGGCTTTGCATCCCATTCATGCCTTTTCCCTTTAGTCCATCCTATTTTTGTAAGTAAGTTTGTCTCCAATAAAGTTGATTAAAAATAAATAAATAAATAAATAAATAAACAATATTGTAAAAAGAAGCATAACTTGTTCATGTACTTGTTAGCTGTAGAAATAAAGTGACATACTTTTCTCAAAGAGGTTCAAGTCCCTCGTGACCAGAAGCAATGGTGTCAACCCATCTGCATTTGTACAGTTCACATCCAGTACAGCTGATTTGGATTTGGATGCCTGAAACAAATTATCAAGACAAAATAATATGATTTTGTAGCCCAATTCTCATCATTGATAATAATGACTAAACAAAAATTTTCTTGAAAATGTTAGAGGTGACTGTGTCTTGAGAAAGAGGGCCTCCTTTTTATGTATATAATGGCTTTTAGTCTTCTTCAGTATATTTCAGTGTAAAATGCATCATTCCCCAATTAATTAATACACAATATTTGAACTAAATAGTTTACAGGTCAAATTGTAGTTAAGCATCCTTCAGAGGGAAGGACTGTAAAATGCTGCTAATACAGTACACTATAAGCCCTGGGCATATACAACTTCGTAAGGATTTTTTGGGGGCTGGCAAGCAAAAACTATTGTCAGTGGTAAAGAACTGCTGTTTTAGTAAATTTGGTGTAATTTGTTTTGTGTATTTATATGTATGTATTTCCATTTAATATTGAATAAAATCCAACAACAACAACAACAACAATTTATTCAACAAGAAACAACAACAACAATGTATAATTAGTGTAATAATGAAAGAGTTGACTGATTTGTTTGCCCTGCAAATAGCTGGAAAGCTAATCGGGGCGGGGCAAAACAAGTACATGAAAAATACAAATATCTACAAAATCAAAAACCTTATACTATTGAAAAGCCTTGCAGATTGCACATAATAATGAATAAAAACACAGAAGTTAAGTGATCAAATTGAATTAAGACAAGGATTCTCTGACTATAGTAAGTGTATCTATGTACTTATACTTTATTAATAATCATGGAGATTTGAATATAGTCAGTCCTCCTTTTCTAAAATATTGAATAGCAATTTGCGGAGAGCTCTTTTGAAAGCATTCTTAGGAAGATCCGTTATATAGCGTGGTATCTTATTCCACAGCTTTACTCCGAGCCGAGAGAAAGAATTGTTTAATATTTCTAGTCTGGAACATTTAACATAGAATTTTCCAGATGTAGACAATCGTGTATTGTATGAGTGAATATTAGACGTTTTCTGAAATAAATTGAGCATGTTTGCTGGGGCTTTATCATAATTGATATCATGCATTAAGGTTGATACGGACTCAAAATAAAGAAAAGTTATTGGAAGCACGTTAGCTTCGAGAAACAAAGGAATTGCATGATCATGCCAGTCTGCAAAGTACAGTAATCTAAGAGCTCTTTTCTGAAGAACTAGAATTTTATTGAGATAGGTCTTGCATGCCTGACCCCAGGCAGCAAGACCATAGGTTAAATAAGGATGAATTAGTGTCTTATAGATATTGAGTAGTATTGGTCGAGGTACAGAGTGTCGTAGCTTTGCAATTAGCCCAATATTTTTACTAATTTTTGTAACAATAGAATCAATGTGGTATTTCCAGGAGAGATTCTGATCAATAAGAACACCCAGGTATTTTATGTAAACTTTAGACTCGAGATGAACAAATTTGTTCTTTTCATTATCAAATATGCAAAGTTTTGGTTGGTAAGCAAGACGTTTTTGATAAGGACGGAAAATTACAAAGTCGGATTTACTAATATTAAGAGTTAGTTTATTGGCTGTCAAACAAAACGCCTCGGACGTTTGACCGCGGTGAAGTGTGGGCCACCTGTGGTACATGTATGTGTGTGACTACCCTTTTTACATGTTTGAAATCAAAATAGAAATTTGAAAAGAAAGATTTTTTTATATCAAGTTGTGACAGATCTAAAATATAGTTGGGCGACGGGAGATGTAAAGAGGGTAATATTAGATAACAGAATACATATGTAAATTATTAAGTTAAACATAATTTCTAAAGGTCATTACTTACCAGCAACTTCTTTACAAGTTCTGAATTTCCTTGCCAAGCTGCCTGAAGTAAATGACGTGAAGAATACCCTGGTACAAAACAACATATACAGGTGTATGACATGTGAAATCACATATAACTAGCTTAGTCACATTGAAATATTAAATCATTGATCACATTCCAAACAAATCTGCCTAAACTCACCTTGTCTTGCTACAGAACCTGAAAGACATCAATGATATTTATTATTAGAATCATTTCAAACATATTTGTAATCTAGAAATACGTGTCTCGCAGAACCTCGCGAAGCTCGGGGGAGGATGCACTGCAAAATTTTAGCGATGTGGGAGAGATACAATTTCTGATTTGACTGGAGAGGTTGGTTGCAAACAGTCACTGCTCGCGTCGGCGGTCACTGGCAAATGCGAGGTCACGTGATGAGACAAATTTTGTATATATCTTTCATTCGCGTTGCATTGTGGGATAGGCTTCCAACCCCCCTGGCCCCATTAGAATTCTGAACGAAACCGATCAGAAGAGGCGACACCGACTGGAAGTGTTCAACAAAATGATTCTGTTTATAGACCCAACGAAAGCAAACACTGATTACAGGAAAAGCTCAAAGAAGAAGAACGATTAAGAAATCTAGCTCAAATCACCACACTTTAAACGTCTGGGAACAAGAATGTCTCAACTTTAAATTTCAGGGCAATGCCGGCATTCAACCCAACCCCTCCAGTCAAATCAGAAATTCCATATCTCCCACATCGCTAAAATTTTGCGGTGCATCCTCCCCCGAGCTTCGCGAGGTTCTGCGAGACACGTATTTCTAGTATTTAATACTATTTAATACAATTGCATCTTATACAATGGCCATGATATTCTTTAGAATTTTTGAAACTGAAATATGATGAAAAATAGCTCAAAGTGTAAAAAAAATCACTGCACTGAGTTGTTTGGCTTCCGGAGGCTTGGTGTTTATGTTTTATCCTGGATCAAAGATTGATTTCCTGACACAAATTAACGTCACTTGGCCTTTTTAAGAAACAAAATTATACTAACATACCCAGAAGTAATGGTCTCATTGAGTCTGGGGCAAAATCCAGAACTGACTGTCCTTTGTTGTTACACAAAGTTATGTCTGCTCCATAGTTTAACAGCAGTGATACCACCTGCACAACAGGAAAACTTCCATTACTAAGACATTTTTGTCACGAAGGAAGCTACAAGGACACTACAGTGGCAAATCTGGGACCAAGACTTTTTTACAGTCTCTAAAATTTTCATGCATCCCCTTATTCATCCCCTTTTGGTCAAAATTTAAGACTGAAAAGAACAAATTCACACACACATACACTTTTGTGATATGCTGTGTACGCTGTCCCACGCACTTCATCTTGCTGTCAGAATATGTTAAGAGATCCCCCCCCCCCCCTGCTCCCGGGTAATGTGGTTATATTGGTGCTAATGAAAATCAAATTTCATCACCTTCGCATGTTCATTCAAGGCTGCCAGCATGACTGCAGTGTAACCACCTTCTCTGTCTCTAGCATCGACATTAACAGACTGGTTGAAAAGAGATGTACACAAAATTAGAGCGTTTCTAATCACGAAAATCATTGGTCTATGTATACAAACAGCTTGAAATCGATCCAGCTGAATTAAACAAAAGATGAGCGTCGTTTAAAGAATACTCCATTTGTTCAGTTTGTTTCATAAGCTGGCTTACCGTATTTCTCGAAGTTCGAGCAAGGAAGTTCTGTACCCTTTCATAGTCGCCATTCTGCGAAGAAAAAGTTGCAGAAAAATTCAGTCAAATAATACAAACTAATTGCAATTAACGAATAAGCGATCCTAGAACTAATTACAAGCTTACGGAAGCTTATCCTTATAGCACACGTACCTTCGCTGCATTCAAAAAGAGTTCGCCTAAGTAGTCGTCTGCCCTAGAAACACAAAGCAAGGTAACATTAAAAAGGAGGTTTAGAAAGGCGACATAAGTGGAAGGAAACACAGTTAATATCTGCACCTTCCATCGGAAAAAAGCCGTAAAGTACAATCGTGGTAATGCCTCATAAAGTTCTTGTTTCGTTGAACGCCTCGCGTACAATGACGGTTAGACAAGTCGCCCTTCGTCATTACAGCGATCGCTACTGATAACTGTAAACCGCGGTTCGCTCGGACTCCATTGGTGCAAAATCAGCGTGAAAAGAGGTGCTTTTCGCCAATTAATAAGTCGATATTTATCATGCACACAACAAAATTCACTGTACGAGGCGGGCTTCAAAACAATCTTCCCATAATTCAGCTGTTTATTTTTCTCCACCGCCATGGCGATAGCCAATCAGAGAGCAGCATTTCAGTGGCAAATTTGAGCTACGTCATTTCGCGGGAAATTACCGTAAAAACAACAATACCATGAGTCATTCACTTAAGCTATACGACTTCTGTTATGCTTTTGCGCGCACCCTTTTATTTAGTTATTTTTAGGCCAAACCTGTATTGGATGAGTTTGCTTACGAGCAAACCTACGAATACAGCCGCCTTTTATCGCTACTGTCCGCTAGAGTCTTTCACACGAGAAAGCAGTTGTGCAGGCTACTGAGCCCTTTAATAGCAGCACGGCCGGAAGAGTAAAAGGTGGCTTTATCATCGCGATCGCAGGCCGACAAACGAGCTCTTTGCAGATGAATTCCTGTCCAGAGACCTTGCTCAATGGCAAGAGTATTTGTAAAAATACTTTAAGAGCTGAAAGAGCAAACTGACCAGCTATAAATCAGTTTCTTTCAAAATATTTTTCTTTGAAATTTATTTTGCACAGAAAAACACACATACTACTGGAAAAAATAACCTTATTGTTTTTGCAAAACACGAAAATGTTTCTGAAGGCGGGCAAATTTGCAAAAAATTTATCGAAGTTGTCTTTGTTACATCTTCGCTTATATACAAGATCTCCGCTGAACATGTTAACTCTACACCTCTAGAAAATTAGTTAGCAAGCGAAATATTTACATACATATATAGTCTACACAACGAGTCGCTTCCTTTGAACAATCAGACACCTTGCGCATAAATGAAAAATAAATCTTAACGAGGCATATTTCCTTTTAAACCTAAATCTGTCGAGTAATTTTACGATTTGAGGTATCCTATATTGGATTCAGTTCCAATTATAACAGTTTTGGAAAATTTCAAGGGATAACAGACTGGGTTCGCGTGATGACGAACGTCATGGAATATTAATTTCACGAATTCATTAGACAATGCTGTATCATGCAACATTTCAGTGAAAAATGTAATAAATCCAAAAATACTTGACCGCCGATATAGTTACAAAATATAAATGTCGGTATCTTACATAATTTCTTGTTTAAAGTATTACAAAGTTACAATTTGCGGTGAGAAAAAAGCGTTGTTTTTATAATTCATTGAGCGGGACAAGTTTCGTTTCAGAACACACTAGCGCCGTTAGGTCACGCAAACATAAACAAGTGACTAGAGTGATAGAAACTGTTACAAAACTCCAGTGGATTTATCCAATTATCTACGGATAATGTAACAAACAATGTACTCTCCGCCTCTACGATGTAAACCATAAATTTGTACAGTTTTCCTTCTGATATTTTATAAATCTTAACAAGTCTCCTTGTCAACTGTGCTTGAAAAGTGAGTCGAGAGACAATATCACCTGATATTGTTGTTTTCGATGAGAGACGAAATTTCAACGTTGTTTTTGGAAAGATTTTCACATCCGATAGACATTAAGCCGGATTTGAAAGTTCAAGGACTAAATAAACACTGACAATTTTCGAAATGTTTCATTACTTACGTTTTTAACGATACTGGGTTGTTCAGCGTGAAATACGGCATGGTATCACATACACCACTGGGATACCAATATGGATATTTTACGGCCCCAACAAAGCGAAAATTGTGTACCAACAGCTAACACTTGTTCCCTGTCATTTGTGTTGCGTTGATCGCCTTCATGAGCTTTGCTATCGTGAGACGGTTAAAAATGCGACTTTATTTTGTAAACGGGAAATAATCCCTTTATTGTTACGTCGCAATTATTGCCGTGGATGTCATTGGAAGGTTTCGCATGAGAGCTTTAGATTGATTATAAAAGGACACGGAAAGTTGTCATTTGCATTTGAACAGACAACGCAGTTAAAAGCTCAGGATACACGTAATATTTATCTGCTTCCGGAAACACGCAAGAAATTGAACGATTCGGCATGGCCAGTCAGCGAGGATGGAGGGTGCCGGTGGGGTGTTGCGGGGCCAACCAATCTAGACATGGAGTAAAGTAACCGATAGAAAACAAATTGCAATGAAAATGGAACTTTGGAACATTGTTAATGGGTAAAAAGAAAAATATAGCGGATATTACAAAGTTTATAAGTTACTGTACGATGAAGAGATTATTGCGATGCAGAGTCACGCTTGGCAAGAGCAATTTTTCATTAATTTTTAATAGACGATTTTTTTGGTGGGATTTAATTTTGGCGATACTAAGAAGTCATCAGTTGACACATCTCTGAAAACAGAACAACTGAATTTCACGAAAACAAAACGGGCTGATCACCGCTTCTGCGAGTTCCAATTTTCCGGATAGAAAAATCCATAAAAATTTATCCCATAGGTTCTGTACGTAGAAGGCTGTAGAAGTGGGGGGAAAGTTGCCTGTTACCTGGGTCTCAATAGAGAGCTTAAGGTCGCGGGGGACAGGTTCCGCTCATCAGTATGCATTTAGTGCGACGGATGATACCGAAAATGCGCGAAATATTCACGAACAGGCTCTCCAATGTTTCTGCATCAATAATTGCACGTGCCAAGCGCTGTCTGGTAAAATACACTATTTTTTTCAACGCATTCTTTCCGCATGAAGTGTTGACAATAGCCCGTGGATTAAAATTAGCAAAATTACCATAAATTTATATTTTTTGCATTCGTGTTTGCTCGGGAAGCCTTCGGAAGCGTAAAAACAAGCAATTTTGTGTCCAAGAATTCAGCGCGGATAGAGAATTTTATGAGTTGACACTGCAAGGAGGTAAACTACGGTGTATTGTAGATTGTCATATCTGACTCAACATTTTTAAATAGGCTTTCAAAGGGAAGATACGAGGCTTCAAATTCTAACATGGACAATTTTACTCCTTTAAAAGCTAATAACTTTTAATTAAAGTTGAAATCAAAAAATCGGAGTCAGATATGACACAATAGATGTTTTGACTGATCATTGAGTGGGAAAATCAACTTGCTTTGTGTTCTTCTCGAGGAGCAAACTTGGACACAAAACCACGTTTTAAGAAAAGATAACTTTAGTGGCTTACAGCATTACCGCAAAGCGCGATCCCTTCAATAAAAAACAATCCTTACGCACTTCCATTATTCGCCAATATCTCTGTTAAATTTTAGCGAAATCGGCTTTCAAACCTTCACGATATAATGTTTTTCAAAATGACACCCCTGCCAAAATTTTACCTTATGAATTTATTCATGGTCAGGTATCCTCCGCGACCTTAAGAAACGACGACCGCAACGCCATGAAGAACGTCACTTGAAAAAAGGATTCGCGCTTTTTTAAAATACTTTGCAGTTGTTCCAATTTGTTTAGTTTGTCTAATGTGTCTGGATTGTCCAGGAGCTGAATTTGAAGGAATGGCTTACCAGTTCAAATGGAGAAAGAAAAATTAACGTCGCGTGTTCACGTTCTCCATAAAACCTACAATTTGATCATTTGACGTTGTGGTTTTGTAGGGAACGGCAAAGAAATTTACTAATGTAAAACGCACGTGCAACACGTGCAGAGGCATTGTTTTCGCTCATTAAACCAAGCTCTCTATTATTTCGCCGCGGTCAATTCGGGTCACGTGGTGCGGGCGAAGCTCGTCCCGTATGCGTCACCGAAAAGCATGACCGTCAAAGCCTGGGAAGACGATCAACTCGAAACATTCACAAAACTTTTGTCGAACAAATTCCGAAGTTTGGGGTGTTTCTTGGTGTTGCGGAAGCCATTGTCGGTTAGCTTTTGTGTTGTGGTGTGGGTATTGTTCAGTGTCTTTTGAATCTTTTGTTTTACGTCATTTGGTGATGACACCATCCACAACACCAAGAAACTACCGACGTTTGTTCGTAATTTCCGAAGTTGGCGACAGACTTGGCAACTTGATTACGTAGTTGCCGATCAAACTGCGAACTTCGACTCGACAGAATTTAAGTTTGCGAAAGCATACCCAGCAAGGAAAAGTTATCCCAAGCACTGTTAGGGAGAGAATTGTAGACCACTGGCTAGAAGGTAAATATTCTTAATATTCCAGCTTATCAATCGGACTTTTCTTTATAGAGCAATTAAACTCTGGAACTTATTGCCACGTGCGATTACTGCTGCAGACAGCCTGCGTACTTTCAAAAAGAAACTTAGAGAATTCCTTTTCGAATCATTTCTTGTTAGCTAGGAGTTACCTATTGATGTTTTTATCTATTATTGTAATCTTAACGTTTAGACATATTTATTTAAGTAATGGTCCTAGGCAACCTTATAACGGCAGGGAATGAAGAAAGGTGTTAATTGTGATATTGTTGAAACCGTCCACCTCATTGGCTAAAACGTGAAAATCTACCATAACTTAACCAGGTAGTGCATTTATTTCTCTCTAGTTTACTAATTGGTTCCCTTTCAGTGAAAACTATTCTGAGTTTTAATGCAACCAAAAATCTATGTGGGAAACATGTAAAATTAGAAGCCTTTCTTGGCGATCAGTTTTGGAGTTTCACGATTGGATGAAATCTTGTAGCACAAAAGAAACATCACTTTAAAATAAAGTTCCAGTACATTTTATTTAAAAAACATGTTGTCCATAGATTGATGCATTCTCAGTAAAAAAAAACCCTACACGATCTTATGTGGGGAAAGCGAAATGCCGCGGAACAATAGAGCATTGCCTACTTCTCACATGCATTGTTACTTAATGTTTCACTTACTTTATAAATTATTTATATGTTTATGTACGTTGGGTCTGAAAAACCCTGATTGGGTAATTCAATAAAGTTTTATATTTATATTTATAAGGTAAAACACCGACAAATATTGGAAAATTTAAAACAGAGAGATCCAAACATCATGTCAATTTTCTCTGCCGTGAGCAATTTCAACTAGAGTCTGGAAGTAAATTGGCTTGCAGCGTGAGTTTCGTAAATCAGTTGGTGAATATTTTGGTCAAGCTTTTCCAGTCTGCCATTATACTCAAGTGAGAAGAGTACAAGATAAAAACCCGTCAGTTACGAAGTTTACAAGTTCGCAACTTCGTTTCAGAGTTCGCAGTTTGATCCAGTAGGCCTGCACCTCTTCGGAACCTCTAATTTCATTGGACCTGGATAAGGCGCACCTCTATTGTTTTCAGGGCTAGGGTCCATTGTTGTGTTTATTCTATTGTTTTCTTAGCCAATCCTGTGAGGTGTTACGAAAGGTACAGGTCTACCCGTTTGATCAGCAACTACGTAATCAAATTGCCAAGTTCGTTGCCAACTTTAGAACTTCTGGACAATGTTTTGTGAAACCCTCTGTAAGAGTCTCAAAAGCAAAATAATTATTCAAAACAACATCCAAGCTTCATATCAAAGAGAGAGGGGAAAGCTAATTTACCAGCCAACCTATCTTTATTCGTGTTTCCCTATCGATTCAAACTTGTTTAATTTCTGGCAATCGATTTGTGCTGCTAGTTTCAAGTCCACGCCAACTTAGCACGAGAGTTGATGAGTTCAAACTCTTGCCTTCTTTTGATTAGAAACTCTCAACAGCACTCGTGAATGGCAATTCAAACTGTCGCTTTCGCTTAAAATTTAACTCTCGTCCAACATTGTTCTCGTGTGACTGGCCTTCATGTATTAGCTTCCACAACAGGCGCTTTTGTGGCGCGCGAGCGCGCAGCGCGAGGCACGCAAGGGAGAGAGCGTATATTTTTTTCTTTCCTCCCCTCGCGTGCCCCGCGCGCCGCACTCGCGCACCTCAAAAGCACCTGTTGTCAGACCGGACTTCATCGAGTGACCACAGTAAATGACAACAAAAAGAAGCAGCAGTTCATATGCAACCACGTATAATATTTTACTTTGGTGTGACCAACATATATATGTTATTTACAAATTGCAGTGTTCTATTGAAAATATGCAAAAATTTATATATTATTGAAAGATAAATTCACTCTAGAAAATACTAAACGTCTACAGAGCGATCCAATTCATTTAACTGTTCTTCAAGTGTTCCAGTTACACGCCACAGACGGACCAACCGGTCACTGAAAAAAATAACAACAAAATATAAGGGCATAAGTTAACCCTTTCACTCCAATAGTCAATTATATAGACATGTAGTGTAGTTCTAACTTTTGAGTCTGTTGATGAAATCCTATGGTGTGACCATTCCAATGAAACCTTTTCGGCAGTACTTTTGCATGGTACCATTTGTTCTAACTTTTGAGTCTGTTGATGAAATCCTATGGTGTGACCATTCAAATGAAACCTCTTCAGCAGTAATTTTGCATGGTACCATTTGTTCTAACTTTTGAGTCTGTTGATGAAATCCTATGATGTGACCATTCAAATGAAACCCCTTCAGCAATACTTTTGCATGGTACCATTTGTTCTAACTTTTGAGTCTGTGGATGAAATCCTATGGTGTGACCATTCAAATGAAACCTCTTCAGCAGTACTTTTGCATGGTACCATTTGTTTTTCAATATTTTACAAAATGAAATTTGGGATTTTCCTTTAATTTTGATGTTTGGCACTCTTGGGAGTTAAAGGGTTGAATGCAACATGTTTACGACAAACCTACGATTCGATTCGATAAGAGTTGATTCGTGTAAATTAAACCTACAACTATTGTCAAGTACGACACGAAACAAATCACAGGATTTTGAAACATTTTTGAATGCAATACTACACATCACAGCCACGAAAAATGTTAAGCGAACGGAGTTATATACGATTTTGACATGACATGCACGAGCTACAAAAAGGCATGCGACAATCGTAGGATAAGTCGTTTTCGAAGTCAAAATTGCATTCCAAACTTCTTTTTTGATCTTATTCTACCGCTTCTTAGCTCCCTTTGAGAACCTTCCTCGACTCCTGCTAAAACGCATATCCTGACCCTCGGGGCCACGATTTAGTGCCCGTAATATCAAAAGAGAATCCGTTGTAGCGAGAGTAATTTTCAGTACATGTCATTGGCTGGAACTTCAACTATTGTCCATAACAACGCGTATCCGTTAAATATAGCGGCGAGTCCACAAGGCTATGATTGACTCTAAATCCAAATAATTTCTGACCCAAACAGCGATTTCTGTATTGCACTGTCGCATTTGTTTGAATTCTAAACTAGAAATATATACCACAAGTTATTACCTTGATGCTGTGAACACACAGGACGAATTCATACAAATAGCATTGATGGGATGTCTGTGCGCTTTGATTTCACCTGAAACAAATAAGGTTTATCTCTATAAGCCCCAATATCAACATATAAATTCTCCTTACAGGTCACAATACATTTCCTATAGAAATAGTTGCGAGAAGTAGTAAAAATGCTACACAATTTTTCTTTGGTGATTATTTCCTTAACTCTCACGGCCTCCTTAACTTTATATTTGATTATGCATTGAAAGAGTGGTTGTCAGTTGAGTGTCATAAAACCAAAACCAAAGTAATTACTCTGGCCAATCACAACAGTCGCAGCCAATCCAATAAACCAATCAGAACTCGAAGCAAATACATGTAACCTGAGCCAAGCGCGGGAAAACGCGTGCAACCGAGTCACAATGGCTTTGGTCTTCTCAGTTCTGATTGGTTGATAAAGTGGCGCGAGATTTTAAAGCCAATCACAACGCGTAGCAATACAAAACCAACGCAATCGACACTCAATTGAAAACAGCTCTCTCTTTCACTGTTTCATTATACATTGATATTACAAGAAACAAATTTATGCTGGTAACTATTAAGGTCGGCACACACTAGGGGACATGTTGCAGGGACATGAAGCGGGGACATGTTGCAGCGACAGTTTTCCTCGTGTGACATCCCCGTTTTTGCGAAAAAGTTGTCTTGCGGGGACACAATTTTGTCCCCGCAACATGTTGCATGAAATTCAGCTGGTTTGAGTTCGTGCGTCATGAAGCGGGGACAAAATGACTCCCATTTCGATGTCGCATCGTGTGCACTGCTCTTGCAAACTGTCCCCGCTACAAAATAGAAATGAACCAATAAAAACGCGCCATTGATTATCCCATGAGCCTTCAGTAGTTGGCGCCCTCAGTTATTTCTGTGATTTTTATACCTCAATCCGCTTTGTGTGCACCAGCTTGCGTACTGTCCCTGCAACATGCGCCAATGCTGTGCACACGAAGGGGCTTGTCCCCGCTTTATGTTCCCACAACATGTGCCCTCTAGTGTGTGCCGGCCTTTAGGTTAGCATTGCTTAACCCTTATGCCCTGACGCCAATAAACACATTCCTATTACAGGCTCCTGGGCTAATCCAAAAAGAATTAGAGCATCTATTACAATAGAATGTTGCATTTCAAAAACAACAACAACAAAACGGAGATACTGAAGCACTGTTTACTTACAAACAAGAGTCCCATTCTCCACTCGCCACAACTTGAGCATGCCACCACGGCAGCCGCTGAGCAGCACATTTTGCGGGCGTAAAAAGTCTAATGCGCAGACCCAGTCCTTATGAGCCCCCGTCATATGCTGTGAAAACAGATAACATCACGTGATAATCAACATCAGCTTCCACATTATTTTAGTGAATGTATACTGATAAACCACGAGTCAGAGAAATCTTTGGGTGTAATTGAGTCTAAGCTTTTTGGTGTATAAAGACTTTCTTCAGCGAAAAGTTGTATGATGCCGCCCATGTGCAGCGCTCGTCTCGGCCCAGTTTTTATGCGGGCATTATCTGCTCGCCAATGTTTCTCATGCCTCGCTCGATGAACTAAGCTGGCAAAGAGGGAGTACTCGTAGTCTAGACTGAATGGATCAGAAGACGTAACAAGAAAACGTGATCGTTGTGGAGTGTTTGCCGTGAGTGGAAGTCCGACTGAAATACTTGAGTTTGGACAGTTGAAAAAAGTTCATTTTCGAGGTATAAACTTACCTGTTCAAGTTGTTGCGTTTCAATATTCCACTTCTTGATGCTATTATCACGTGATCCGCTGAATAAATATTTGCCTTTAAGCGCCAATGATTGCACTCCATCATAGTGAGGCGGCTCCAGCTTGCTCCTGGCAGACTGCAAGAAAGACGTCAATCAATCATTAATTGAACGTAAAGAAAGCAAGAGTGGGGTTTGTCAACTGACACATTAAGAACTTTAAGAACTTGACCGCGACCAGAGCACATAAGCCTCGAAGAGAGGGACTGCTCTTATTTTGGTTAATGTAAATGTAAATGTAAACTCTTCGTTTTTACCGGCAAAACGAAATATCCAAGAAACCATGAACATCGCGAACGCTCGGACACAATAGGCAAAACACAACTGACCGATCCTTACAAGAAGGCAATTTGTAGAGAAATGAAAGGGCACCAGGATGTTCTCTTCGAGCTCGGTTCTTAGCGGGGCTCCTACGATAGGAGAACCACACTGGGTATTCCTTAGTGTTGCGGAAACTATTGTTGGTTAGCTATTGTGTTGTGGTGTGGGTATAGAGTGTTCTCACTCACGTGGTCTGCAGTTATGCTAATTTATTTGAACAAAACAAAGTGCTTGCATTAGAAAAGAGTTCAATCCCCACAGGATTAGCTTGGGACACCAACATGGCCGCCGTGACGTCATGTGAAAACACTCCATCGTTTATTGTCTTTTGAATCTTATCTTAAAAAATTAGTGTGTTCATTGGCATACTTGTGGTTGGGTGATCCAATCCGTGTGTCATACATAGCCCACATTTGACCGCTGCTCATCACTTGAATTCTCAGTAGCTCAGTGGCTAGAGCATCCGACAAGAATACGAATACGGAAGGTCGTGGGTTCAAATCCCATCTGGAACTCTGAATCTTTTTTCTGAGTTCCTTTCTCTCCACACTCATTATTCATATTCATGAATCTTTTGTGTTACGTGATTGGGTGATCACAACTTCCGCAACACCGAAAAACTGCCACCATATTTACAAAATGGGACAGGGTTCACATCTATTAGTCACTTTTGAATCAGAATGGCCATGCCGAGAATCTCCTAAGTACGAGCTCCAGACCAGAACGATTTTCATACACTTCAGTATGCAAAAAATTAAGTTTTACTAACCTGTACACCGACATTAGAACCGTTCACTTCAAATATCTGCCAAAATATAAGTAAATACCAACATATCAATACTCTTTTTTACTTCACAATAATGGCACAATTTATACTACATACGAATAATCCATCTAGACGAATTGTCCGTCTGACGAATAATTCGTCTAAGTATAAATTTGAAGACGAATAGGCCATTTCCGAGTTACGTTAAGGCGCTGTTACACTAGGCAATATTTCGTGCAACTTGTCTCGCAACAACTAAAAACCGTGCGTTGCGATGCTGCGAGACAATTTGCCTGGAGGGTGTTACACTAGGCAATGTTTCTTGCAATTTGTCTCGCCCGACGGTGAAAGGAGCAATTTCATTGGCTAAAGTCACAAAACGTTGCGACACAAGTTGCAGGAAACGTGTTACACTACGCAACGCTTGAAAAATTCGTTGCGGCGTGGCGAGAATCGTTGCGAAAAGTAGAACCGACTTCTACTTCTCGCAACGATTGCGGCAACAAAAAAATCGCGAGAATGTTTGTTGCGGGGTATGTTACACTGGGCAATTTTTCATGCAACTTGTGTCGCAACAAAATTGCGAGACAAGTTGCACGAAACATTGCCTGGTGTAACAGCGCCTTTATGCCTCGTTGTCAAAGTGGGGCTAGGTGCACAACCTTTCATACGGAAATGAGTTTTATTTGCATTTGAATTTGAAAGCTTGAGTTTGTGTTTACATCACTCACCTTGACGTAATGATCACGTGACCCAGTGAACACGAGGGATTCTTTGTTGGTTTCTTTGAGTAATACCGTCATAACGGGACCCGCGTGACCACCAAGCTTTCCTGTCATGGAATAGCTGAAAAACGAACACAAATCAAACATAAGTCAAAGATAAAAAGCTTTTGCCGCGAACTGAGATGAAAACGACAGGACAATAGTATTGTTATTACGGCGAAACTGAGTTATGGGGAGTTGTTATTGGAACTGGCGCGGTTGTGTTGTGGTCAGCAAGTCGAGCTTTCAAACTGAAAGTCGGTTGTTTAGTCCTGGTCTGTACCATCATGTTGTTTTCTGAGACAAAAACGTTGCTCTCTCTCCGCACAAGGCTCGGTCGTTCAAAGAATGGATAGCAGTGAATAAAACACTATCCAGTAAAGTAGACGTTAACAAAACCAATTATATCAGTATTCATTGGATAGAGATTTATCCTTTTGGTAGAACTATCCACATTTTTAACATCTGAGGCGAGGTGTATAATGTAGTACAGGCGATGCTTGGAAAAGCCTGCGATGGACTAGCATCCCATCCAGGAGATCTGATGGAAAATACTTTCAGTCATTTCAAAGTACGGAAAACTGGGCTGGTAAACTAAAAAAAGACTCTCTTTTACTGCGTTGTGTGAGACAATAAGTTTGCTCGGACAAAACGAAGCACGCCATTGTACGATAGGAGATTTGAACGTTGCCAAAGAAGAGCAGAACGAAACAGCTCACGTTACTCACCTATCTAGGTCCCAGATCCTAACCGTGGTTCCCATAGCAGAATAAAGCTGTGAACCATTAGCGGAAAGTTTCAAGTCATTAATTTGAGTCTCTGACGTCATGCTGGACAAAAACGAACCCAAAGAGGATCCTGGTGGCGTCAGGGTCTTAATACATTTACCATCCCTGACGTCCCACACCTGAAAGGATAAAAAATAAACAGTTAAAGGGGCAACGTCCGCCTAATTTTAGTGTCACTAAGAAAAGCCAACACACATATTTGTACCACTAAAGACCTAAAAACTAATGGTCCAGTTTTCTTAAAAATTACTCAACTAGTGCACAGAAACAAGCCTTGATTGTCTTCGGCTGCGGATGGACAGGATGGAAATGGATTGCAACTTGGAAAAAAATGGCCAATTTAATGACTTAATTTTTGACTTAATTGAATCATTTGCCGTTTTCTTTCTCGTGCTGCAAGTGCATTTTTTGTATAAGCAAACTTACACAATAAATTAGTACAGCTTTGACCAGAGAAACGGCAAAATCATCGAGACAGTGCCCCTTTAAGGACTCGTGCGAGAAACGATTAAAAAAAAACCTTTTAAGTGACACAATGGGTCTTTTTCTGTTTTATACCCATTGTACTAATAAATTCAGAACTGCAAAATATTATTCCAGCAAGGCAAGTAAAACACTAGCGGTTATGAAAATGAATGTTGCTATGTAAGTCGAAATATTTGCCAATAAATCTGCTCTTCTACCGCATAGCCATACAGTGCTGTTTTATTACAACTCCATTTAAATTCAAACAAACTTTTTTATTTACTATTAAATTTTTCGCGAAACATAAATCATGACAGCCAGGTAAGTAAATTAGTAATGTGTTTTGTACTTTAAAGGTAACATAAACTCAATCTGTACCTTGATAATATTCTGTGATGCTCCGAATATCCGCTGTGTTTTGGAACAGTATCTTACAGCTACCACGTCTCTTTTGTGACCTGCACAAGACAACGTTTCCTCGCCCGTGTTGAGGTCCCACACTTTAACGGTGCGGTCTGCAAATAAACACAGCGAAAGGACGGCTCAGCAAAAGGCCATCAAAAGTCTGAATACCCTTACAGATCCTTACAACTCTTATAGTACTCTTTTCTTAGGAACGAAGGAAATTGAACACAGAAAACTGACCTTTAGACCCAGTGAACATTAAATCTTCCGTGACGTCAAGGGACAACACAGCGCTGTTGTGACCTGTCGCAGCGTACGTACACACTAGGGGAGAAGGCTTGCCCGCAGGGGGACGGAGGGGCAGCATTCGACCGCTACAAAAGAAAAAACTCATTTCACAAACAAAACTGCTTTTGGTGCAATATTCAATTGAATTTCCCTAGAGGAAGATGGACGGCTAAAAATGCGTAAGATTAAGACCAACAACAAACTCGAAACGTCGCGATATTCCGTTTGCCAGATTTAACACAGTTGAACAACAAAACTAATAGTTTTCCACCCGGGGTGTTGCGTTACGTTGTGACCTGCGCGACAACTTTTTTACTTACATATCAGGGTCGGACTCCTGAGCGAGGCTGCTTGTCAACCGAGCAAATACGTCATCAGGGGTCTTCTGCAAAATAACGCTGTCGTCGACCCTGACAAAGAGAGAAACATTTTAACATAAAAACCAATAGTGGTAAAACGCACGTTTGAGATTTGCTTGATCTTATCACGTGTTCACCTTTGTGTTGACCACGTGATCGTTGAACTTGAACTTGCGAATGAATGAATGAATTTCAACTCGCACTTCGTCCAACACACGAAATAGACCTCTTTAGCTTGTACATTTTGTTTTCCCAATGTAGATCATGTGATGTTACCCTAGAGAACTGTTCTTTTAAAGTTTGTTTTCTTCACGTGCATATGTATGTTTAAATTATGGAAAGATTCCCTTGAGAACATGACATGACCTACATTGGGAAAACAAAACATTCAAGCTAAAGTGGTCTATTGACTGGACAAGTGACAGGTTCAAGTTCTGTTACTGTTACCACATTGTTGCCGTATGTGGTTGCTAACACACACACACAAACAAGACAAAACAAAATATGGCGGTTTAAGTTAGCGAGTTAACGCAGTGTTTCTTGTATAACTTACCCCGCCCCAGGCTTGTCTGGCAGTGATTTCCTCTGCATTGCAGGCGAGGTGGGCTGTGACCTAGGCAGATTCACGCTCGAGCTTCCATACTTGCTGACAGGAAAACTCCTTGCCGACTTTGATTTAATGTTACCACGTACTAACGAGGCAGGAACAGGTGCTGCATTGTTACCATTGAGAGAATTGGACCGGGATGTCTTGACAGGACCCCCCTGACTTTGACTCTGGTTGCCTTGGATTGCAGGAGGGGGAGGCATCAGAGATTCGCTGCCCTGGGCCTTACGAGACTTCTCAAGCTCTAGCAGTTTTTGCATGAGTTCCGGGGATATCTGACGGGCCCCCTTGGGGTCCCCGGGATAGGGAAGTGCAGGTACTAGAGAGAGGTTTGGTACCGAGGGAGCCTCGTCTTCGTCCCCAACTGTATCAAGAAAAGGGGGTCGCCTCGTTTTGATTCTGTCCGGGTACAAGAACTCTTCCTGGGTACCAGTGCGGCGACGTGCCTACAGAAACAGAACAGTTCTCAGTAAACGAATAAACCCGATTTGACTCTCAGTGTCTATAGTCAACTTTGAGTCACGTCCCTTGAATCAACGTTCATGATTCTGAACGAATTCATGACGTTTGACCTTTGCAATGAAAGCTACATTAAGCAGATTCTTTTTCATGTGAAGGTGTTTAACTAAGTTGTACAATATTGTTCCAGCTTTTTGGTCTGCGGACGAAAGCCTCAAGGGTGACCATTCAAATAGAAGCTACTAAGAATTAGTTTCCTTTGCTGAGGTGTATTATGCTATAAAAGATAGTTCAACTTTCGAGACTGTGGATGAAATCAGTCCTAATGTGTGACCATTCACATTTACTGAGAATTACTTTTCTGTGGTTCTGTTTACTATCCTGCCAAGATAGATCTAATTTTGGAGTCTGTGAATGAAATTCTACCTTGTGACGACCACTCAAGTGAAAGCTGATATGCAGTATTTTCCTATGGTGCTGTTTGTGAGGTCGTATAGTTCAAGGAGTTTCTAACGGACTGACGGGACGGCAAAATTGGCCAACTGATTACCTTGTCTTTGGGTTTTGCTGGAGGTGGTGGCTGCCCTTCCTCGCTAGAGTCTTTTAATGTATTACCACTGGAACTCCTGTGGGAACAAATACATACACCTTAACTGATCGTTTGAAAGAAAAAAGCGGATCTTTTACGTGTTCTTTTGCCCTTACACGGGAAAACAACGTTAGTCACGAAAAAATGAAATAACAAAACAACTAGTTATGCTTCTTCAAACTTCCAAACGAAACTTCCAAAATCGGCAGACTCACGGCTCGTGAAATTAAAGACAATTTTTGACACGTCGTTTGGGGTGTTATTATAAAATACCGTTACAATCCATCTTTGTTTTCTAAAGGACAGTCGAAAGAGTGAATCTTGCGAGAGAGAGCGCGATGATTGCTTCTTCTTTCTTCTCCACACCTGCAAGTCACGTCGCCTCGTGGCAAGTGATTTTTTTCGCGCGCATTCGCGGATTTCGATCCCTCGACTATCCCTAACAAGACTTTGAAACTACGAATAGAGCAGTTTTCAATTGAGTGTGGTAAAACATAAACCAAAGTAATTACTCTGACCAATCACAGCAGTCGTAAACAACCCAATGAACCAATGAGGGCTCGAAGGAAATACATGTAGCCGGCGCAAAGCGCGGGAAAACGCGTGCGAGTAAGTCACGATTGGTTTTGGTTTTACTTCTGATTGGGGTAATACATTCATGACTACCGTCACGAATATAGAACATTGCTTGTACTAGTCTAAACAGTATTTACTGTATCTACTGTAGTTAGTATAGTTGCTGTAGTTGCTGTAGTTGGTGTAGTTGCTGTGGTTGGTGTAGTTGGTGTAGTTACTGTAGTTAGTGTAGTTTGTGTAGTTACTGTAGATGCTGTAGTTGCTGTAGTTGTTATAGTTGCTGTAGTTGCTGTAGTTAGTGTAGTTGGTGTAGTTACTGTAGTTTGTGTAGCTACTGTAGTTGGTGTAGTTACTGTGGTTGCTGTAGTTTCTGTAGCTGGTGTAGTTGCTGTAGTTAGTGTAGTTGATGTAGTTGGTGTAGTTACTGTAGTTACTGTAGCTACTGTACTTTGTGTAGTTACTGTAGTTGCTGTAGTTGCTGTAGCTGGTGTAGTTCGTGTAGCTGGTGTAGTTACTGTAGTTGGTGTAGTTACTGTAGTTCGTGTAGTTGGTGTAGTTGGTGTAGTTGCTGTAGCTGGTGTAGTTGGTGTAGTTGCTGTAGCTGGTGTAGTTAATGTAGTTGGTGTAGTTGCTGTAGTTGCTGTAGCTGGTGTAATTCGTGTAGTTGGTGTAGTTGCTGTAGCTGGTGTAGTTGGTGTAGTTGCTGTAGTTGGTGTAGTTGGTATAGTTGCTGTAGTTGCTGTAGCTGGTGTAGTTGGTGTAGTTGCTGTGGCTGGTGTAGTTACTGTAGTTGGTGTAGTTGCTGTAGTTGCTGTAGCTGGTGTAATTCGTGTAGTTGGTGTAGTTGCTGTAGTTGGTGTAGTTGGTGTAGTTGCTGTAGCTGGTGTAGTTCGTGTAGTTGGTGTAGTTGCTGTAGTTGCTGTAGCTGGTGTAGTTGGTGTATAGTTGCTGTGGCTGGTGTAGTTAATGTAGTTGGTGTAGTTGGTGTAGTTGGTGTAGTTGGTGTAGTTGCTGTAGCTGGTGTAGTTGGTGTAGTTGCTGTAGCTGGTGTAGTTAATGTAGTTGGTGTAGTTCGTGTAGTTCGTGTAGCTGGTGTAGTTGGTGTAGTTGCTGTAGTTGCTGTAGCTGGTGTAGTTGGTGTAGTTGGTGTAGTTGCTGTAGTTCCTGTAGCTGGTGTAGTTGGTGTAGTTGCTGTAGTTACTGTAGTTGCTGTAGTTGGTGTAGTTGCTGTAGCTGGTGTAGTTGGTGTAGTTGCTGTGGCTGGTGTAGTTGCTGTAGTTGCTGTAGTTGGTGTAGTTACTGTAGTTCCTGTAGTTGCTGTAGAAGGTGTAGTTGGTGTAGTTGCTGTAGCTGGTGGAGTTAATGTAGTTGGTGTAGTTCGTGTAACTGGTGTAGTTGCTGTAGTTGCTGTAGTTGCTGTAGCTGGTGTAGTTGCTGTAGTTGCTGTAGCTGGTGTAGTTGCTGTAGTTGGTGTGGTGTAGTCACTGTAGTTACTGTAGTTGCTGCAGTTACTGTAGTTGGTGAAGTTAATGTAGTTGGTGTAGTTGGTGTAGTTGGTGTAGTTCCTGTAGTTGGTGTAGTTGGTGTAGTTGGTGTAGTTGCTGTAGTTGGTGCAGTTGGTGTAGTTACTGTAGTTCGTTTAGTTGCTGTATTTCGTGTAGTTGCTGTGGTTTTTGTAGTCACTGTAATTCGTGTAGTCGGTGTACTTGCTGTAGTTGTTGTAGTAACTACACCAACTACACCAACTGCAGTAACTACACCAACTACAGTAACTACACCAACTGCAGCAACTATAACAACTACAGTGACTACACCAACTACAGCAACTACGGTAACTACACCAACCATAGCAACTACACCAACTACACGAACTAAACCAACTACAGCAACTACAGGAACTACAGCAACTACATCAACTACACCAACTACACGAGCTACAGCAACTACATCAACTACACCAGCGACAGTAACTACAGCAACTACACAAACTACACCAACTACACCAGCTACAGCAACTACACCAACAACAGTAACTTCACCAACTACACCAACTACACCAATTACACCAGCTACAGTAACTACAGCAACTACAGCAACTACGCCAACTACACCAGCCACAGCAACTACACCAGCTACAGTAACTACACCAGCTACAGTAACTACACCAACTACAGTAACTACAGCAACTACACCAAGTACACCAGCTACAGTAACTAAGCAACTACAGCAACTACAGCAACTACACCAACTGCACCAACTACACCAACTACACCAACTACACCAGCTACAGCAACTACACCAACTACACCAACTTCACCAACTACACCAACTACAGTAACTACACCAACTGCAGCAACTACAGTAACTACACCAACTACACGAACTACACCAGCTACAGCAACTACAGTCACTACACCAACTACACCAGCTACAACAATTCCAGCAACTACAGCAACTACACGAACTACATTAACTACACCAACTACACCAACTACATTAACTACACCAACTACAGTAACTACAGCAACTACAGCAACTATACTAACTACACCAACTACAGTAACTACACCAACTACACAAACTACACTCTAACTACAGTAACTACATCTGCTACAGCAACTACATCAACTACACCAACTACACCTGCTACAGCAACTACATCAACTACACCAGCTACAGCAACTACATCAACTACACGAACTACAGTAACTACACCAACTATAGCAATTACACCAACTACACCAGCTACAGCAACTACACCAACTACACCAGCTACAGCAACTACATCAAATACAGGACCTACAGTAACTACACCAACTACAGCAACTACAGCAACTACACCAGCTACAGCAACTACACCAACTACACCAGCTACAGCAACTACACCAACTACAGCAACTACATTAACTACACCAACCACATTAACTACACCAGCTACAGAAACTACACCAACTACACCAGCTACAGCAACTACAGCAACTACACGAACTACACGAACTACACCAGCTACAGCAACTACACCAACTACAGTAACTACACCAGCTACACGAACTACACCAGCTACAGCAACTACAGCAACTACACCAACTACACGAACTACACCAGCTACAGCAACTACACCAACTACAGCAACTACACCAACTACACGAACTACAGGAACTATACCAACTACAGTAACTACACCAACTGCAGCAACTACAGTAACTACACCAACTGCAGCAACTACAGTAACTACACCAACAACAGTAACTACACCAGCTACACGAACTACACCAGCTACAGCAACTACAGTAACTACAGCAACTACAGTAACTACAGTAACTACAGTAAGTGCACCAACTACAGTAACTACACCAACTACATCAACTACACTAACTACAGCAACTACAGCAACTATAACAACTACAACAACTACAGTAACTACACTAACTACAGTAACTACACCAACTACACCAACCACAGCAACTACACCAACTACAGCAACTACAGCAACTATACTAACTACAGTAAATACAGTAAATACTGTTTAGAGTAGTACAAGCAGTGTTCTATATTCGTGACGGTAGTCATGAATGTATTACCCTGATTGGTCGAGAAAGTGGCGCGAGATTTTTTAGCCAATCACAAAGCGTAGCAATGTAAAACCAATGCAATTGTATAATTACTTTCGACACTCAATTGAAAACTGCTCTATTATACTCTTCAGAATTACAACTCCATACCTGGATAATGTTCCAGCTTCATCCTTGAGTGAATTCAGACTGGTCTAAATAATGAACAACAACAATAACAAGCTTCAGCGCTAGTACAGTGCCGCAGGATAGTTTTTACAGTGCAGTTGGATCTTTGACAGCCATCACCACTGACCAGTACCCTACATTAACAATCGATCACCTTCAAATACTGTACAGTCGAACCTCTCAATACGAACACCTCTCTATTACAGATACTTTATTTGGTCCCGGCAAAATCTGGAAATACGTGTCTCGCAGAACCTCGCGAAGCTCGTGGGAGGGTGCATCGGTAAATTTAAGCCTCGGGGTAGGGAGAGATGGAATTTCTGGTTTAACTGGAGAGGTTGAGTTGTGAAGTTGAGACATTCTCGTTCCCAGTCGCTCGTCACACTGGATGATGTCAATTAGAGCTTTGTCGCGGTTTTGTTGCTAGGCAACTGCACGACACCAACCCGATATATATAAAGGCAACCTGAGATTCTACCGCCCGAAAGCGATCCACGCGCGACAAATGTATAAACCTCGCTTTGCAAGGAATTAAGGTTACAGTGTACCTTCAGATCGAAAATTTATTGAAAATTTTTTTTGACGTTAAAATAAAGTTTACAGGATGAACTTTCATCCAAAAAAAAAATTATCGAAAAATAGTGAAAATTGACGGAGAAATGACGGTATAACTTTTGTGGGCGGAGTTTGTTTATTAAGCGATATGTTTTTTTAAGTTAATTTTTCGCTTGTTGGGGACACTTTAAAGAGCTACAACTCAAAGGGAATTTGTTCGATTTTCCTGAAATTTGGACAGAAGCTAGGCTAACATATAATCAACAAAAACGTGTCGGCGAATTTCTTAATTCCGAAAACTTTTTGATCAAGAGCCATTTCCGTGCGATCATTACAATTTTTTTTTCTCCCCTTTTCGAAAATATTCTGTAACTTTTTACTGCAATTGAATATGGGAAATCGGCGACACGTTTTTTAGCGCTTCGTGTCCGGAAACCCGAGAACAAATCAAATTAGCAAAATATAATAATCGCTTTGAGTTATAGCGTTTTAAAACTGATTCGGACGTTCGAATTTAGACGTCGTAAAAAATTCGACAATTCATTTTATTACCAAATGGTTTCCATATTTAGATAGCCAGCTCTATAAGCTTTAATTTGATATCTGGGTTTAGGTATATTAAGTGTAATCTTAAGACGCTAGAGCTGTTATACTGGAGACACCCCCGAAGGTACACTGTAACCTTAACTTCCATAATACAGTGTGGAGATGAGCTTGCTCGCAGGTTCAACGGTCTTATGCAAACACTGCATACACTGCCCTGGTGCCCAACACGTGCAACCATGGAAAAAACGCAACGTCGAAAATCGCCGGTAGTTTTCACAAATGCCGCCAACAATAGCCATGGTCTTTTATGGGTTCTGTACTTCTTATTCCAAGTGATTTATTCGAGTGATTTTACTGCACTAAAAAATAACAGCGCATATGTATTTCATACCAATGATCCTTTCAAACGATCCCTGAGTTCTGAACCACTTATTTCCGAGTCCGTTCCAGCAGCCGCGGCGGCTAGATTTTCGATACTGCTGAAGCTGTCATGATACTGAAGCACGTGTTGTAGTAATTCCTGTTGCAGCTCATTGTGTTGCTTCATCGCATTCAGTCGCGCTTCGACTTCCTTCGCTGAGGCTTCTTTAGAAGACGCTTCGTGGCCCTGCAGGAAGAACGATTGAGATAAATACACGGTAAGTATCCAGCACACACGAAACATTACGGCCCTCTCACGCCTAACAACGGCCAGGGTCAACAAAAAGAAAAGGGTTCGAAATTTCGTTTTGATAAACATCGTAAAAAGAACAGCACCAAAGTAAAATACTGTTCAATAGCTTTCATTTGAATGGTCGCACTGAAAGGTTTTATCCACCGACTCAAAAGTTAGAACCACCTTATACAGCATAATAAACAGCACCATAGGAAAGCACTGCTCTGGAGCTTTCATTTGAATGGTCACACTGAAAGGTTTTATCCACAGACTCAAAAGTTAGAACCACCTTATACAGCATAATAAACAGTACCACAGGAAAGTACTGCTCAGTAGCTTTCACTTGAATGGTCGCACTGAGACAATGAGCTCTATTCTTATTCAATGAGATGCAAATTAGTATCTTCCAATTTTCTGCAATCCCGCACCTTGGAGGAGAAAAGTAATGCCGTCCATCGCTTTCATTTGAATAGTCACACTGAAGGGTTTTATCAACAGACTCAAACTTTAGAGCCACCCTGTACAGCATAACAAACAGTACCACAGGAAGGTACTGTTCAATAGCTTTTCCTTCACAAACTTAAACGTTCGAGCCACCTTGTACAGCATGATAAACAAAACCGCAGGAAAGGATGCAAAATAGCTTTCATTCATTTGAATTTCATTCATTCATTCACTTGAATGGCCACTAACCAGAGATATTACTTTAGTAAGAAAGTGCTCTAGAAGGATACGGGCTTCGGACAGGGTACATGTAGCAAGAAATTCTCCAATCTCTGCTGTATCTCCACCTTGTTCCTACAGAAGAACAAGATAAATCAGAATGATATTTTATTTAACAAAATGGGACTTATGCTGTGTTCACACTAGGGCGAAACATGTTTAGTCTGATCACGAATGAAACATGTTTCACTTTGAAAAGTGTTCACATCAGGCGGCGCATTGTAAGAATCATGATCGAAACATGTTTATTCTGAGCATGATTGAAACTACTTCACGAGGTAGTTTCGATCTAAGCCAGACGAAACAAGTTAGCGCAAATGGCGTCTCTTTGTTAAACACTGCAATACCCGAAGGGCTTGACAGGTGAGATTAAACCACAAATTATGCAACCGCAAATCTGAGTTCTATTTATTTTCGGTTCATGTGTTATAATAAAGACTTCATGCAAACTATATTATGATAGGCCCCTAAGGCATGTTTCGTACCTCCATCTCCATGATACTCGTTTGACAATCCGTGATATTTTCTTGTACATAATCCACATGCGCTGTCAGCGCTTCCAGCTGTTCCTTAATCTCCTGTACATTGCCTTCTTCCTGTGAACGTTTTGGAAAAAAAAATGTGTGTTTAGTAAGAAACCTCATTCAAATTTCTCATTCAAGTGTCTTTTGGTTTTATCCATATACTTCATTATGGGAAGGAGTTAATACTTTATAACTGTATGCAGGTAATACCTTTTGCAATGAAACAGCATTATCATATTTTATCTGGCATTTTTCTAACTGTTTGCTGAGACGGTCGCGGTCCTGTATCCAGCGATCCATGTCCGATTCCATATTTGCAATCGTCTGTCTCTTGAGTATTAATGACGTCACCTAAAGGAATACAAAAGTGAATTGTTAAATTTTCAACTGAAAAGAAAAGGGTGGGCCCGTTCCTTTCAAAAGTGGCGCGTGATTAGCCAACGAAACAAAAGATAAGTTACGCAAACGATGCGCCAGCTCTAAAACACTAACAGCAACAGATTATCGGGACCAATGAAAATAGAGACATGAAAGAGGTGTGGGACTATTGGGGTAAGAAAAAAAGCTCGACGCTTGTCCAAGGACATCAGTGGATGGCTGTTCCCGGACAAATTTCACTTGCGGACACCTCTCTAAGGTGGTCAATTAGAGCTGGTCCCGAGAGCGTCCGACTAACAGAGTTCACTGCATATACTCTAAGCATTTCTGGAACAATGATTCATTGTAATATGTATGAATCCTCTAAAACCTTTTTTCCTGTCATCAGCTAGCCTGTGGGGATACCGGGTTAAAAGAAATCGGCCGCCCCTTTCCCCCTCCTCGGTCCGTGCGACCCAATAACCCTCCCCCCCCCCCCCCCCCCAAAAAAAAAAAGAGCCTTTTCTCAGGCTAGTTATCCGCTTACCTTTTAGCCTAGAAAATCCGGCTCTTTCGGATTACAACAGTTTTCCGGCAGGCTGATAAAACGGTTGACCCTTCCGACCTTAATTTCCAACTTTATATTAAAAGTCCAATGATAAATTGTATATTGTAATCATACCTTCTTATCGATGACGTCCCATTTCTTCTTAGCACTTCGCGAGGCCTGCTCCATGGTGCTTTTCTTTCTCGTTGATTTTACCGGCAGTCCGGATGCCTTACCAGCTGCCTCGGAAAATCTCGAAGTCGACGCGGAACTGCTAAGCGAGGTACTTGACGTGAAAGCTTGCGAAGTGTGATAGTACGCAACACTTGACTCAACACCATTGACTTCTCGAGAGCTCAACATCGCTTGGCTTCGTTGTTCACCTAGTTTACCGGACACAGGCTTCTGTTGGCGTCTCAGAGCTTTTACCTGTGAAACGGTAATTCAATTGTTTTAGCAAGTATATCACCGTTTTCTCCCCGCAGTTCAACCTAACACCACGGTTGGTGGTCCGGCCGGGTTTTGAACCCGCGACCTCCCGCTAAACAGACTGGCCCCGGTTGTTTAAAAGGTGGATAGCGCTATCCACCGGATAAATGACTATCCACTGGATAGGCATTAGCAAAACCAATTGTGTTATCCACTGGATAGTGATTTATCCGGTGAATAGCGCTATCCAACTTTTGAACAACCGGGGCCTGGTGCTGTTTGAGCTAACTAAGCGGCTGGTGATCAACTAAACAATGGCGGATGATCGCTTATGTTCGCTAAGATCGCGAGATAGTTTGCGGCGATGTATGGAAACAAGCCTTTTCATTGCAAGCTAAACAGAAGATGCAAATTCAAATATTGCGTAACAATTTCACAATTTCTGCTCACCATTCTGCGACAGGAAGTTTAAACCTAATGAAGATGATTTATTGCAACATTCATTTATTTATGCAGTTGTGCAATTTGGCGATAAGATGTAGAGAACAACATACAGTTGAGCTGCCAACTGCATTTTTACCACAAACGGTTTGTGGAAAAAAATCCTACTGTGCAACCATTCAAATGAAAGCTATTGAGCAGTGCTTTCCTGTGGTGCTGTTTATTATGCTGTACAAGGTGGTTCTAACCTTTTAGTCTGTGGATGAAATCCTAAAGTGCGACCATTCAAATGAAAGCTTTGGGGCAGTGCTTTCCTGTGGTGCTGTTTATTATGCTGTACAAGGTGTTCTAACTTTTTAGTCTGTGGATGAAATCCTAAAGCGTGACCATTCAAATGAAAGCTACTGAGCAAAGCCCTGCTTTTCAATTTCTCTCAAGAAGCAAATGAAGAAAATCTGTCACAATTCTACTTCAAGTTTCAACCGCGCACCATAAGTTCGTACCTCTTCTTGTTTTCTCTTAAGTACAACGTCCCTTTGTCGTTTCTCCATTTCCAAGTTTTTGATAGTCATCTGTCTTATGCGAGACTCCTTCTTCAACTGAGCGATCTGTTTATTCCTCTGCGCCTCTTGCTGTTTATTCTTCGCCGACTCTTCCTTCATCTGCTTCATAAGACGAACTTTCGTCTTTTTAAGCTCGCTCAGCTCGCTCTGAAATGTTCGTAACTGCTGCTCGTTTTGTGCTTTTTGCCGGAGAAGTCTCGCATGCTCTTTTTTAGCGGCCTGCATCTTCTTTAGTTCTCCTTGCAAATGGCTTATTTTCTTCTCGTAATCGCTACGAATTTGCCGAACCTTCTCCTCTGATTTAGAATCCTGGTTTCTGATGCTTTGCAACACCTTCGAGGAAAAAGGAAACATAATTATCAGAAATATTGCACGGGATAAAACAGCCTGTAGTTTGGCAGATAATTTTACTATAAAAATCACAGTGAATTACAACAGTTTCAGTTTTGTCCCACCGAAAAAAATCGTATTTATAAATTATATTATACACTCCAAAAAAATTCATATTTTTGTTGGTAAAGCTCAAATATCCTTAGACTTTCAACATGTTTTGTGGCTGCGTTGAACACACAGCTTCGGAAACTTCGGACATCTGGATTATTAGGAAATGTCAACAAAATGATCGAAATTATTTTCGGACAATTTTCGCGAATATCAAAAGCTTTGTAGGATGGTCGGAAACAAGTCGGAAACCATTTGCTTCGGAGTATGGTCGGAAACCTTTCACTGGTGGTATCTTAAAAGTACACATAGTTGATAATTTCTCCTCCAGAGGGTATGTACTTGGTGTATCCCGTATTATTTTGTATTTAAACACTTAGTTTTTATTTCAGTAGAAAAAGAAGATAAAAATAGCACAATGGGGAATCGAACCCGGGCCGTATGATCTACTCCATGCACACTATCCACTACACCACGGAGGACTAGCTGCCGAAAATTGTAATTTTTAAGGGATATAAGATAATATGCTGCTAGCCCAGACCATTTATAAGAACTAACCTTTTCGATACATTGGAAATACTGGAATCAGTGCTTAACCCTAAATACTAAAATCAGTGCTTCAACCCTAGATACTGTGATCCGACCCTAAATTACACTGCAATATATCTAAATACATTACAATAAGGGATACATGAAGTACCATACATTATGATCAGGGATACACCAAGTACCTAGGCTCCAGAGAGACTCATATCCGCTGAAAGGGGTGAGTACAGGTTCACCGAAAAAAACCCTTTGAACCTCCGCCGAGGAGAGAAATAAATTATTTTAAAACAATACACTAGTTGAGATAAAATTGATAGCCAGCTAAAATTAATATTCTTGGTTTTCACATGACGTCATAAAAATTCAAACAACTAAAATATACATCCTACAAAGCTGTTTCTAAGATGGTATGTGGATACCAGTGTTATAATCTTTCACAAAAAGTTTCACGTTTTAACGATGTTTTGCTTCCGATTTACAAAGGCTTTAAATGTGTCACGCAATTCGTCACGCTATTTCAGATAAGGCGTGAAAATAAACAAAATTGAATCAGCTGAAAGTTATTGTTTGCATTATAAGTGCTTATAAGCCGAGTTAATGGAGCTTACAGCTATTACAATATTTTTTTATTTGATTTTTGGTGTACATTGAAATTAAGACTGAATTTTTGGTCGCCATGTTTGTGCCCCTAAGTGGGGCATAAAGATGGCCACTCCATACATTTCTTACTAAAAATGTCTAATACTCGTTCGCCTATAACTCTTGAACGAAATGCTTTTGCGCTTCAAAATTTGGCCAAGAACTCTCTACATTTCTATAAACATTTTGAAATCGAAATCTATTGTTCAATGCTTCTGAATTTTGATATGACGTAAGTGAAAATCAAGAATAAGACTAAATGTATCTTATTTTAGGATTACGTGACCGATATTAAACGTTAATGAGAGATTACATCCATGCGCGAAGGCATGATAACAGTTTAGAAGCCTTGTCGAGCGGTCACCGTAAGGTATTGAACTAATAAGCTTCACAATTGCGTTTTTATTTTTTAAGTGACCGCACCACCAATATTCGGAGACTTTATCGGTTATTCATCACCTGTTTTCGCTGAAATGTGCTGGTTCACACGACCGGAAGAAAAAAATTTGCATTCGTTATCCAGTTTACAGTTAGTTTTATGAAGATGAAAACCATAATACTTTGAAGTTTAAACTTGCTATTGTTCTTGTCAAGGCAATTGGCCTGTAATAGCATTAGATTTTTTCTCAAATTTCGCATTTAACGCATCTGCTTGCACGAAGTTCGCATTCTTAATCGTCAAGTTCGCACACACTTATATGTTGATCTTTACTGTAAATAAATGTTGATGCAACAGAAATCTGGCCAAGGCAAACGACGAGTTGGTCGAACAAAACTTAAATCAACCGAAATATTATCGATTTCGATTTTCAGACCTTGCATACATTCCTTGTTTCGGGTTCTACTTGCATCGCCCTTCATTAACATGTTGAACTGTACAGCTTAAAATTTCAGGCATTAACCAGAAAGCATTTCAACTCACATATGGTCTGCGGTGTCGTTCTTCGCTGATTTTAAGCGATCTTAAGGATCTCCGCGCCATTCTTACGGGTTAGCAAACGATGAGCAGAAAAGTGGCAATTGATGTTTCAGTCATTTCAAATCTTTAGTCATACAACACAAGTTCAGTTCCGTTTGTTTACTCTCCCGAAATTTCCGGATTATATGGTCAAATATATAGCACTAAACGTTTTTCTTTCACCTGGACCCCACGGATGTCCGTATTTTCCCCAGGCGATAAAGTAAATTTCCCATCGGAGACCTAAACCCCGTACTAGATTGTAACCAAGGTAACATAAACCCGACAGTGGACGTGAAAAGGACGGTTATTAGTGTTTTTTTTTCGTTTTTATTTATTTATTTTTAACAAAGAATCTGAAGCTTATTATTGCAATAACATGATATCTTCCTTTTTTCACGGAATGGGAATTTTTTATCAATGTCAAATAATTTTCCGTAAACTTCGAATTCTGAAGACACTGTCAGTGTGAATTACAAAGTTGATGCCAACCATAGTGTTTTACTGAATCTGACGTAGGTAATTGTGCTAGATAGCGGATAGATGACATTTTTAATTTCTCCATATATTTGTCTGTATTATTTGTTGTAGTCCGTAAATCAGAGTGTTTGACTTTAGAATGAAGAGGGAAGTTCAGAAGCTGCGGTATTGCAATGGTTGGGAAGTGAATATCAAATGCTATCATAAAGAGATTTAAAATATAGCAATTCGAGCGCTAGCCCTTCGTCAGAGCGAATCCCTTTGTCAGATTCACTTTAGATAAAGGCTACACTCGATATAGCAGATCTTTCGCATATCCTTCCTTAGATCCTTCCCATAACACAACACGCGCCTGCGGCCTCGTCTTACTAAGACTGGGAACGAGTCTGCTAGAGGTCTTTTGACCATTTTACAGTTGTATGCTTAGTACCCTGGCCTTTGAGTGAAAGTGAGGCTGGACTTGACTTTGTTTTGATACAAACCTAACTGCTTTTCAAATGTAACGAAAACTAGTTAACATAAGAACAACATGATTTACATATGAAAAGCAGGAAGGTTTGTATCAAAACAAAGTCAACTCTGGCCTCACTTTCACACAAAGACCAGGTTACTAAGCACACAGCTGTATTTTACAGTTGTCTTAGTGTCCTGGCTTTTGAGTGGAAGCGAGGTTGAAGTTGACCTTGTTATGATACAGACCTTAGAGCTTTTCAGATGTAAATTTACCTGGTTAGCATGAGAACAGCATTATTAACATATGAAAGGCAGAAAGGTTTGTATCAAAGCAAGGTCACCTCTAGCCTCACTTCCACTCAAAGGCCAGGATACGAAGCACACAACTGTAAAATGGACTATTGAGCTACCGGTATTTACCTGATCTCTCTCAGTTTCGGTTTCCTTGATCTTGTTGTGTAGCAGAGACAGTTTATCCTCGTACTGTGTCTTTAGTGAATGCAGTTTTTTCTGGCTCATCTCCAGCTCATCAATCAGCTTTTCTTTAATGGAAATCTCGGTTGACAGATCTGCCAGGTCTCCGGACAGGTCATTGCCGTTATCTATTGATGGTAAGTGAGTTGAGTACGAGGTAGGAGGTGTGGCAGTTATGCAGCTATCCATACATGATGGGCAGGCAGTAGGAGTGTCAAAACAAGAAAAGTTGACTTGAAAAGGATTAGAAATTACCGCAAATCCTCTATGAAGCCCCCCTAGGAACGGGGATATATTTAGTAAAAGTAAGAGCGTAAGAGAGAGCATTGGAGGGGGGGCATAACAGAGGGCGGAGGAGAGGGGGGGGGGGGCTATAATTTGACCGGAAATACAGCTTGTTGTCTATTGTTTTGGTTGTGAAGGAAAGGGGGGTGGGGGAGGGGCGGCTTAATTGAAAGTATTTATGGACCCATATTTTGAGCCCCAAAGCAGAGATTAAAAATCAAAACTTTCATCACTTTGCCCCCACTTACCTTGGGCCATCTCATCATCATCTGAGTCATCATCATCATCATCATCATCATCATCTACATCATCCCCTTGCTCTTCATTACCTTCTTCGTTCTCCTGGAAGAGAAATAATAAATAAACAATGAGAAAAGTTGGAGGTAAAATACTGTAAAATCCCGGTTGTAACCCACCCACTCCACTGTTTATTCAGTGTGATGGGTGTCTGGGACGCTTGTGTGGGGTCTTATGGCTGGGTTGTGGGAATTGCCAGTGGAAGCTGTACTCAAGTCTAGGGGCTGGCTAACCATCAGTGGAAGCCCCTGGACTCCCCAGGCAGCCAATCTCCATATAACATTAATAATGCAGTTGTTAAAAACCCTTAAATGTACAGTGCGTGAATAATTCTTACATCATCTTCTTCAGTACTGCTTTCCTCGCTGCTTTGTTCACCCCATGGCTGGTCCTTCACTTCCTGCTCATGGTTCAGCTTCTAATAAACAGCAGCAAAAAATATTGTGTTACAACAGAGATGGTAAACTACTTCAAAAGAAATAAACTACTGCTAAAGGTAAAACAAACACCAGTCCCACTTGTACTAGAATACTAAAATCTATTGATATGAATTTCACCACTGTCACATGTTGAAGTTCTGTGTAAACTTTTACAGTTTTCTGACATTTTTCTCGTAGTCTCAAGTAGTCGCTTGAGAGAGGTAGCCACTTACAAGAGATTATAGCACAGGAAGATGGACTGTTAGTGTATATTAAAATGAAAACACTGGTTCTACTAACAAGTCGTTTCCTGCCATGATCCTCCTATAAAAAGGATCTAGATATTCAAGAAGTTATCTTACATTATTATTCAGGTCATTGTTATGATTCAAAAAGTACTGCATCACTTTAACCTTGAAAATACTTTAACACATAAACTTTCTTTAGTTAGCTTTGCTTACCAGCTTATTGATCATGTCAAGTTTTGTTTTATCTGTTACTGATATCTAAGAATAGCCGTGAATTTTATTTTTTTTTATAATCATTGCAATAACCATTAAACTGTTTAAAATGCCTACAACAATGACCAAAGAACAAAAAAATGAATACAATTAAAGGTAAAACAGTGATAATTTCATTAAGCAACGTACCACCTAAATTTTGGGTCCTTTAAGAGAGGTCAACATTGCTCAGGGAGTTTGATTTTTTTGCAATGTGCAATAACTATTGTCCATGTTAAGTCATTTAATACAAGTTCAAGTTCAATTTAATTACTTATTGTTTAATTATAGATTGATATAACTCAGACAGGATAATGCAAGAAGACCTTACCAAGCAGACTGAACTGGACTGAAGATGTGACAGTGAAAGAAGAGAAGCTGACAGCTGTGCGACCACTGTTTTGAGTTCCGTGGCACGTGAAGTGATAAATTGAAGAATCATAAAGGTTATTGTTATTAATAATACTACAAGACCGGAGTTTAAGTGGGTAGCTGGTGAGTGGATTGCAACTTGGAATTAAAAGTAAAAGAACAGACATGGAAGAATAATTATGTTCTCAGTGGATTGATTCACAGACAAAGAAGATTGATTCAGAGACAACTGTTACAACAAAAAGCAATGTTAATGCATGCATGGAACATCATGATGGACAAAAGAAGGAAAAGTATGATCTATGTTATAACAGAAGACAGACAGGCAGACAGATACACAGACAGACTGACTGAAAGACAAACTGATGCACAGACAAACAGACTGGCTGACAGATACAGACAGACAGACAGACAGACTGATAAACAGACACAGACAGGCAGACAGATAAACAGACAAACAGACTGGCTGACAGACAGACTGACAGACAGACAGACTGATAAACAGACAGACAGACAGACAGATAGACAGACAAACAGACAGATGGATGGACAGACAGACTGACTGATAAACAGACAGACAGACAGACAGACAGACTGACTGACTGACAAACAGTCAGACTGACAGACAATCAAACAAACTGCCTGAAAAACAGACGGACAGACAGACCTGACAAGCTGACATTTTTAACTTTTTAGTTATTTCAGGGTACTAGTACCCTTTAATTATTATATTTATATTTAATTTATATGTGTAATTTATTTAAACATCTTTGGGTTGCTTTGTTGTTGTTGTTGTTGTTGCAGACTGATACATAGGGAGACTGAGTGATAAACAGACAAACAGAAGGATGGACAGCAGGGATGTAAATAATAGCCGGAAGGCGGAAATAATAACCGCCTGAAGACTGAGTTTTCTAAAACTTTTTCTGCCTGGAAAACTGTCTGCTTGACTCTTTCTCTCTTTTTTTTAACAAAATTTTCTGCCTGTACTGAACAAAATTCCACCTGTTGGATATCTTAGCTACATCCCTGGGACAGACAAACAGAGTAACAGACTGACTGACTGATAAACAGATGGACAGACAGACAGAGTGACAGACAGACAGACAGACAGACAAATATCTAGAGTCACAGACCGACGGTCTGGCAGACTTAAATTCAACCTTTAACTCGCGCCTAAAATAAAAACATTTCAAATTCCATTTCGTAAAATATTTATTGAAAACTGGCACCATTAAAAGAAATTTCAGAATCCTGCAACTATAAAGGTTTTACTTAAGGAGTGAACGGTAATGGGAATGATCGATAGGATTATTCAATCGGTCATTTCAATTGACTCAATTGTCTTCTTTTTTTTTCACTGAAACAGTTGAAAGGCTTGGTAGAAAAGGGACATGTTCATAATAAAGTTGTTTATAGTTATTTTGCTCAAGATTTGCTTTGTTTTCATGCACAACAGGCTAGTCTGTGTGTGTGTTAACAGGGCTTGAAATTAAAACTAACTGGACTGGAGAAAAAGTCACCAGATGCAAAATTTTAAGCCGCCAGTTTGTATAATCAAAAAATGATTGGGGCTGGTTGAAAAGTGTTTTTGAAACTGGCATCTGGTCTCATCAGACACCCAGTGATGAAGTACGATTATGAAAAACAAAACTTAACATACTTGTGCACAACAATCTTGCCACAAACTTTTTAAGTAAACACGACTTTCCAGCTGCTAACTTTGAAGTTAAAATGAGCCAAATGCAATCGCATGGCAATTGTATGTAGGAAGGAAATTATCAACATGACGGATAGCCATTTATTAGCAGTGTGGTCTTTTCACAAAACTCTGTAAGGTAAAGCCATATAGCTTACATGTTACTGTCCCTATGTGGACTTCAAAGGTTCACATGACAAACTTGAAAAGTTTTCCCATAATCTTTGATGGTTCTGCACGTCTTCCTCCTCTACCCCTCCCCGCCTCTGCCTCCGCCCCCCCTCCCCCCCTTATTTATTACGTTTTAAAACTCAGGACCAATCCCCTAAGCATACTGTAAAAGCTCCATTAAACCTTTAAAAAAAGATTTCTTTGGAATGGCCTTTTGAACTGGGAAGCTACAATGTGTTACTATGAGGCTAACAGAGGGATTGACCATACATACTATTAGAGGATGGGATCACTTGCTAGTGAGTTTGGTAATACCACATAATTCTAAATATTAGCCCCAAGGGCTTAATGTGGAACGTTTTTTGGAAGAAGCGAGGGAGGGCTTCATAGAACTTTTACTATAGTTCAGGCATGTTAAATATAAAACCAACAGCTAAACAAACAACAACAACAATAAAACATGAGGAAAACTGAGAACAAAAATAATAAAGAATAAAATAAAGACAAGGAAAAGATGGAAAGACAAATAAAATGAAGCAATGCCATGCATGCTATGCCAGCAACAAAATGCAAAATAACAAAAGGTGAAAAGCGCAAATAAACTAACAAGCAGCACCAGGCAAGGCTAGACGCCAAACTGACAGAAGTAATTAATAAGGAGAGGAAAAAAAGTAAAATTAATGCGTTACACAAACCTGAATAAAAGGCAAACATGAGAATTAGTTTCAATCTTCTTTTATTTGTAAAACTTTGTTCAGAACGACCGATTCTTTAACGTTTATAGAGCATTTATGCAGTTTTGATTAACATTAATTTTCATTATGCAGTTCTTAGAGACTGAACAGTTAAGCTTAAGTGGCAAAAGTTATATTGCAGAACAGTTTAAAATATTCCATTTAAATACTAGAAACATGTTTCTTATTCCATATAACTGTTCTTTTCAAAAGTTTAAGTACAAGTTCAGCATCTGACTTCACACCTTCAATAGAAGTAACCGGCCTGTCAAAATTTACTGTCCAATATTTACAATACTGTCTGTCCCAACATTTAAATTGATCTAAACCAATAACTTGCAGCTGAATTATTGATTATAATTATAAATTCGCTTTCAAGTTAATAAAGTTTAAGTACAATATACACTAGTTCACGTAATTTATTTCTAATAAAAAAAATTAAATAATATTCACTTCTCAATATTTACAGTGCATACATCTCAAATCATTTTTAACCAATTTTCTCCTATTAAAGGAGTATTCCTTTTTATATCACATCATGAAAAAAATATCATTTAAATGAGCCTTTGTACATACAAATTAACTGAAAATTCCACCTGGGAAGTTTTTCAGCATTGCCTTCAAATGGAGACACAAATTCAATTTTTATGTGCTACTAAAAACACAGTATACAATGTATGTCCTCATATTTTTTGGAAATATTTATTTGAATTAGGGTTTAAACAGCTTTTTAAATGAACTATATAATTATATTGTATATTGGGAAATTATTTTTTTTACTTAGTATAAATTTAACTTTAATTAAATTTAATTAAATTTAATTTTGAATTGAAATGAACAGAATATTACTATTAAACTACGTCATTACAGTGACTGTTTTCTTTCTGTATGTATGTGAATTACCAGATTCAAACATGATTGCCAACTCTTTTTTTTTATAAGCAATTCAATTTCAGTTGGCTGTAGTAAGCCTAATTTTGCTCCAAGAGTTATCAAAACCGAGTTAGTGTCAATTATGCCCTAGCTTTGCAGTGCAGCTGGGGGGTCAACTGGCCTATCCCCTACCCATTAAAATTGCAGTATATTGTACAATTGAAGAATACTTTAAAAAAGACAAGAGCATTATGAAATTAGCAAGGCTGCAAATTTTCAGAGGCCTGACATCTAAGACATCTAAGATTTTATGGTAGTTGAATGACAGATAAAATTAGAGGATTTTATTTGTAAAGGTGGAATCAAAATTGGCAGTCATTATGTTTCTGGTATGCTTCAACAGAGGGTACGTCACAAGACTCCAGCTAAAAGGGCCCAAGTATGCTACCCTTACACATACGATAATTTCCATATCAGCATGATGCTAAGAAGTAAGGCAATAACAACATAAAGATCATCAGCTTAAGATAATCATTGTCATGCACTTATTCTGCCCCAGAATTAAATCAGAATTATTCTTGTCAGATTATTTCAGCTTGTGATGTGTATTAAGATGGATTAAGCATTCTTTCAAATTTTGACCTCAAATATTGGCCTGAAAAAGGCTGGCGGTGAGTAAAGAGAATCGTTAGAACCACCATTCTTAACAGATTCATTGCTTGTAGCTTTAGATTCATAATTTTCTAAAGCAAAAGCCATTGAATCAAGAAGTGAATCTAGGTCTTGCTCTAGTTGAATCTTACGGTCTTGTATGCTGCCAGTCGATTCAGTTCTGTGTTCCCGCAGTAGATGTGGAACAGGAGAATCTAAATGTAGGTTCCTCCGGTCTCTTATTTTAGACCTGTATCTGTAGACTTCGCTATCAGAGGCAACAGCCGCACTGTAATCACTTTCTGCTTGGCTGTCACTTTCAAAGTGATAATGATAGCACTCAGTGTCAGACACAATGTCTACTGGCGGAGGGTGGTGAACTAACTTTTCTGCTTTCAGCACTTCTGTTCTTGATAATGACGGCTTTTTATTCGCTAACTGGGAGACCACATTGTTATTTTCATCGTACTGAAGTTCAGGAAAAGAGCAATTGAGATCACTTGCCGAACTATAGGCATCAGAAAAAATATCTGATGTACTCGAGTCAAAAGCACGACTCAAATCTTTCCTACACTTGAAGCACTGTGTCGGAGAAAGGTAAGTATCCATAGCAACAGTATTGTCCACTAGAGATTCCATACTGCGGGATCTTCGCTTAACCGCAGTTACCTCAGGATTAGCAGATTTTGGTTTAGGTCTACGCATCACTACATTAGCAGTAACATCATTGGGAATGTTAGATGCTGAGTTGTAAACAGGTCTGTCACGATCAGCTGGGGTTAGATAATTACTACGTCTTCGAGGTTTGGGGCATGGTTCCTTAGAAATTAAAAGACTAGCCCGCTGCCCTGTTCTGCTGAGACCAGAGTCAGTTTTAGATTGAACATTGCCAGCATTCCAAGGAAGCCGTGGCGTCACTAGCTTTAGCCTACCACCATTTGTTTGAAGAAAGGACTTAGTCTGAGGCCGAGCTGTGTTAGCTGGAAAGTTAGAAGAAGGCTTTACTCCATTCATAGTTGAATGGAGGCTGCCTCCGCGAGGCTTAACAGGCTTAACACATTTGACTTTGGAGAGAGAAGGATTACGTAACACCACCTGTGCTTTCTGCCTCTGCTTAGTGACATCCAATTTTGCCAATTCCAGGATATTGGCAGTGGATTCCGGGTGAGAAGGTGATGTCAATCGTGACTTTAGTGTCGCATGTCTTGTAATCGCCATGGCCATGGCTTCACTTTCTGTCAGCTTGTTCCTAAAGGTGAAAAAGAGAGAGACCTTGAGCTTGGTGTGGTTATATTACTGTGTCATGTATAAAGTCCCAATATAAAAGTGCAGTTTTAATACAGATTTCCCCAAAAACCTATATATCAATTTAAAGCAAACAAACACATAAAAGAGTAAAAAAGAGTAAAAATTGATGCCAATGAAAAAGGATCCGATAGAAAATTTTCTTTTGAAAACAGATATCAAAATCCTCCAACACGGTTTTGACATTTCAAGTGCTAGCTTTAACCAGAGTGAATTTTGCCACTTTAATATTGAGATTCGCATGTCTAGTTTCTCCTAGCAGGCAAGAGAGTCACATGGGTTGCAACTTACATGTATGTTATGCTGGGAATAAAAGTCCCTTCCTTTTTAAACACTCCCTTTAAAAACAGACTCTTATTGAAGGGTAAAAAAAGTAATAAAAATAATGTCTCTTAGTTAATGAGGAGGGACTGATTATTCAAATGATTCCATGGAAACAATTATACTTCTGTGTGCCTTGCATACCTTGTAGTCATCAGTTTTTTTAATAAACCCTTCTCAAAAACAACTGAGTTTATAATAAACACCTCACGCAACCTCTTTCAATGACATACAATGTACAGTACTAAAATATATTTTGAGAGGAGTATGTGCTATTTAAAACATAACAACCATGTTATTATATAATTATTATTTATTCTTTACCTGAGTTCTTCAATTTCTTTCAAATATTTTTGAATTAGAGACTCCACTCCATCGTCAACTTCTTCACCTTAAAACCAGAGAAAACAAACTGTATAAAAAGAAATTTGATTATGAACTAATGTGCTATTAATGACTTTCAAACTGCTAAAGTGGAGTACAAAATTCTTCAGTTCTCGAGTAAAAAAATATCAGGATTATTTTATTGTACAATTTTAAGAAAGAGATGGCATTCATGAAGTAATTACTCATTTACACAGAAATTCACTTCTTTGCTGATGTAACTATAAACAGACATGTTCACAGTCAGTTCAATTTGGTTGAAAAAAGAAAAACAAATAGAAGTACTTAAGTATCATTAGTATCATTAGTTGCATTTCCAAAGTCTTGGAGAATTAAAGTGTAACACACGTTACTGTAACCCCCACCCCACATACAGTGTACAAGTCTGGCTTAAGTAAAATTTATTTTGGCTAGTGAAATCAAAGCTGTCACTAGCCACTAGCCAAAGGCTAGTAAGCTGAAAAGTTGGTCTCATCCCTGTTGAATAACAATACAATGTAGAACATACATGCATGCTAACATCTACTTGAACACAGCAGCCCATGATTACATTTTTGTCGTCTTTACTCCTTTTCAATTAGACTTGTCTGATTATTTGTAATAAATTACTATGCAAAATTGAAAAGCATTAATTAAGAATTAATTAGAACTGGAAGAATTTTTTATCAAATCACGAGGAAGAATACATGTAACTAACCAGATACATGTACAAGATGGATATAAGTTGCAAGCTGTAATGGTAATCACCCTAGCTAGTGGCTTGGGGTTGATCTCCCATCTGATTATTTGCAGTAAAATTTACATGTGAACGTAAAATCAAACTGTTCCACTTTTACAATTTACACAGTAAATGCAATCTTTTGAGCTGAAAATGCACTGTAATATATCATAAACATTGAAAATAATAAGTTGAACAAGTTAAAAATAATTATACCTGGATACTGTTATTTACTAATTTTGTGTAATTTTTACAAGATAAGACTGACACATTTATTTGCATACCATTCACTGATGCAAGAACTTGTGAGGAGATAAGATCGGTAATCCTCACTGACTGTGTATCAATTGTTTGCTGTAATGCCTTGATGCGTACACGAAGTCTGAATAAAAAAAGTCGTGTCAATACACACATAATGCAATGAAGGTATTGCTTGCATAAATTTCCTAATGTAGTATACATTAAAGATCACCATTTAAATAAAGCAACGATACTAAAGTGCCCAGTGCCTGTACTCTTTCTATATTAAACAGTAGTTTTTATAGAATGTAAATCAATGTGGAGTACAAATAAAATTGTTGTCGTTGTTGTTGGCATGTTCGTGGATTGGTTGGATAAGATCATACAGTGTACATGGTCTAATGGTAGTTTGCATGGTAAAGCACATAATTCTCCCACCATGTTTTAGGAGCCCCCAAACTTACCCTCACCCCTTCCATCCTACCAAAAACCAAACAATCCCAGAAATCATAAAGCCTGAAGCTATTGTGCCCAAACTTCCCATAGTTTATGGGGTTGGGAAACACCTAAACATGGACCCAAGGTTGTACATGTAACTTACAGGTGGTTCAAATGTATCACTGCTTTACACTGATGTTACCATCCTAAAAATAGACACATCCTTACTTGTCATTTTCAGTTTTTAACATAACATTCTCATGACAGACATCACTGACTTGATCCCCCTCGACTCCTGATACTCTCTTGCCCTGTCAAACAAATGTAGCAAATTATGTTCTATTGTGTAGTTCCAGAAAAAATCCATACCCACCCCATGGAAGGTCACTGGAAATTCCTAGAGGGAGGGGGGTCTTAAAAGCCAACATTTTAGAAGCAAAGTATGAAGCTAAACTGGAATTTCCTGGGGTACAGGGGGTGCTAAACAAAAAACCTTCCGTGGGGGGAGTATGGATATTTTCTGGAACTGCACATTGTACCTGTAAATGAATAATCACCACTTTCCAATCAACTGTTGGGATAACTTCTAGTCTTGGTAGGTTGAAGAATTAATTTATTGCATCAAGAAGTTGGAGATCAAGAAGAGTTTATTGTACATAGCAGGGCAGTGTCACTAAATAATTGTTAAATTGGCGGGGAAGTAAAGAAAATAGCCAAGGAAAATAATATAGGCTTCTGGTGCTGTCAATTGTTTTATTTTTCTATATTTAGCCTTAGCTCAAACACATGACAGTGGGGAAAATCTCTGGCCTCTAGCCCTTATAGACAGCCTAAATCCTCATAGAATCAAACGTAATTGTACATGTACAGTATTGACTGCTCAAATGTAAGTTGAAAGTCTCGACTCAAGCAATGAAACTCCATCCTCACTTCTCAAAATTCAAGTGATTCCAGTTTCTAGATTTGAGAATTGAGAAACAAGGAGTTCTGGAATATGCAAACTTTTAAAAGGGATTTTGAGAAAGGATTTTATTCCTTGAAAAAAAAAAACAATTATGTGTACAGATGAATAATACTGATTTATACCTGCTTAAACTCCATAAGTTCCAAAGTGAGCTTTTGAATCTCAAGTCTTAATGATGCCATCTGTTTGCTAGTTTTATCTTGATTTACAACCACCTGAAAATAAGCACAGACACAGTCACCCCTCTTTGTGTACTACACTAGCAGTAATCGTAGATTATGGAGACGCGTTCGAAGGAACTTCCAGCGGAAATGAGTCCCGAAAAAGCAATAGGGATGGCCATTTGGAAGACCGGACACAAAAAAATCTCAAATTTTACTGCATGTAAAGCACAGGGCAACCAACACAAAATTAGGATTACATTAATTGTTTTTTTTTTTTTGCTTTTTTTTTTTGTTAGTGTCTAATGTTGTGGAGCTATATACAGAGGGTTCCACTGCACTATGAAAAGCCTGTTAACCTGTAAAAAACTTTTTAATAGGAGAAAAACTTACACATGTTTAAGAACCCTGACACATGCATTTACCTTGTTCTTGATATTTCTTGCTCGGTTAGCATACTTGAGTGTGTTCAAAGTTTCCATGAAGTCTCGATCAGAAGGTGAGACACAAGCTATCATGAGGGTTCGGCTAAAGAAAGAAAAGCCAAGAACGTCCCCAACAGTTAATGGCTTGCATTTCTTGAACATATACCAATCCCACAGAATTCATAATTAACATTATTATCTTGCTTTGTTCTCGTTAACGTACGTGTGGTGTAGTTCTAACTTTTGAGTCTGTGGACAAAATCCTGTGGTGTGACCATTCAAACTTGGTGTTCTAATTTTTTAGACTGGGCATTATGATAAAATAGCAATATTCAAAACAATAATTTATTTTTGATTATAGGAAAAAAATGGTCAAAAATTATTTTAGCCCAATAAACTCAGAATAGATAGATGCATATGCAATTATGTTCAATTTAAAGTCACTATATCTTTGGCATCCCAAATAAATATATTTTATTATTATGTATGTCACATGGTTTCTTTGGTTTAAAAAGTTCTAAAAAGGTTTCATTTCTTGTACTCTCTTGACCTCTTTGGTTGGCCTTAACTTGCACATTTAATTACAGCATATGTTCCTTGTTCAAGGAGAAATAAGATGCCATAATGTGCCATGGCAATTAAGGGTTGCTCACCTATTGCCTCCAAGCGAGTCCTGTAATAATCTTGTAAGTTTGGAATCTCTGTAGGGTACATGGCTGCCTCTCTTTGTTGAGTCTCCTAGAGCACTGATTACATTACCCAGAGCCAACTATAAAAGAAAGTGAAGTAGAGGATGATATGCCAAATTTCCTTGATAAATAGTCAGGGTGATTATTCTATTAATGCAGCAATGGGGGGGGGGGGAAATAATAATTCAAGAGGGGAGACCAAGCAGGGTTCTCCTTATCAGGCAGTAACCGGTTAAATTTACCGCTTGAAGCTGCACTTATTACCGCCCGTAACCGCTTGCCCTCGGAACATTTTTAAGACACACAGTTCTCCCTTTACCGCTTAGCAAAAATCCCTTACCTGCTGAGCTAAAATTTAGGGAGAACCCTGCCAAGGGAGGGAGGGAGGAAAGTATTTCAAATTTTGCTTGCTGAAAGTTGTGCCCCAAATATTATTATTAGTGGAAAAAAATCAGAATACATGAAGCTGAACATGGGTTTTCTTAAGTACCCGTATTCTCAACAATGGGCAGGAAAAGAAGGGGAGGGGCAATTATAGAGGGGATGTGATTATTTCAAATAACAATTTATTATCCCCCAGAGGGTCGGTTAACAAAGGTATAGCTATTAATGGGAGAAATACTTGTACACATACAATCATATATGATATACTGGTATATAAATTTAGCCAATTTTGTCCATACATAAAGCTGTCCCCATTCAAGATCTTGCTTACATTACTTTACTCCCATCAATGGTAAATAAAAAAAATGAATATAAACAGAAAATCTTCTTACCAAACCACAATTGATTGAAATGCCTTCTTTAGCGCGGTCCCCAGTAGCGCCAGTTCTTTTAAGTCTCTCAGAACCAGCCAGGTCCACAAAGTTAAATTTGGCTGTGAGCATCTCATACTCATAGTTATTAATGTTGTCTGATGACGGCTTGTCATCATCATCGTCACCGCAAAGCTATACAAAGAAACCAAAATTTCTATAACTTTTCTGTATAACCAGAATTTTGTACACTTACAGGACTGTGCAAAGACGTGCAGAGTATAGAAGCACATGGGAGGTTTCCTATGCACGAAAGAAGCATGAGTCCCTCAAGACGATAGGCAATGGTGACTCTTGAGTGCTTTGCAAACCTCACAAGTGTGCTCACATTGTTGGCATAATGTTGTGTGCTTTATAATTTAAAGTCGAAAAATTCTAACATTTGCCTAAAATTTATTGCAACCCAATGAAACTCCTGTTTAATTATCAAACAACAAAAGCTTGGTACCTTCACAACCCGCTGTTGCTTGACGTGAATAGCAAATATAGCATGGGATCTTGAAGACTGTGCGTTCATATTTGTACTGGCAGTGGTTCGAGAAAGTGCTCCTTGTTGCAGGCAGTTTAAAGTCTGCAAAGAGGAAAAACTATTAATATATATATAAAGACAAATGCGCATCTGTCAAAGTTAACTACCCATTAACCCTTTCACGGCCAAGTTTCCTCAAATGTCATTCTCTTCATGGCCGAATATTGTATTTCCCAAATAGCATAATGGTGACTATAGTCACCTTTGAGGGTAAGACGACTTATCGCCTGTGGCCATGGGTAAGACGACCAGTCGCCTGTGGCCATAGGTAAGACGACTAGTCGCCTATGGCCATGGGTAAGACGACCAGTTGCCTGTGGCCATGGGTAAGATGACTAGTCGCCTGTGGCCATGGGTAAGACGACTAGTCGCCTGTGGCCATGGGTAAGACAACTAGTCGCCTGTGGCCATGAAAGGGTTAAAAGCAACCACGATTGTTCCCAAAAAACATTAACTCAGCTAAATAAATAAGCAAAACACTAAACTTTAACATTTGAAGGGTTGCCTGGAAAAAAGCCCCAAGTGACCTGTGATAAACTGCTAGATTCTCCTTCCAAATTGCCTTGTATTTTCTTGTGAAACACAGGGAGAATTTGACGTTACATCAAAAGTCACTTAGGGCCTTATTCCGCACACCCCTTCAATTTGCAATCCCTTGAAAATTAATTAAGGTGCTATTGATAATATTATTAGAATTCCCGACCACCCACAGTTGTCCAAACAATATTCCCTGCACTACACAGTACATCAGTAGTCAGTCGAGTAAGAAAAACATTTACAGCAAAAAGTGAATACTTACATCTTGTGCAGAGTTTACTGGCTTCATAGTTACGCCCATTGTATAAATATTTCCATTAGCATCCTCATGAATTTTCACATTGCTTTTACGCCCCTACAAAACCAAAAATTTTCTTTGTTAGAGCAGCCAATTGAAATACACAGCAGTACCAGCATAATGACCCCACCCTCAAATGAGATTGCAGATATACCCGGTATGTACTGCCTGGGAACTACCAGAAAAAATCTTTTCATGTGGCTTTGATCATTTTTAACAAATGTCATTGAACACTTATCACTTGACAAAGGTTTCCAGATGAACTTATGCAACCATAATTACTTATGGTACTGAAGAAAAATATGCATTGTTCTAGTTGATAGTAAATCTACTGGTAAGCAAAGTTAACACATTGGCTACCAGCCCTCTATGTGATTAGATTTTTTCCTTGGCATGTGCGCTTGGACGTGACCTGGCATGGCTTTTCAACATGAATTGTAAGCAAAGTATAAAGGATGTGCATAAACAATTAGCATGAATGCCATTAATTGACAATGGTTGCAAAAACCAGGATAGAATGATGTGAGTCCAAACTTTTTGTCAGTTTGCTCTGAAAACAATTTGTCAATTTGAGTTCATATGTAATGTTGCAGGTAAAATCCATTCTCATCAGGTCAGATCAGTATTCAATCTAGGTTAAATGTGAACCCAGTATTCAATCTATGTATTATAAGTTAACCCTAACCCTAACCCTAACCCTAAGGGTTACAGTAGCTTACCCAGATTGAATGCAGTGTTCTTACCAGGATTTTACCTTCTCTGGGGTCCCAGGGCCCTCCTGCCTGAAAAATAGGGGCCCTGTAGGAACTTAAGGGGGTCAACATTTATTGCAATCTGCCATATTGTTTTCGAAAATGAAGTAAAAACCATGAGGAACAAATAACATGAGCCCACAATCCAAATGGTCAGTTATATGATCTGGTTTCACATAATTTATGTGGGACCAACAGAGATTAAACTGGTTGAAGGCTTTAAAATGGTACTTTTAATGCATATTTTTCATTTAATTATACTTATTTTCAAGCAAAAAAAGTGAAGTATTTGTTTGTAAATCAAAAAAGTGCTCACTAACTTCAATAAGTCCATTTTGTTTGTAGCAACTGAACTGAACTTGTGCACCTTTAAGGGCACATTTACTTGGCTTTTAATGTGCCATTTCAAATGACATATTCAAAAGACTTACCCTATTGTTATCCAAATCAAACAAATCTATGAGTTCCTCATTGTAAAGCTAGAAAAAAAAAATAAAAATGAAATCAAACAAGAGTACAGTACAAATAATAGCATTTTATCCATTCACAGAATCACTCATTCAGTTTTTATGATTTAATTCATGTACCGGTACACAGTGCTGTGTCACATTGAAATTACTTTGGATAACATGTAGACGATGTAGAAATATTTCAGGTGTTAAACATTTGGCCTGTAATTTTTTTCATCAAAAGCCCTAATTTTTAAGAAATCGGCTCTGAAAAAGGACTTGTTTTCTTTAGCAACTCTTTTCTTTAATTTCTTTTGTTCAAGTCTAAACCAAAAAAGCAATGATCACCTTTGCTTATAAAACAAAGGAAACCAGTAGAGCAAAAAATCAAAAATGTTACGGTTGGCAATTTTTTAATTTACATGTAGATCATTTTGTGTTTGTTTTCTTTCAGCAATTTCTGCAAATTTTTGTTCCTGCCTTTAATAGTGCTTTGTCAGACTTTGGATAGTAACAAATATGATCAAGGAAGAGCTATTAGATGAAGACATATGATCTGGGGACTGTAGGTGACTTTTAGGCACCCTGGATTCAAATGTTCTCACGCCATTCAAGCTGCAAATGTAATAAACACAATATTCCCGAGTCCAATAGTCTGCATCCCACCAGCAGGGAATCTTAACAAGTTTATGTTTCAGTTACAATTAAGGGGTTTTGTGCACATAGAATATACATGTGCATAATGTGTAAGTCACAGTTATTACACAAACATCTCACTAAATTAACCCTTTCACTCCCATAGTCAAAAATAGAGACATGTAGTGTACTTGTAACAAAATCCTATGGTGTGACCATTCAAATGAAACCTCTTTGGCAACACTTTTACATAGTAAAATTGGTTTTTTAATATTTTACAAAATGCAATTCAGGATTTTTCTTGAATTTTTGATTTTTGGCACTCTTGGGAGCCAAAGGGTTAAATTGACTCAATCTTGTTAAGGTCAACAGGAGTGGCAAACTTTCTATACAATTTGTTTTTAAATTATACAATATTGAAGAATTTGCCAAGAGTTAGGAAAATTAAATGTTTTGAGGTCACATATTTAATGAAAAACAGAGCCTCGTGTGCTCTAGCAGCTCCCAGTCTACACAGGGTGTATTAATAGCAACTTTCTCTTTGGACAACATAAAAACCGTACAATGAACTCGGACTTTGCCCATACTGCACCCTAGATGTCCAAATTGGAAGCTTTGAGAGTTGATTATAGTGCATATTTCTTGGTGTTTTTATTGTTACATTAGATTCTACAGAGCAAAACAGAACAAGTGGCTTGGGGAAGAAGTACAGGATTACAATTATTTTTTTTTATCAAATTTTCAAACTTGATTTATTTCTTTCTATATTAAGTGTAAACCAAGCTATAATATTCATTTAAAATAATGTACCTCCATGAACTGTACTGTGACTTTAAAATCAGGCAGAGGTTTGCTTCTCTGTTTGGCATCCTGTTTCCTTCTGGCAATTCCTTCGAACAAATGAGCCACTGCCCGTGGAATGATTCCTTCCTCTTCAGGAGACATGGCAATATCAAAACCAGTTCCCATAGTATAGGTCTTCCCAGATCCTGTCTGTAATATGAATGTAACATCAGAAAACTAGTCAAATAGCTTTCACAGTTGAACCCATGTCAACATAATTTATCTTAGGGGTGTCACTAATAACTGTTACAGCTGTCAGTGTGCAGTAAGTGTTTCAATACATAGTTTAGTATGTCGACCAGTTGGCCATGTTCCACTATGTTATACCTATACATGTATGTAGATGTCACCTAATTGCATCAAAGCAAATGAGGCTTGCTAACATTCCATATATTGATATTTGAGATATGCTCCTTCATAAAATATTTTCATAGGATGCTTTATTGGGCATACCGTGCAATTTATCTGAGAACACAAGAATGTTTTTCCACTTCCCAGAAAACCATTTGGTTGTATCATTCATGAATGTTTTTTTTTTTAACTTGACAACATTAGGTATATATAAAAATGCAACAGTTGTTGAAAAAGGTATTGACAACCATGTTAATTATGATAACTCCGCTACCCACTCTACATGCAGACTTAGCAAAGACAACACAAGGCCAGCTTGCTGACTATGTCCACAGTCACACTCCGTATTTTAAACTTGTCATGACCAAGTTTGAGTTAGGGGACAAGAGTGTTGCCCAACAACTAATTGCCCAGTCTTGCATGGGACACCCAACAAACTCTTTCGGGTGCCCATGCAAAATTTTTCACATCCCAAAACCAATTTCCATCAATGGACCAAAATTCAAGATGCAAATATTCCAAACTAGGGAAAATATTTAGGAAAGTAAAATGATACTTTAGAATTAAAAAAAAATTCTAATTTCATTAAAAGACATGGGGCTCTCTTATTTTGGGAATGAAATACATTTTGCAACTTCATTTTCTCAGTTTTTTTGCTTCATCCTGCATAATTTATTGCTGAAATCTATCATATCAGTTTGATACACAACTGAAGTTGGGAAAAGCAAAGATGCTGAAAAATATTCTTGAATTCAATGCTGCAAAACCTTACAATTCTTATCTAGTTTTCTGCAGTGCAAAAAACTTCAACATCATTTTTGGTGTTATTTTAAGATAAAAATTAAAAATATAATGATGTTAAAAATAATTTATGCACATTTCCTACTAAAAATAGCTTTATAAACAATCATCTTAAAAATGTATACAGTTGTAATGTGCAGCTGAGAAGGAAGTTCTGAGGTTCGAGCTGATAAAACACTTGACAAATACATACAGTGTCAAACATGAATACATTTTGGCAGTTGAAAGTAACTAGAATACAATTTGACATTTCATGATCTTTTTCAATGAAATTAGACATGAATATTTTTAAGAAATGGTTTAATATATGCATACAATCATTTAAAGACTTCCCCGACTGAGAATTTTCCCTGTTCTTTGTTTTGAAGCGAAACAGCTTCACTGATCAACGCTAATTCAGTTGTTCGATCACACAAGCAGTTCTGTGATCAAGAAAATCCATAGCATCACAATAACAAATGTGAATAATCACAACACAAGAAAGACAAAATTGCTTAATTCAAATCTGCAGTATAACAAAAAGTGCAAAATGTGTTTTGTCAAAAAAAAAAACATGGCAAAAATCATTTTGAGAAGAGATAATTTATTGCATGAACTGTCAGCGAATAAGAAATAATATAGAGGTCAATATAGAATACAGTAATATATTGAGATCATTTTATCTTTATGCCGAAGTTTTGCGGTTTGCATCAAGATACTCGCTTTTGCAATTAAATTTCTTGTTCTCGGATGAATTTTAATGACTCAAGCTAAATCATTATTATATTTTTTTGGCAACGGGGGAGGGTAGATCTGGCGTCCACAAGCGAAACATGTTCATATGCATTGGCACAATACAATATATATTTCACTTCAATTACTGCATTACACAAAACCAAAATCCCCTTTAAGATAAGGCGTAGATTAAAGACTCAGATGTAGAGAATCTTCAATAGTCATCTCGCAAACATGAAAATTAAATACAGCAAGGTTTACATTTTTAAAGCTCCTCTACACTATATGAGATCGTGAATGTACAATCTATCTGTCGATGCTTTAGTGCTTGAGATTTGCTTATTGACAGGAACCTGTGCTCGAGATCTAGATAGAACATGAAATGTAAAGAAATAGAGCAAGTGAACCGTAAAAAAATGTGTACAAAGTCAAGGCTATTTAAAGCTATGAACCAAAAAAGTTACAACCGGAAACTATTTTCTTGGTGAACAAGCTCAGGTCACTATAAAAAAACATGCAAAATTTCAATGAGAGCAAATGATTTACCTGTCCATAAGCCAGGACTGTAGCATTGTACCCATCGAGGCATCTGCAATAAACAGAGAATAGTTGTTTTCACAGAATAAATTTATATATTTTAAAAAGCCGACCAGAACATTTGGCACTTGTCGTAAAAAATGTCGTGCCGAGGTTTGAAATGTACAATAACATCGCAGTTGGAGTATAACACAGCCATGAAAAAACATGTTCCAAAGTCGCAATTTCAACGGAAATTTCGTTAACTCACCCTTCAACAAGTCCTCGGAGACACTGTTCATAGATCACAAACTGTTTGCTCTCGATATCAAAAACATGATCGAACGTAAAGGCCTTGTCTTTTCCAAGGATGACTTGAGGGTGTCCTGGCGTAACGCAAGTACAAACTCTACACATGTCAATTCGCTCAGCAGCGCTTTGAGGACGAATCCTACAACAAGAAAACAAAAAAAGGCTGAAATAAATAAAAACCACGCCACACAACGCTTGGCAGGGTGTCTATATAACTTGATCGTGTAATAAACTAGCCATGGATTGCGAGAAATTTGCCTCTTCTGTCATCGCAAGCAGCGAAGACCCTCACCTCAAAGCCACTCGAACTGACGTTTCGTCTTCCATAACTATAGTAATTGTCTTTGGTTATAAAAACAGTGCAAATTTACCAGGACGGACAGACGTTTGTCTAGATCGCCATGCACCGCAGCGATAGACTACTCCATTCATATTCGATTTCTTGCCGGCAAAACACGGCTAGAGAAAAAAAAAATGCGTTCGATCTCCGTCTATAAAACTCCCACTAGTTGTAAACGTTGTTTTTGGCTCACGCCATAGATCGAGAATATCACTGCTGAACGATGTAAAGGTTCAGTGCGTAAAAGCCATTGTCAAAGGGTTTCAATACCAGCGAAATGGACAGAACAGGTAAATGCGTTTCGCTGCTTGAGCGATTTTCACTCGAATGTGAATCTCATTAGATTTGCATTTGCCTTTCCAATCCAAAATGGCCGCCAAGAGCCTCGTCGTTAGGAATACAGCATTGTGGGATTGCACGGAGGCGCTTTGACCAATCAGATTCCTGTATTTAAATTTGCGCACTTTTGGCGGGTAAATCGCAATGACGTCAAATCGTCTGGCAATGACCGGAAAGTTCTCCAATCGACAATCAAAACAAAACATTGCAACATAAAGTGGATTAGATTTTAACGTTCCTGCGACATTAATCTGTTCATTAAACAGGAAATAATCTGCAACAACTCACGTCGTTATCTCAATTATACAAAAACAGCACGTAGATCTCGAAGTGTAACACTTTTTTTTCCTTCGGCAGAAAATATTCGATGGAAAAATAATGAAAAGCAGTAGTAGCGTGATAGAATTTTTTTTGCCGTCAGAATATTTTGAAAACAAACTTGCTGACGAATTGTTTTTATCTTAAAATGTCATTTTCATCTGTATCTTTTTTAGAGCGAGGCAAGTTTTTAGAACACGCCGTATTGTTAATGAATAAAGCTTTTACGATTAATTATTCATGCTACCGGCATTTTTGCGCTGTGACTATAAATAATTAAAGAATAATTTTAACTACCGACCACGAAAAATACATTATTTCTTCTTTTTCTAGCACTATATCCCCATGAAACTCACCGAAAGCAGGCTTTAAAAATCGATGAAAAAATTGTATAGAAACCATTAAGTTTTGTTTTTTATTCAAAGTTATTTTCAAGCTTATGGTGCCCGAGCAAACAACGTCGAACGTGGAAACCAAAACATTTTACCGGAATTTTATACATTAACCTAAAAGTCATAATAAATTCCTCATGATTTTCAAAACACTTTGTAACCAGGGTAACCGAAGCCGATATATTCGCAGATATATTCTTAGAAATAGGAATTTTAAAACTGAACACAATCCTAGTCTTCGATCCTTTTTTTTTTTTTTCAGCTACATGTGGTGTGTTATGAAATTCAACTTCGAACAGCGATTGAACTAAAACGTCAAAACGTTTGCTAGACGGTTTCGTTAAGTCATAACATGGAACAGTATGGTATTTGTGGTCGCCGGCCAGCTCCATGCGATATCTAGGCGGTGATTCTAACACTCATCTTGAGTAATATAAAAACGTAGCATCTAAAAATTAATGCAGCACTGGCATGAAAATCTAATATCAATTCCCGAAAAATTGCACGGTAAAGATTTAGGCCCGGTTCAAACGTCGAACTTCACATGTGCCGAACCTAATGCAAATGAGCAAGAACAATAGATTTTTCTCATTTGCATTAGGTTCGGCACATGTGAAGTTCGACGTTTGAACCGGGCCTTAGATTTCTAGCTACGCATTTGTCGGTCAACTTTGCCAAAGGTCGAGGGCCGAAAATGTCACCCTAAACGCCCTTTGGTTCCGTAATACACGCGAGATGTCCTAAAATTTGATCACTACTTTAGTCAGTTATAATTGTAGTGTGTTCACTATTTTGGGGGGAAAATTACAGAATTTGACTTTTTTGCACAGTGGAAATGTGTTTTTCGCAATAAATTGTTCATCAAATAATATCGTAAAATGTGCACTCTTAAAAAAACTTATTGAATTGTATCATCTGTGATGTCTGAACCGTGTTCGAGAGACGTGTTGCTGCTATAGAGACGATAGTTGGTCGCGGGATCTGCATGGATCCTCAAAATAGACCCGAGTTCACGAGGCGAGGCCGTGTTTGCCATTTTAGCGCGTCTATTTTAAGCATTTGCACTGATTATGCTTTGTTTTTCAGTCAGAAAAAAATACCGTAAAATGCTCCTTCTCCCAATATAAAAATATATAATTAGACGTTGTCATGGTATTGCTGAATTGTGTTTTGGTGTGATACCTTCCAGGAGGCAAGAGTCATACGAGACATGTTTTTTACTTTTAGCAATGTGTCGATGAATTTCACTATTAGCGCACTGCAGAAATGGAAGTTTACAATTAATATCAAAATTTGAATTTACTCATGGCAAGGCCTTTAGCTTCCAATAGGGTGCAACGTGAGTAAAATTCTAGCACTAAGAGCAACTCGGAAATGGGCCATGTATTGAAAACCACTCTATACACTTTTGAAATTGGTACAAGCGCGCAAGAAAATCCTATTGATTCCTGAAATATCGTGACAGGTGGCATGACTGAATGGCTTAAAACAAAAACCTGTTTCGCCACATTTCAAGTCTCGATTGAATGTGGTTTTCGCCACTCGGTAGCAGAACCTAGCTACTTAGCCTTATAAGGTTAACTGCGACTACTTTGTCATAATACCAATCTATCAGTTTCGATTCCATCAACTGCCATCCGTGTTTATCCGTTGGTGAATTTCCGATGTTTGTTTCCGATAATAAGCGAACACTATCTAAATAGAAATAATAAAATACATCTAAAAATGTTACACTGTGAAATCTTCAGTTCATGATTTAGTTACGTGATTGTGAATTAATACTTATGGCCACTTTTTCATTGATTTTTCATTTCTGGCTACTTATATTACACTGCCTCTATATTATTAATTTGAGAGGTGACCTGACGGCTTTTACCAGCAAACGTTTTTATACAGGATGGTGTTTAAATCCAGGTATAGATCTTTTGGTCTAGTGTAAAATAACTTAAATAATAAGCAAAAAAAGACATAGCTGGCTGACTCGACTAAAAACCGCCGAAGCAAATTGCAATCCGCTGTACTCGATATCAACACGTTATTGGCTGTGCCGGATTTTGGGTCAAGTTGGAGCAACAGTCTGTTTACTGAAAAGCTTAAAAGTTGGGGTGCCAAGACTGATTATTAATTTCGTTATGTAATTATAGTATTTTATTGTTGTAGTAGCATAATACAAGTCTCCCTTTTTCCCTCAGTGATAGCCAAGAGTATTCTCTTTCGTACTTGTTTTTCGTTAAAACGTGCCGGACAAATACAAAAACGTCGATTACCCATGGTTTCGTCTAAAGCTGGATTCCCACTACTGCGTAATATTTTGTGTGCGTTTACATGCGTTTTACGCAAATGTAAAAGGTTGAAAAGTGAGTGCCGAGTAAGATACTCGCTTCTTATACTTCTTTGACGGCAATTCGTCGTGAACTATTTTTTAAATCAACCATATATTAATGTAATTTGTGATAATCCTGATTTAAATAAATTAATAATTTGCCGATCAGGTACAGAGAACCGCGTACCAGCCTATAGTGCACGTGGGCTCACGGTTCGCGTGTTTGAAATAGAGTCCGTTGATAAATTTGTGTCATTTTACGATCAGCTCGTCGCGCAATTCCTAATCCAACAAGTTAAAAAATTGTTGTCAAGTGTTGTCGCGCCACAGTTGTTTCTGTTGCATTACCTTACATTATCGACAGGTTAAGGCGCATTTTTTATCGTTTGACTTTCTTAGTTAAGACACTTTAAAACCCTGAAGGCAGCACCACTTAATAGGTCGGGGGTGGAGGGTATACGGTTACCATTTTTTCCTAATAGTTGTTGTTGTTGTTTTTTTTTTTGGCTCTGGTGCATAAACTTAGATTAATTGTAGTTGTAGTGCTTGTCAATCAATCATATAAAATGTATCGTCGGCCTGGCTGACCAACGCCCTCTGCCTCTCAGCCTTGTGTGTTTATTCGACTGTAATAATAATAATGATGATATTTATTACTTATATTGCGCTTTTTCATCAATAAAATAATCAAAAGCGCATTACAATTAATATAAAAAAATCTTACAAATTACAAATTGATAATCAAAAATACCGACTAATCTTTTAAGAATAAAAATCTATCATTATAAAATTGAAAATTGCGCTTAAAAGAATCTTAACAAAAAGCCTTGATAAATAGATAAGTCTTAACTAAACGCTTAAAAATTTCAATGTTCCTAGCTTGCCTTACTGACAAAGGAAGGATGTTCCACAAGACTGGTACTGCTACCATAAACGAGCGATCCCCCATAGTCTTTTTCGTTTTAAACCGCGGACTGTGTAGTGGAGGCAAAATTTAATACTGTGATTCATGTATGCTGTGAGTCCTAATGTACGAGTGTTTATTGAGTAGAATGATATCCCAAAATGTGACTGTTTTCATGTTGGTTTTCAAAATAATATTCCCAACTCCTAAACTCTATATAAACAACATAAGAACTGAGCAGTTTGTAAACTCACCAATAAAATTCTCCAAGACTTGTCCACATTTCTATCCACCACACCATTCTACCATGCAAGCTCAAAAAATCTATAAAAATAATGTTTTTTTGTATGTTCTTTTGTTTAATTTTTTTTTTTTTTTTTTGTTTTTTGTCTTTGTTTTGTTTTTTTTTTTTGTTTTTTTTTTTGTTTTCAATCTTTTGTTCCTGGCCTGCTGCAGCAGCAGTGCCTTCGTAGCCAGGAAATGAATCGTCGAGCTCGATTTTTCTGCAAAGAAGTATAAAAAGCAGGATTAGCTGTTTCGGTGTATAAAGAGCATTATCGTCCCCGCGGGCCGCCTTCGTTTTATATGTCTGTGTTTTGTGCAAGTTAATCTTAGTCAGGAGGTCGTGGGTTCGAATCCCACCGAGGTCAAAGATTTTTTTCTTTCCCTCGTGTGGTCCCTCATTTCCTCACTAGGGCTATTAAAAACGCTCAGTACAGGGAAATTTATGGGTTTACCTTAGCACTATAACTTACACACAGAGTTAATTATCTGATTCCTTGTTTGTATCACCAGTGCTACGTTGCTTAACATTTATTTGTACCCTTCACATTCTCATTGCCACGAATTACCACCTTATTACCCACGATCTGTTCCCGTACGGCCTCGTGGCTCAGGCGGTAGAGCGACGGAAGATCTAATCCGGAGGTCGTGGGTTCGAATCCCACCGAGGTCAAAGATTTTTTTCTTTCCCTCGTGTGGTCCCTCATTTCCTTACTAGGGCTAACGCTCAGTACAGGGAAATTTATGGGTTTACCTTAGCACTATAACTTACACACAGAGTTAATTCTCTGATTCCTTGTTAATCTTAGTCAGTCTGCTTGCTTGTGTGTTTGTCTATTTATCTGTCTGTCTGTCTGTCTGTCTGTCAAAACTTTGTTGAGTTCCCCTGGGTCTATTTATCTGCTTGTCTGTCTGTCTGTTGCTCTTTTTATCTGACTGTCTGACTTCAATTGTTTCGCTACTCACCTTGCTTGTTGGCTTCACTAGTTTAGTGACCTCGTTTTCAACGGCTCTGGATTTTGTTGGCTGTGAGTTCTTTTCGGTTTTCATCACATGGAGGCTTGGCAGCTTGGCAGCTTGTACCAAGTTTGTACCGTTCTGCGGTACACTGCGCAACGCAAACTGTAACAGGGATGGGGCAGCCATTCGCTTCTTTTGAGCCACTGCGGTTACTGCGATTACAGTTTCCTTCACCGGCAATTCAACATCGCTGTTAAGAAGTTTTGTCAAAGTTCCTTTCTTATGAAAGGAATACTCACTGTACATCTGACGGCCAAATTGAATAACATATTGTAGCTCCCTGTTTTTCTCTTCCAACTTCCAACAACTTCCAAGAACGGCTCCGGATTTTGTTGGCTGTGAGTTCTTTTCGGTTTTCATCACATGAAGGCTTGGCAGCTTGGCAGCTTGCACCGCAGCCTTACTTGCGCGATACATTGCACTTTTGGGAAACTCTACAGAATGAAATAGTCTGTGTATGGAGATCTTAGGAAAAACGTCGCACTTTTTGAGTACTACACTGTTCAAACTTTCTCCAGGTGGCGGAAATAATATCCTGCATTTCTCGTGCATAGGCACTGTCACTGTAACTTCAAGAGAGGTTTCCTCTACACTGCGCAACGCAAACTGTAACAGGGAGGGGGCAATGTTATGCTTCTTTCGAGCCACTGCGGTTACTGGAATTGCAGTTTCCTTCACCGGCATTTCAAGATCGCTGTTAAAAAGTTCTGTCAAAGTTGCTTCTTCATGGTGTGGCTTGAAGGTTTCAACAAGTAACAGATATTCCCTCTTATAAAAGGCGTATTCGCTGTACATCTGTCTACCAAGTTGAATCCCATATTGCAACTCCCTGTTTTTCCCTTCCAATCTTTCCAAAAGCGCAACGTTACTTGCCTTTTGGCGTTGGATCTCACCTTTCAAACTGCCAAGCTCCTCACTGAACAGTTTCCGGCTTTCTTCCTCTTTTTTTCTTAGATGGTCAATTTCAGCATTCAGCTCTTCTTTTTTGAATTTGGTATACGTTTGCCATTCGTACACTTTATTTTGAAGCTTGGTTACCATTTCCCTTTGCATGTTATTATCTTCCATTAACCAATCGCGCTCTACTTTCAGATTATTGATGATAACATCTTGTTGGGCGATCCTGTCCAGAAGCTGTTGGTAAGTCGCCATTTTAGCTATAAAACAGAAGCTTAATTAATCACTTCTATGAGGAACGACATAACAAAATTGTAAAATCTATCACACGAAAAACAAACATTACATTGATTTGGTATTTTCTCTCCGGCTCTCAGATTCCGCTTGCAATCAAACTGTTAGAGCAAGTTAAAAGACAAAAAGAAAGATATAAACAAAAGCAAATGCAACAATCTGCCTCAACACAATTTTTGAATCCGTTGCGTATGGTGATTATGTTTGCTGACGTCATGAGACAATTAACGTGAATATCTATCGCGCGCGCATTTTCTTACTCGGAGCCACGATACTTTTGGTCAGCACTATCAGCAGCAAAAAGCGTGCTGTACATGCGCATTACTAAGAAATAACTCCGCGACGTGTACATGCGTCCACTCGAAGGTTATGCATGCTTATTTGTTTGGTTTATTCTAGGCAATTCTCAAGCTTGACGCATTCTTTGGTTTACAGTTTATAGTGAGATGCCTATTGGCTATTCTGACTTAATAAAGTTGAAGTTGAAGCCTTTTTTAAAAGCTTTCAACCAAGAGCGCTTTCCATTGGTTAGAACTGACCGGCCCGAACTAGAAAGGCAAAAGGCCGGTCCGCGTGAACACGCGCGTGGGAATTGCGTGTATTTCGCGCAGGAGTGACGCAAACAACCGTGTTGTTAGAAAATATGCCACCTTTCTTGGTTAATATGTGGGAGTCCAAGGTCTTTGTTGGGCAATGACGACGAAATAGTATCATAACATGGGTAGAAAATTCGCTCAATGTAATTCAATACTAGCGCGAACGTGCATCCATAACTCAAATGACGTGTGTAAATGTTTACACGCTCCTGAGCGCAATTCTTTTTCACTCACTCCGTTTTTAACGCTTTTTAAATCGAGAACAACATCGCAAATTTCCGGGTGGGAGCAAAAGTCTACACAATCTAACCTCCGTTACGTTTTTATTGTTAACTGAATGAAAATGCTAAAAAGCTCAGCTTATTTAGACTGTTAGAAATCTTGGGGGAGGGGTGGGGGGAAGGTGACAATTACCAAAAAAATTCCTGCACAGGAAAATTGTCTCAAGAAAATTCCTGCAAGCAGTTGACCATAAAAAAATAAATTCCTGCAAGCTAACTGGAATGTATATATTTATTTACTGGAACATATGAGAGTATGACATGGTCTCTGGTAGTAAAATTCATCAAAAAGCAACTTCAAGTTGAGTTAAACTGGTACATGTACCAATATCTTAATATAACCAAAACCTTGTTTATGTACATATTTGAAAATACCGTAAACATCATGGAATATGTAACCTGCTCTACTACAGTTATGTCCAGGATTGAACGCAAGTATTTTTTTTAAATACATCACAGACTGTCCAACCGTCCCGATTTCGTCGAGATTACCCCGATTTTGCTTGAAAATCCCGAATCTCGACCAATATGCGATCGCCGGGGATAGGAAAAATCCCAATTTTGACTTCTGTTCTGTCATTTTCGTCAACAAAAAAGACGAATTGCATATACTGAACTCTGATATCCAGATAAACTAAAGAAACCGCAAGAAATATAAAATGTAATCGAGTACCTGTATGTGGAGCCACACAGACGCAAAGCCATGAGAAGACAAATGAATTTGCCAAACATTTTAGACAGAAATTGTTGTCTCAGAACACTAGAAATGGAGTTTCAGAGCATCAAGATTTCAAAATTTTCTGGTGGGGAATGCCCCCAGACCCCACTAGCGGCTCGCGCCTTCGGTGCTCTACCACTAAATAAATAAATAATCACTTTATTTAAGTGTCAAGATATTTAGCGCGCGAGCACTAATTGGGGACACTTAATAAAGAAACAAATATTCAAATAGAACATAACATTTTAAAAATCCCAACTGGCAGGAGGCAAACCAGTTGGCTATTTTACAAGCGTGGTCGAGGAGTTGAACTCGGGTCTGCCGTGAAACAACTCCAGCAAGTGGTCAGAGCGGGACTTGAACCCGGGACCTCCGGATTACAAGTCCGACACCCTAACCACTCGACCACGCTGCCTCCCATCTCAATTCTCATTTCTCCCCATTTTTTGAACAGTCTGACATTAGTTTTGAATCCGGTTTTACTCAGTAAAACTGTACAGACTTAAATCTACTCTCCAGCGTTTAATACCAAAAATGGATTTGGCCAATAATAAATAAACTTGGAGCTTGCATGCATTTATAAAGAAGATCTGAGAAAAAAAACCTGCAGAGCTTGCACCTCCCAAAACAAAAGTCCTGCAGGAAACTCAGGCCTAAAAAAAAAGGCATACACTGAAAATTTTTTAACCCCCCCCCAGAATTTCTAATGGTCCGCCCCTAAGCTTAAGTTTTACTCGTGAACAACGCTACGCTAAAATTTCTTAAACTAAAGTTGTTGTTTTTTTATGGAAATTCTACCTATTATAAACACGACATGCAGACTACATAAAATACAGCAGTAAAATGGCAGAGAATCGTGTCTGTAAAGACTTTAATTCTACCCTGGGTGCCAGAGGTTTTTATTTTTTAGTGAAAACGTTAAGGCGGTTAATTTCACTCATGATATTCAGAGAACGGACCTCTGGATCCAGGGTGCTTTAATTCAGAATTGGAAAACAAACTGAACAGTCTTAACAAAAATTAATACATTTGGACACAAATCAACGCTAAAAAATGTTACCTGAACTCGATGTGGCTTTTAGGTTCCTTCCTTTAAATAGCACCCAGCTTTCCAAAAAATAAGTTTACAAGTTTAAACGAGTTTAAGCTTAATTGTTCTTGTTGTTGTTTTGACATGGACCAGTCGTTAAAGAACCCACATCTTTACACCACACATTTCAAGTCCGAAGTCAATCCATACTGAAAGCAGTTTATAAACTGTTTCTCCACTGAGTTCGACAAAACATGCACACAACAGCTCGTTAAATACGAAAAAATACAACTGACTTGCTCGTTTTAGTTCCTACAGCCGCGATGGTGAGATTTTTCTGTTTCAATCCGCTTCAAACAATGTTTAGGAAGATTTTCAAGGAAGCATAAAGCATTTGCCATATCAGTCAAAGCAAATTATTAGGCGATATTTTCAGAAAATTGTGCTTGTTCGCTTTCAACAGATCAAGCGGTTTGAACAGCTTTGCCAAGGTGAACTTTCATTCAGCTTCGCCAAGGTGAACTGCGATACGCGGCAACATTTTTCGCGCCTTTTTTCGTTCAGTCATGCGATCATTTTTTTCCTTTTCTCATAGGCGTACGAGGGGGAGGTCGTAAAAAATATAGTATTATTCGGGCAAAACTGGGGGACTATTCGGGCACCGCAGACACAGTAAAATTACTGAATTATTTTGTAATACAATGTCTTAATTTATTTGTTTTTATTTTGTAACTCACATTAATACTCACCTAACTTTCTAACCGAGCTCTATACTACATCGATCATGTCATTCATGTGATAGCTCTATTTAGTAGATGCTCACAGCGTGAGCAGGCATAGAACGACAAATTTGAGTTGTGGTCCGCCAAGCCGACGGGTGGGAATGATGATGTAGACCGCGCAGGGATTGAAACTGAGGGCGCGTTTCTTTTCTACATATTCTGCCCATTCCAAAAACAGAAAACGTCAAACTATTGCACCTATTCCTCTCGTAAAATATGGAAAGAAGTCGCTACTTTGACTATGTGTACCTGGAAAAATTTTCGTGTGTGAGAATGTAAACAACATAGTTTTGTTTAATAGAGTACTCTGATTTCAGAATGGCCATAATATATGTCCCAAAAAACGCGCCCTAAGTATAACATTTGGCGAACACCTTGCATGTGTAGTTGGTATCTGGTCGGGCTCGATTAAAATAGTATGTCTTCGTTGAAGTCTCTTAAAAGATCTTATCGGTACCGTGTGAAGTGTAAAGAATGCGAGATGTAGAAGCTCATTCTCCGATCTTTCACAGCAGTAGAAAAGTAAAATGTCAGCGAGTGCTAGAATCATCATCATCATCATGACAAATAAACATGACGTCACGAGTTTCATTCGGGCAAATAAAGTTCAGCACCCCGACAAAATTTTTCCCGTACGCTTTTCCTTTCGCTATGTTATAGAAGAATTGGTTCATGCTTTTACATTTAGCTGTGCATCTATCGAGCTATGGATATTAGTAATTTGGTTATTTCGGAGGTCCACGAAGTTAATAATGGTTCCTTCATCCCGTTTCTGCGTAATGGCGGACGATGGATTTTTTTGCGCTGGTTTCGCGCGGCTGCAATGCCGTTTGTGTGCATTGTGGGATAGAACTGTCAGAACTGGCAGAACTGGCGCGTTCTACACGCAGAGTAGGACCAGTCTGTCCGGAACCAGTTCTCGGAACTGACGCGTTCCATTTAAGGTGGCTGAACACAGTTTCACTGAACCTTTGCGCAATTCATTGTCATTTTCAAACCACTAGCGTCTAAGCGTCCAAAATTGGCGAGGCATACGATTAAGCAATAAGCTATATATTTTGATAGTTTTGTTGAGCTTTTAGGGTGTTGCCATGGCAACATGGTGGATTGTAAATCAGCCTGCAATATTTGGTTTCGTTTATTTTCAGAAAATCTAGTCGTTAGATTTTGTCCATCATTTGTCTCCAGTGAACTCGTAAAAATATTCGTATGTTAACACTGGTCTCATGTAATTTTGACAAAGGGATCTTCCGTAATTTGTGGTTTAATATGTTTGTGTTTTGTAAAAATCTCCTTTGTTAGATTTCAAATTTCTGATGGCAGGTGAGTTCGGCATATTCGGAACTATTATTGTGCCAAAGTTCGTGAAAGAATATCCAGTCACAATCTTTTGGTCAACTGCGCATGTGTTGCATTTGACTGGGTTCTCGATCCAAAGACAAAAACGACCCGCAAAAGGGCAGTGTATTTCTTCAATGGTTCTATAAATTATCTATTGATTCAACAAACATTTTTACGAACAACAAATTGTTTGATTTTAAGACGAAAAACAACACTTTCGCGATCCACGCTGAGCAAAATAAAATGATCATAGAATATGCGCCACGTTTGTTTTTCTCTTAACTGCAGTCAAACGATCGAGAGAAATTTGCAAAAGTTAAGCTAAGTACTTAAAAGTTAAGGTTGTCATTTTCACTGTTTAAAGTTTAATATATTGCCAATATTCTTGGCTTTCACTTACGTCATATCAAAATTCAGAAGCATTAAAAAATAGATTTCAAATCCAAAATGTTTATGGAATTGTAAAGAGTTTAAAACTACACATCTTGGCCAAATTTTGAAGCGCAAAAGCATTTCGTTCAAGAGTTATAGGCGAACGAGTATTAGATATTTTTAGTAAGAAATGTATGGAGCGGCCATCTTTGTGCCCCCGAGAGGGGCACAAAGATGGCGGCCAAAAATTCAAAGTCTTAATTACACCAAAAATCACATCCAAAAATATTGTATTTGCTATAAGCTCAATTAACTCGGCTTATAAGCACTTATAATGCAAACAATAACTTTCAGCTGATTCAATTTTGTTTATTTTCGCGGCTTATCTGAAATAGCGTGACGCATTGCGTGACACATTTAAAACCTTTGTAAATCGGAAACAAAACATTGTTAAAACTTATGACGTCATGTGAAGGCCAAGAATACTGTCAATTTACCAAACGTTGTGAAAGTTTACCAAAAAAAAGTTCTAAGCGTTCAAAAACTGTGAACTGCAGAATTGTCGGCGCTATTTTCCAACATAATTTTGATCAGGCGCAAAGAGTTTTGGCTAGCTTTTATCGAAAAAAGCTCATCATTTTGAGAAAAAGTAAAAGATAGTAACGTCAACTGATTTTTTTTATGCATCCTTGCCCATATTTCCATTTAATATTAAATAAAATCCCACTAAATAAAACGAAAAACGCCTCGGACGTTTGACCGCGGTGGAAACTCTGCACGTGCCGACTCACTTATTTTTTTAAGCAGGTGAAATTGAAGAGCGCGTGCAAACTGTGTTCAACTACCTTAACAACTGTGGTCCGACCAGTCAATTCTAACAAATGGAAATTGCATGACAAATTAATAATATTCATTCATGACGCTCGCGATTTCATATTTCAATCATATGTAATTACGTTGAGATTCATTTGGATCGACGGCATTTTGCATCCTAATGATGATGCCTCGTTATGAAGCTTGAATTAAGCCGTAAATCCGTGTTTAATACCTTTTACTTTGTTTTCACTACATTCATTCAGCGCCCGTATATCACCGCCGTTATATCACGCTTAGTTACTTTTAGTGGTGCCGCACCCTAGAGAACGATAAACAACTTTCTGAAATGCGAAATACTGATTGCGTGGTCAAAGAAAGAAAAAGTCGTAAACATGTATAGTAAAAATGCATTTTTACCAAAAAAAAACGCATGTATTAAAAATGTTACAAAATGCCGAAAAACATCGAGAAAAGGAAATGTCATTCAAAGTTGAAAAAAATGTCATCTTAACGGCAAATGAATTTCTTTTCAGTAATAAATCGCGCGCACGATGAAATTCGCCGTCTTCAATAAGTTGGTCATTTTGCGCGAGCAATTCAGAAAGTTGTTTTACTTTCTATAGAGTGCGGTAACCAAACCCTTTAATATATCAGGCATGTCCCCAAGCAAATTCCCGCTATGAGGTATCTGCTGAAAGTAACATCTCACGTTAGCATAACCGTTACAATAAACCGTTTGAACTAAGTTCAAACCACCGTTGCAACGATAACTGACAGGTTATAGTCCCCGGCATTATAGTTCCCTGCGAGCAAGTTATTTTATCGACAGTCGCGGTAACATGCCGGCACATGGGGCGAAAAAGTACCCTCTGCTCACAAGTTTATAAATACCAAAGAAGTCCTTTGGAGCTCAGTCTGTTACATTTTTCTTAGCTTAACGTATTCTTACATCTGTTCTAGTTACAAACAACCTAAATTAAAACCCTTGTTGGTGTTAAATTATAGATTTAAATAAGGTTGTCTTTCTCTTCCTAAAGCTACAGGATGCCACTTCAGTTATGCGCGGTCTGCTTCTGGTTACCTTCGCCTACCTTCGTTACCTACCTTTTGACATAATAGGAATAACACGACATTGTATAAAGCACACAAAACCTCGCAGCACTTACCTTTCTCAGTTAAGAATTTCTAGTTGAATAAATTGTTTTCTCTCTAGTTCTCGATCTAATTCTCAGGCTTTGCTTGCAAATCAAACTGTTTTTAAACAGTTTGATTTGCAAGCAAAGCCTGAGCAATCAAAGGCAGCAATCAAAGCAATCAAAGCAATCAAAGACACATGCAATTGTCAAGTATCTCGCGGTACATGAAAATGTTTCCAACTACCTTTTGTTACTGCCAATATAGCTATAGTGATTATATTTGGTGATGTCATAATGAGACTATTAGAATAAATTCATTTCTGCAGATCATATCGAAAAAAAGAGCGGCAGCCTGGGGCAAGTGGTCGTTTTATTTGTTGGCAGAGGCGTCTCTCCCCAGTCGCACCTCTGTTTTCAGATTCGCTCCAGTTCTCTTCCGCCGCTTTAGCTATCGATTCAAATACTTGTTTTTAAGTCTCCATTTTCATCCGCGTTTTCGATCGTGTCTGTTTGGACGATTGGTAAACTTACAGGAGCCAGTGAGTAATATACCTGTTGCACCAGTATCTAAGCTACATACGGTATTTTCTCAATTAAACGCCTCCGGCGTTTATTTCAAACTTGGCCAACTGGACCCGGCGTTTCTTTGAGTCAGCAGTTTTTTCTCGCCCGCCATTTTTTAAGAAAGGGTTATTATTCGTTTTTCTTGGCAGCCGTGTACCTTACCCTTAAATATTAAGTTTGTTATACCACAAATAAACGTTTAAGGGGCTTACTTACAACTTCTTCTATTATACCCGGCGTTTATTCGGAGCCCGGCGTTTAATCGAGAAAATACGGTAACTACAATACCCGCAGTGCATCATCTAATCAAGTAGTCATACCCTCATTTCGAACTAATCTTAGGAGATTCTGCCCGAGCGTTATTGGAAGATTTTTTTGGAATAGCATTCCACAATTAATTAGAGACAAACCATCTAAAAAGATGTTTAGAAAAGCACTTTTACGCTGGTACCTTGCTCAATACTAATGAAACATCACCGCTTTGTTAATTTACCAAATAATGCCTTTTTGAACTGGTCAGCGGACTCGATGTTTACAATTTCATTTGGTAGTGCGTTCCAGTCCTTGACAGTTCTACAAAACCAACTGTTCCTATAGGTCTCACTTAGTTTACACTTATCAGTGACAGCTAATCAACGCGTACTATAACATAAAATGTTGTTTGATATCGCTTCCCTGCGGCTTAGGCCCGGTTCAAACGTCGAACTACACATGTGCCGAATCTAATGCAAATCAGCAAGAACAATAGATTTTGCTCATTTGCATTAGATTCGGCACATGTGAAGTTTGACGTTTGAACCGGGCCTTAGACTACAAGCAGTCTCTCTTTCCCAGCTTAATCCGTCGAGCGACAAACGAAAAAACATTAGCGAGGCCCTGTTAGGGGGGGGGGGGGGGGGGGGGGGTGTCCAGTTATCCCTTATCCCTGTAATTATGAGCACATTTATCCCTTATCCCTGTTCCAGTTATCCCTTATCCCTGTAATTATGAGCACATTTATCCCTTATTCCTGTTCCAGCTATCCCTTATTCCTGTAATTATGAGCACATTTATCCCTTATCCCTGTTCCAGTTATCCCTTATCCCTGTAATTATGAGCACATTTATCCCTTATCCCTGTAATTATGAGCACATTTATCCCTTATCCCTGTTCCAGTTATCCCTTATCCCTGTAATTATGAGCACATTTATCCCTTATCCCTGTTCCAGTTATCCCTTATCCCTGTAATTATGAGCACATTTATCCCTTATCCCTGTTCCAGTTATCCCTTATTCCTGTAATTATGAGCACATTTATCCCTTATCCCTGTTCCAGTTATCCCTTATCCCTGTAATTATGAGCACATTTATCCCTTATCCCTGTTCCAGTTATCCCTTATCCCTGTAATTATGAGCACATTTATCCCTTATCCCTGTTCCAGTTATCCCTTATCCCTGTAATTATGAGCACATTTATCCCTTATCCCTGTTCCAGTTATCCCTTATTCCTGTAATTATGAGCACATTTATCCCTTATCCCTGTTCCAGTTATCCCTTATCCCTGTAATTATGAGCACATTTATCCCTTATCCCTGTTCCAGTTATCCCTTATCCCTGTAATTACGAGCACATTTATCCCTTATCCCTGTTCCAGTTATCCCTTATTCCTGTAATTATGAGCACATTTATCCCTTATCCCAAAAAGTATCAACAGTGTTATCCCTAAAAGTATCTCTGTTGGAATTTTTCCCATAGATGAAAGTGAAACCTAGCATACATTACTCAACAAATGCAATTAATATTTTATTCATGTTTACCTTTGAGAATAGCTGATTGCATAGCTCAATAAATGATGCAACGATTGTCTATATTCCACTGCCGGGACAGCGACTGTATATCTTGACATTCCCTTTTTCTTAGATCTGCAGATTCTTAAGTTAACTTCGTAGTATGCCACGTTGCAGAACATAATTACAAAACACTACTTGATAATAAAAAGGTTTAGGCACCTATCTTCACGTCCGACTCGTTAAGGGTTACATTATAAATAGCGGTTATAAATTGAAATTTTGTTCAATCAGACTCGATGAATAATGCTAAAAATCACATTTTCTTTTCTGCATAAGAAATAATTCTCTATTGCTTTGAGCATCTTCTAACTTGTTTGTATTTTTGAAGAAGAAGAAGAAGTCATACCAATCCAAATAAAGGTAACGCAAAAAAGAAAACCAAATATCCTGCACGGAAGGAAACAACAGCTGTGGTTGCCTTAGATCACGAAACAGAATCAGCAAGCATTGCAACCTAAACAGTCTCGACATTCAGAGATAACACAATGGTAATAATGACAGTGGAAACTATATTCAGTGTATTAGTTGGAGTTCGATTATTGGTTCTTGGATAAGTTTGATGTCTGGTTAGAATGATTATTTTCGTTTTGTTATTAATTAATGAAAGTTAGTAGAAGACATAGTTTGAGCTGTTCTTGTTCCTGGCTGATCTTGAGCGTCTCCCTGATCTCGTTGCAACTGGAGCCGGAGTTTCTTCGTCTGACTGCATGTCGTCGTCCTGTTCTCTTTCCTCTTCAATTGCTTCAGAAACAGTCCGTAGGGTACATGGCTTCCTCTCTTTGTTGAGTCTCCTAGAGCACTGATTACATTACCCAGAGCCAACTATAAAAGAAAGTGAAGTAGATGATGATGTGCCAAATTCATATTTTCCTCGATTAATAGTCAGGGTAATTATTCTTTTAATGTGGCAATGAGGAGGGGTGGGGGGGTGGGGGGGGGGGGGGGGGGTAATAATTCAAGGGGGGAGACCAAGGGAGGGAGGGAGGAAAGTATTTCAAATTTTGTTTACTGAAAGATGTGCCCCAAATATTATTATTAGTGGAAAAAATCAGAATAGACCAAGCTGAACATGGGTTTTCTTTAGTACCCATATTCTCAACAATAGGCAGGAAAAGAAGCCGGAGGGGCAATTATAGAGGGGATGTGATTATTTCAAATAACAATTTATTACCGGTATCCCCCAGAGGGTCAGGTTAACCAAGGGATAGCTATTAATGAGAGAAATACTTGTACACATACAATCATGTATATGATATACTGGTATATAAATTTAGCCAATTTTGTCCATACATAAAGCTGTCCCCATTCAAGATCTTGCTTACATTACTTTACTCCCATCAATGGTAAATAAAATAAATGAATATAAACAGAAAATCTTCTTACCAAACCACAGTTGATTGAAATGCCTTCTTTAGCGCGGTCCCTAGTAGCACCAGTTCTTTTAAGTTTCTCAGAACCAGCCAGGTCCACAAAGTTAAATTTGGCAGTGAGCATCTCATACTCATAGTTATTAATGTTGTCTGATGATGGCTTCTCATCATCATCGTCACCACAAAGCTATACGAAGAAACCAAAATTTCTATAACTTCTCTGTATAACCAGAATTTTGTACACTAACAGTACTGTGCGAAGACGTGCAGAGTATAGAAGCACATGGGAGGTTTGCTATGCATGAAAGAAGCATGAGTCCCTCAAGATGATAGGCAATGGTGACTCTTGAGTGCTTGGCAAAACTCACAAGTGTGCTCATATTGTTGGCATAATGTCTGCGGCCGCACTAGAGTAGTTAACTGGGTTATTTGCAATTAATTAATTAAAATTAACTTGGTTAACAAAATTCCTGATCTGGCCGCGTATTTTTTGCATTCACCGAATTTTAACCGTGTTAGCGGTTCCCATGGAAATTAATTAAAGAACAATAGATTTTTTTGACCGGCTTAGGTTTATTTAAACCACCTCGCTAGGTGGTTTTGTGCAGGTTAACTTTCCCGATCTGTCAATCATCTTCGCTTAAGCGGTAATTTTTGGCTTCCTGTTGAATTCGTAGACCTTCGTAGGGACGACTTTCAATTTCAAATAGAGAAAGGAAAACAGTTGTGTGTTTATGTTCTCCACAAAACCTATAATTTGATCATTTGACGATGTTATTTTGCAGGAAATAACAATATGAAAATGCACGTGCAGAGGCATTGTTTTTGCTCATCAATATATGGTATTGTTTTGTGCAGCTCTCGCTAGCAAATGATAACATGATCTTCCATGTTCAAAGTTCAACCTTCTGAAGTGCGACTGCTCAGAAAAATAAACTCGGTTATTTCACTTTTTACCAAGTTATTTTAACCAGGTTATTTTAACCGGGTTACTAAAAAAATAACCCAGTTAACTCACCAAGTGCGGCCGCAGCCAATGTTGTGTGATTTATAATTTAAAGTCGAAAAATAATAACATTTGCCTACAATTTAATGCAACCCAATGAAACTCCTGTTTAATTATCAACAACAAAAGCTTGGTACCTTCATAACCCGCTGTTGCTTGACATGAATAGCAATAGCATGGGATCTTGAAGACTGTGCGTTCATATTTGTACTGGCAGTGGTTCGAGAAAGTGCTCCTTACTGCAGGCAGTTTAAAGTCTGCAAAGAGGAAAAAATATTATTATATATGTATAAAGACAAATGCGCATCTGTCAAAGTTAACTACCCATTAACCCTTTCACGGCCAAGTTTCCTCAAATGTCATTCTCTTCATGGCCAAATATTGTATTTCCCAAATAGCATAATGGTGACTATAGTCACCTTTGAGGGTAAGACGACTGGTCGCCTGTGGCCATGGGCAAGACGACCAGTCGCCTGTGGCCATGGGTAAGACGACTAGTCACCTGTGCCCATGGGTAAGACAACTAGTTGCCTGTGGCCATGGGTAAGACGACTACTCGCCTGTGGCCATGGGTGAGACGACTAGTCGCCTGTGGCCATGGGTAAGACAACTAGACGCCTGTGGCCATGAAAGGGTTAAAAGCAACCATGATTGTTCCCAAAAAAACATTAACTCAGCTAAATAAATAAGCAAAACACTAAACTTTAACATTTGAAGGGTTGTCTGGAAAAAAGCCCCAAGTGACCTGTGATAAACTGCTAGATTCTCCTTCCAAATTGCCTTGTATTTCCTTGTGAAACACAGGGAGAATTTGATGTTACATCAAAAGTCACTTAGGGCCTTATTCCACGCACACCTTCAATTTGCAATCCCTTGAAAATTAATTAAGGTGCTATTGATAATATTATTATAAATCCCGACCACCCACAGTTGTCCAAACAATATTCCCTGCACTACACAGTACATCAGTAGTCAGTCGAGTAAGAAAAACATTTACAGCAAAAAGTGAATACTTACATCTTGTGCAGAGTTTACTGGCTTCATAGTTACACCCATTGTATAAATATTTCCATTAGCATCCTCATGAATTTTCACATTGCTTTTACGCCCCTACAAAACCAAAAATTTTCTTTGTTAGAGCAGCCAATTGAAATACACAGCGGTACCGGCATGGCAGATGGCAGATATATGTACTGCCTGGGAACTACCAGAAGAAATATTTTCATGTGGCTCTGACCACTCTTAACAAAATTAATGTCATTGAACACTTATCACTTGACAAAGGTTCCCAAATGAACTTACGCAACCATAATTACTTATGGTACTGTAGAAAAAATTTGCATCGTTCTAGTTGATAGTAAATCTACTGGTAAGCAAAGTTAACACATTGGCTACTAGCCCTCTGTGTGATTAGATTTCTTCCTTGGCATGTGCGCTTGGACATGACCTGGCATGGCTTTTCAACATGAATTGTAAGCACAATAAGGATGTGCATAAACAATTAGCACGAATACCATTAATTGACAATGGTTTCAAAACCCAGGATAGAATGATGTGAGTCCAAGCTTTTTGTCAGTTTGCTCCTAAAACAATTTGTCAATTTGAGTTCATATGTAATGTTGCAGGTAAAATCCATTCTCAGGTCAGATCAGTATTCAATCTAGGTTAAACAAGAGGCTCCTAGCAGCCTATACTCATGATAAGATGATAAGAAGATGTCCGACATGGCGAAGAGTACTCCTTTCATTCAGTCATCGTTCCTGCAAACCACGTTGTTTACTATTGATTGTTTTGGAAATGAAGGCTGTACCACAATGAAGGGAATGATTCTTCCACTTATGTCCAGGATTGCAGATAATTAGATGCATGACAAATTTTGATATCCAACACGAAGTGTCCCGTTAAGTCTAAGTGTTTACCATCTTTTTTGAAATGTAAGGTAAACATTAGTGTTAGTGTTATTGTTAGGTTAGGGTAAACGCACGTGTTTATCTTTACTTAAAGAGCAGAATTTAGGGGACACTTCATGACATTTTTTTGTCTGTATTTTTGAAAACAAGTGATGTTGAAGTTGAGTAGAAGGACACTTTGTGACACTTATTAAATTTGCCATGCATCTAATTATCTGCAATCCTGGACATAACTGGATTCTTCTATGTCTTATATATACCAAACATGAACATTGCTAATGTAAGTAGGGTTGTAGGAGACGCTGTCGTGACACTTGAGTAACGCTCTTTTACTGGAAGTGAGAGTAGCCAGAAGTCACTAAACAGGAAGTGTAGTGGCAAAGCTATGAACCGGAAGTGTACAATTTAAAATCTGTGTGCATAAATTTGCATGCAAAATCATGACACAAAAAATAAAAATAATAAAAGTAACAAGAAAAACGGAGCTGAAACCTTACCTCATGCCGCTTCGCGCATAAGTAATATGTACCCAGTATCCAATCTATGTATTATAAATTAACCCTAACCCTAAGGGTCACAGTAGCTTACCCAGATTGAATACAGTGTTCTTACCAGGATTTTACCTTCTGGGGTCCCAGGGCCCTCCTGCCTGATAAATAGGGGCCCTGCAGGAACTTAAGTGGGTCAACGCTTATTGCAATCTGCCATTTTGTTTTTGAAAACGAAGTAAAAACCATGAGGAACAAAATAATAACATGAGCCCACAATCCAAATGGTCAGTTATATGATCCAAGACAGCAGCCGAAATTGTACTGAAGATGCTAGGGTTCACATATGTGGGACCAACAGAGATTAAACTGATTGAAGGCTTTAAAATGGTACTTTTGATGCATTGTTTACATTTAATTATACTTATTTTCAAGCAGAAAAACTGAAGTATTTGTTTGTAAATCAAAAAAGTGCTCACTAACTTCTATAAGTCCATTTTGTTTGTAGCAACTGAACTGAACTTGTGCACCATCAAGGGTACATTTACTTGGCTTTTAATGTGCCATTTCAAATGACATATTCAAAAGACTTACCCTATTGTTATCCAAATCAAACAAATCTATGAGTTCCTCATTGTAAAGCTAGAAAAAAAAAGTAAAAATGAAATCAAACAAGAGTACAGTACAAATAATAGCATTTTATCCATTCACAGAATCACTCTTTCTTTCATTCAGTTTTTATGATTATTTTGATTCATGTATACAGTGCTGTGTCACATTGAAATTACTTTGGATTACAACATGTAGATGATGTAGAAATATTTCACATGTTAAACATTTGGCCTGTAATTTTTTTCATCAAAAGCCCTAATTTTTAAGAAATCGGCTCTGAAAAAGGGCTTGTTTTCTTTAGCAACTCTTTCCTTTAATTTCTTTTGTTCAAGTCTAAACCAAAAAAGCAATGATGACCTTTGTTTATAAAACAAAGGAAACTAGCAGAGCAAAAAATCAAAAATGTTACGGTTGGCAATTTTGTAATTTACATGTAGATAATTTTGTGTTTGTTTTCTTTTAGCAATTTCTGCAAATTTTTGTTTCTGCTTTAAATAGTGCTTTGTCAGACTTTGGACAGTAACAAATTTACTCAAGGAAGAGCTATTAGATGAAGACAGAAATTATGATCTGGGGGCTGTAGGTGAGTTTTAGGCACCCTGGATTCAAATGTTCTCACGCCATTCAAGCTGCAAATGTAATAAACACAACATTCCCGAGTCCAATGGTCTGCGTCCCACCAGCAGGGAATCTTAACAAGTTTATGTTTGAGTTATAATTAAGGGGTTTTGTGCACATAGAATATACATGTGCATAATGTAAGTCAATGCAGTTATTACACACACATCTCACTTTAACCCATTCACTCACATAGTCAACAATAGAGACATGTAGTGTACTTGTAACAAAATCCTATGGTGTGACCATTCAAATGAAACCTCTTTGGCAACACTTTTACATAGTAAAATTGGTTTTTTAATATTTTACAAAATGCAATTTAGGATTTTTCTTGAATTTTTGATTTTTGGCACTCTTGGGAGCCAAAGGGTTAAATTGACTCAATGTTGTTAAGGTCAACAGGAGTGGCAAACTTTCTATACAATTTGTTTTTAAATTATACAATATTGAAGAATTTGCCAAGAGTTAGGAAAATTAAATGTTTTGAGGTCACATATTTAATGAAAAACAGAGCCTCGTGTGCTCTAGCAGCTCCCAGTCTACACAGGGTGTATTAGCAACTTTCTCTTTGGACAACATAAAAACCGTACAATGAACTCGGACTTTGCCCATACTGCACCCTAGATGTCCAAATTGGAAGCTTTGAGAGTTGATTATAGTGCATATTTCTTGGTGTTTTTATTGTTACGTTAGATTCTACAGAGCAAAACAGAACAAGTGGCTTGGGGAAGAAGTACAGGATTACAATTATTTTTTTTTTCTCAAATTTTCAAACTTGATTTTTCTTTCTATATTACGTTTAAACCAAGCTATAATATTCATTCAAAATAATGTACCTCCATGAACTGTGCTGTGACTTTAAAATCAGGCAGAGGTTCACTTCTCTGTTTGGCATCCTGTTTCCTTCTGGCAATTCCTTCGAACAAATGAGCCACTGCCCGTGGAATGATTCCTTCCTCTTCAGGAGACATGGCAATATCAAAACCAGCTCCCATAGTATAGGTCTTCCCAAATCCTGTCTGTAATATGAATGTAACATCAGAAAACTAGTCAAATAGCTTTCTCAGTTGAACCAATGTCAACATATCTTAAGGCCTGTTTACACATACAATTTTTGATGCGATTTTTGTCGCGCTCTCCAATGCAACTTTTGTCGCAAGTGTAAACCAGCGGCGATTTCCTGTGCGATTCGGGTGCGACATTTGCTTTGATTTGCTGTGATTTCCCAAAAATCACTGCCAAGTTGCATCAGGTTTCGAACATATTCAAACATGTTCGAAACCTCTACAACATCGCGCAACAAATCGTGCCCCAATCACACGGAAATCGCCACCTGTTTACACATGCGATTTGAAGATGCAACTTGCGCGCGACAAAAATTGCATCGGCAAGTGCGACAAAAATTGCACAAAAAATTGCCTGTGTAAACGGGCCTTTAGTGGTGTCACCAATAACTGTTAAGGCTGTGCAGTAAGTGTTTCAATACAAAGTTTAGTATGTCAACCAGTTGGCCATGTTCCACTATGTTATACCTATACATGTATGTAGATGTCACCTAATTGCATCAAAACAAATGAGGCTTGCTAACATTCCATATATTGATATTTGAGATCTGTTCCTTCATAAAATATTTTCAGAGGTTGCTTTTGGGCATGACTGTGCAATTTATCTGAGAACACAAGATTTTTTTTCCCACTTCCCAGAAAACCACTTGGTTGCATCATTCACGAATACTTTTTTTCACTTGACAACATTTTTTTCAATTAGGTGTATATAAAAATGCAACAGTTGTTGAAAAAGGTATCGACAACCATGTTAATTATGATAACTCCGCTACCCACTCTACATGCAGACTTAGCAAATACAACACAAGGCCTTGCTGACTATGTCCACAGTCACACTACGTATTTTAAACTTGTCATGACCAAGTTTGAGTTAGGGGACAAGAGTGTTGCCCAACAATTAATCGCCCAGTAGCATGGGACACCCAACAAACTCTTTAGGGTGCCCATGCGGAATTTTTCACATCCCAAAACCAATTTCCATCAATGTACCAAAATTCAAGATGCAAATATTCCAAACCAGGGAAAATATTTAGGAAAGTAAAACGATACTTTAGAATTAAAAAAAATACTAATTTCATTAAAAGACATGGGGCTCTCTTATTTTGGGAATGAAATACATTTTGCAACTTCATTTTCTCAGTTTTTTGCTTCATCCTGCATAATTTATTGCTGAAATCGATCATATCAGTTTGATTCACAACTGAAGTTGGGAAAAGCAAAGATGCTGAAAAATATTCTTGAATTCAATGGTGCAAAACCTTACAATTCTTATCTAGTTTTCTGCAGTGCAAAAAACGTCAACATCATTTTTGGTGTTATTATAAGATAAAAATTAAAAATATAATGATGTTAAAAATAATTTATGCACATTTCCAACTAAAAATAGCTTTATAAACAATCATCTTAAAAATGTATACAGTAAGTTGTAATGTGCAGCTGAGAAGGAATTTCTGAGGTTCGAGCTGATAAAACACTTGACAAATACATACAGTGTCAAACATGAATACATTTGGCAGTTGAAAGTAACTAGAATACAATTTTACATTTCATGATCTTTTTCAATGAAATTAGACATGAATATTTTTAAGAACTGGTTTAATATATGCATACAATCATTTAAAGACTTCCCCGACTGAGAATTTTTCCTGTTCTTTGTTGTGAAGCTAAACAGCTTCACTGATCAATGCTAATTCAGTTGTTCGATCACACAAGGAGATTTGTGGATAACATTCTGTAATCAAGAAAATCCATAGCATCGCAATAACAAATGTGAATAATCACAACACAAGAAAGACAAAATTGCTTAATTCAAATCTGTAGTATAACAAAAGTGCAAAATGTGTTTTGTCAAAAAAAAAATGGCAAAAATCATTTTGAGAAGAGATAATTTATTCAGTTAGTGTGCACCGTTTGCAAGCTGGTCCGCGATTGGCCAAGGGATAATTTCCGGTGGTCGAGGTGGTTAACCAATCGGCATGCAGCGTAACGCTGCCGAGGTCACGTTACACGTAATAACCTTTGTATCATTTTATTATCGCGTCGCGTTGAGTTCACTGAGAGTTTTCCGTTTTGTTTTCTCGCGTTCTTGGTGGCGGAGTGTTGTTTTCTGAGAGTTTACGCGCCCGCTGTATTAGACAGATAATAATAATAATAATAATAATAAAATAATGACTTTATTTAAGTGTCAAACGTATTTAGCGCGCGAGCACTAATTGAGGACACTAAATATAAAAACAAATATTGCACATAGAACATAACACGTTAAAAATCCCAACTGGCAGGAGGCAAACCAGTTGGCTATTTTACGATACATTACAGTGCCACGAGGAATATTTTAGGAACATTCCTCGGAGCTAAGAAGGCCAAGTTTCGTGAAAATCTATCAAAACCCACATACGCGGTTAATTAATTTGAACAGAGGCAATTCTCGCAAAAACCAAACCTCGAGTTTTTAGCCTCGAAAGATTTTCTCAGTTTTCACATCTCATCAAAGATGAGTAAAACCCCTTGAAGCAGAGCCCTTGAAGAGTCAATTGACAAACGCGAGAAAGACAACAATTGACACTGTCTTGGCGTCGACTACTGGTAGCGGTCACGGTGGGAAACTATAAGAAACCCGGGACGGAAAAATATATTTGGTTAGCCGAAAAGACCGATGAAAGAGTGTTTATTTCGAAGATACAAATTTTTTGGAAGCGAAATTCATCGCAGGCAAAAAAAACTTGCTCCGATTCTGTCTTCGCGGCGCACTTGTTGTCGCTGGAATGTTGCTCACGTCACGACAAAGCAAAGGATTTTAAATTTAATACTTACTAGCGGTGTGTGAGTCCGGACGTGATCCTTCATTGAAAGCGATTGAAAGTGGTATCACGGCGGCCGTTGAAAATTTGAGCGCTTTCAAAAACGTTTAAGGGGAAAAAACATAGATTTCGAACACTAAATAAAGCGAAATTTCGACATAAATTCAATAAAGGGACACTATTAAACTCAGCTCTGGCGTCACTTCTTTTGTCCTTTGGGGTTTTTCTGGCCGTTTCCGGTTTCTTGTCGCCCCTGTTTTCCCTTCATAAGGGGCTGACCATTTGACTTTTAGGGGGGGGGGGGGGATTTCAGAAAAAAATATCCTGCAGACTCATTTCGAGGGAAAGAAAACCTTGCAAGGAAATACCTCGGGGAAAAAAATTCCTACACTGATCTTGAGCAAGAAAAAAGAAATCCTACCAAGGTCTTTTCATGCCACTGCATTGAAATTTGTTTGTTTGTTTGGCACCTTCAATACACTTTGTAAATCAAAGTACCGCATTTTACACAAGGACAACGACAATTCAGTGGCTTTTACCAACATTTTCATGGCAGCGGTTGAGACTGAAATCTTAAGGGTGACCTATGGGGCTGGGTGGGCTATAGCTCCACCAATAATCAAAGTGCCGGGATTTTTTTTTGCATTTAGAAAAGTACTTCTAATCTTTGTGTTAAAAGCAAACCCAATTTTTTTTGGTTCGTTCAACAACATTTACAATGACCACAGTAATGCTGACTTGTGACAGAACTGCCTTAAGTAAACAGTTATAATGCAACTATCATTTCATAACACTGATAAAATGGGACAACACGAAATTCGCATAATGATTAATGGGTACCGTACCCATTAAGCATTATGCGAATTTCCTGTTAACTGCTGCATTTTTACAATATTAAGTTTAGACGATCAGAAGTTAGCGATCGAAGTTTCGTTTCCAGCGGTGGATGGGCAATTGGTGTCGCAAACGGAATGCGAGCAAAGATGACCAAACAGAGATTAAACAATGTTGCACAATCTTAAGTATCACTTTGAAAAGCCAAAACATATATTTGATTCAATGGAATCCTTCAAATAATGGTCCAGCCATGTTAACAAATACTCTATCAGTGCACATAAACGGTCATAAACTACGAAATAGGTCCAACGCCAAAACTTTAAGGTCATTAAAATATCAAAAAAAAAACTTTAAGACTTATTTCTTTTTTCTTGATAATTTGTTCTGTTTAGTGAAATCCACTTTAAATGGTAAAAGAACATAAATTAAGGACTGGCTTTAATATTAAGCTTTTGTCTCTTTGAATGAACGTCATTTCATATTATAGTTATGCATGATAAATGTACGTTTTTGTGCAAAAAAAAAACCTTACAGAATGGTGTAAAAAATTTGCCAAAATTTTCTTTAATAGGATTGATAGAAATAAACGCGTTTCAGGTGATTTCAGAAGCTCTAAGTTTCAAAGTTTTCCGGGGGAGCATGCCCCCGGACCCCTCTAGATAGGCTCGTGCCTTCGGCGTTCGTTGAGCTCGCGCACACCCCACAAATCCAAGATATACTCCGTGGTCCCTGAATTAACTCACAACAAAACAAAAACATTCGCGTGGAAAAGATATATCGATGATGTGTTAGAGGAAAAAAATGGCTATCTAACAGATATCACCAAACCATTAAATTTACAGCTGAAATTTCAGAGAAAGAAACTATTTTCTTCGATACGTGCCTCTACAAAGGCGATACAACAATACAATACAATACTCTATTTTCACATTTTCATGACATTTTTGTTACAAGAAAATATATATCTAGCTAAACTAAAATTACTAAAACAATAGGACGAATAACTAAATATAAATAACATTTGAGGAAATGCCTAGCGTCTAAGTTAACCATACAGTTTTCTAGTTAGACACTAGTCTTGTATGGTATCAATTCACATGTAGACATCTATTACAAACACATAAACACACACACTGCACACAAATAGCAAAAATAGCGAAAATCAGAAGACAACTGGGGTTGGACAGTATATCTGTTTCGACAATAAATACCGTTTAACTTTTTTTTTTGAAATCAAAATGACTAAGATCTTTGAATTCTTTTCGTAATTTTTCCCAAGATGTCAACTGCTAAAGCTGATGATGTTCTTTCTCCGATATTAGTCCTGCTTTATAGAAGTTACCTCTTGCAGCATATCTAGTGTTATATGTATAGACATCACTGGCATAGCGAAGGTGGTTGTCGAAGATATTGGGAAGTTGCTTTTTATGCCACTGGTGTGAGAACTTTAGTAATTGTAATGTAAAAATATTTTCTACTGTAAGTAAGTCTAATAAGTTAAGTAGCGGAAGAGCACTGTCTGTATTTTTGCCATACAGAGAAGCAAAAAACATTAGGCGAACGATATGATTTTGCCGGTTTGACTTGAATTTTCCTCAGGTGAGATGCATGACACACATTTCTCTTCCTGCCACCCACCAGGGGTCAGTAAAAGCTTCATAAAAGGCGAGGCACTTAGGAGGCTGCTTCGAACTAACCCTTCATTTTGGATTTTGAAGAAAAAATTGTATTTCAAAAAAAAAAAAATCTTGCAATTTCTGGAGTCTGTCAGCCAGGCATTTACCCATACAGCCCCACACCTCGCTGCAATAATCTTTTTAAGGCAGTATAAGTGCTTCATACATCATTTGTAGTGTTGATGTCCGTACGAGATCACAAATTCGTTTAAGTGCTCCAAGACCAGCGGAAACTTTCTTGGTAATGGCATCAACTTGTACATGCCAACTTAAAGTCTCGTCAATTTCAACCCCAAGATATCTATGAGACTTCACTCTTTTTAGTGGTATTTCATTAATGTTGATCTCAAAATCATGTTCCATGTGATTTAAGTTATAGTGACTAGCTATAATGAAATACTTAGTATTTTAATATTTAATGTAAGTTTGTTTATATGGTCTCGGGTACCCAAAACACTTATAAAAAGAAACATAGAATGCACGATCACTGCAACAAACTGTTGAGAAAAGCCGGGTCTGGGACTAAATGAACGCTTTGGTGAACATCGCCGCACTGTAGAGAATCCACATCACCTCAGCTGCCCTACTCCTAAATCAGAACACTTCAATCTACCCGGACACTCTGCTACGGGATATGCAACTCATACCACTGGATTTAATACGCAATAGCAGAGACTCTGTACGAAAAGCGCGTGAAACTTTTCTCATAGACAAAGCAAAGACGTTAGAACCACTTGGAATCAACAGACACGACGAGCATTTCCTTAAGCAAGTGTGTAGGTATAGCAGGGTTTTTGTCATGACATTTTTCGTATGCGTTGCATACTATAGTAATTCCTTCCTCCTGTGGGATATTCGTGTAAAGGCTGGTGAAAACTCAACCTTAACATCACAGCTATTACCTCAAGAGGTCATTATTGTGAAGCAATTCGAAAGCGATGTGTTTGAGACACTTTTGGAGTTTCTTCACATAGGATCATGTGACTTAGTACCCAGTCTCCTGCCAGGGCTGCTCTCTGCTGCCCAGTACTACGAGGTGGAGGAGTTGTATCAAGTCTGTGTTGAGAGCATGAAGGAAAACAGATTAATAGCACAGACGAACACTGTTAGTAATCGATAGAATATAAGGGACTGATGTGTACATAGGTGTTTACAATTGCTAGCAATAGGCAAGCCAAAGGTCTGGTGGGAATACATTTTATCTTCTAAGAAAGCGTTACTAGGCACCCTAGTGTTTTCGGTAAATCTTATAAAATGTGTCGTATCTTTAAGATAAAAACAAAAACAACAAAACAGGGAAAAAACAGGAAATTTTCGAAATTTAGAGTCTCGGAAATCTTATTTCTTGCGTTTTGCGCTAAGTGTTTTCCCTAAATAAACGCGTAGTGAAACAGTGTGTCTTTTTCCACGATAGTGGTTTCTCAATTTTTTTATTACATTGTGAGTGGGCTGCGTGCCACAGACATTTTTTGATTCGTTGAAGACTCACAATAACCTGTCAGTGTTTCTTTTAATTGCACGCTTCTTACAATGTGTTGCAATTGAAACTTAAAATTTAACTATGAAGCATCGGTTAAAATTAAAACTGAACGCTTATAAGCATAAGGATAATCGTCTTCCCTTCTTTCTTTGAATTTTTCAGGTACGCACGTGCGTACCGGCGTACAGGTAGCTACGCCCCTGCATAATCTCCCATTATCTAGATCATACAAGGAAATCAAATGAAAGGAAAACTATAGTCAAATTTAGGACAGGTAATCCAAAACTCATGATCGAGCTTGGTCGATATAATCAAATTCCTAGAGAAATAGATTATACCCTTTGTGCGAATCAAATAATATCGAAAACGAAATTCATTTTCTCTTTCAATGCCCAAGATATTCAACTTTAAGAGAGAAATACTTTAATCAAATCTACCAACAATACATCCTCAACAGAAAGTATCAAAGAATCGATGAACTCTTCCAATTATTTTGTTAATTTACCTTTAATGAAAATGATATCTGCATGCTTTGTATTACGTGATAGCTTAATATTGTCAAATCAAAATGAAGTTTTGTAATTATTTAATATTCCTTTACTGTCTTTTGTTATTGTTAAAAGTATGCTTTTGCAATACTGTAACTCAATATAGTCATGCAAATAAAGCTATTATTTACTTACTTTAAGATACCAGTCTTGTATTTGTGCTATTGGCTGAAGTAGTTTGTCTAAAAATGATGAGAGGCGTTCTGTGGAGCCATCGCACCCGGATATGATGGGTCTTCCGACTACAGTCGGTTTGTGGATTTTTGTGAGAGTGTAGAATACTGGAATTCGTGGCGGATCTGGTGTCTGGTTAAACCATTTTACTGTCATCTCGTCAATAAAACCTTCGTTATGTAGAGTACTAATGAGGTGTTTAACTGTCTGGGATGTGTCCTTAACCATTGGTTTTTCCAAAGGTCGATAGTTGTTTCTATCATCCAACTGTTTCTGTCCCTCATTGATTTTGTTCTCTCTTTTCATTATGACGGTTGTTGTGCCTTTATCTGCTTTCTTAAGGATTATTTCTTTGTTTTGAATAAGTTCACGGAGCGCTCGGCGCTCCCTAGGCGGCACTGATTGTTTTTAGGTTTATGAAGTGGCACTTCTGTTAGCCGTAGTTTGACTTCCTTTAAATAGGATTCTAGAGCAACTGACCGTTGAACTGGGGGAATCCAACTGGATTTCACATGGAAGGGACGAGGTTCAGTATCTTAGTCATGATAAATGTATTTGAGGCGCATCGCAGGGTCATAGTGGGTTATGTACGGGGAGATTACGCCCAAACGGCTTGCCTTTTTCACTCTCTAAGTATGCGAAAGGGTAGCTAAATTTAAAATTTTACTATTTGAAAGGATCGCAAAAATAGCTTGTAAAGTGAAAGGGTAACAATTAAATATTAGTATACCAAAAACAGTAGCAAATAACGCTTTCTATTCAAACACTGTAACGGTTACGTTTGAAAATGCATGTCGCGTAGCATACGAAACGTCAAGTTTTTAATAAAAATGCGTTGGTTCACCATTTTTATCATCGCTGTTTGTGTGTGTGTATTTGTTATCAAGTTAAGATGGCCTTAGAACAAGAGTCTATAGCGTTATTTTACTGCTTTTGGTTCAGTCAGGCCCAATAGAACCACCTCGACCACCTCGACCGCCTTGACCACCTTGACCACCTAGGCCACCTTGGCCACCTAGACCACCTTGGCCACCTCGACCACCTCGACCACCTGTAGACCACCTCGACCACCACGACCACCTCGACCACCTCGACCACCACGACCACCTTGACCACCTTGACCACCTCGACCGCCTAACTAAATAAACATAACTAAATAAACAGGACATGCCGAAACCCTTGAACTCGTCTCATAGTTAAGCATTTTTGTTGCATCTTTGACAATGAAAATGCTGAAAAAGTTTCGCTTGAGAATCACCCACTCTTAATTTTTTTTTAAATGATTTTCAGGGGGATATAACAAGCGCTTTATAATCAGAAACGACGGTACAGGCATTCTAAAAAGATATAAAAAATGTACATAATTAATTCAATTAACATCTATTAGCCAATCGCGGACCAGCTTGCAAACGGTGCACATTGACTCAATTTATTGCATGAACTGTCAGCGACTAAAAAAATAATATAGAGGTCAGTATAGAATACAGTAATATATTGAGATAATTTTATCTTTATGCCGAAGTTTTGCGGTTTGCATTAAGATACTCGCTTTTGCAATTAAATTTCTTGTTCTCGGATGAATTTTAATGACTCAAGCTAAATCATTATTATATTTTTTTGGCAACGGGGGAGGGTAGATCTGGCGTCCACAAGCGAAACATGTTCATATGCATTGGCACAATACAATATATATTTCACTTCAATTACTGCATTACACAAAACCAAAATCCCCTTTAAGATAAGGGGTAGCTTAAAGACTCAGATGTAGAGAATCTTCAATAATCATCTCGCAAACATGAAAATCAAATACAGCAAGGTTTACATTTTTAAAGCTCCTCTACACTACATGAGATCATGAATGTACAATCTATCTGTCGATGCTTTAGTGCTTGAGATTTGCTTATTGACAGGAACCTGTGCTCGAGATCTAGATAGAACATGAAATGTAAAGAAATAGAGCAAGTGAACCGTAAAAAAAATGTGAACAAAGTGAAGGCTATTTAAAGCTATGAACTTAAAAAGTTACAACCGGAAACTATTTTCTTGGTGAACAAGCTCAGGTCACTATAAAAAAAACATGCAAAATTTCAATGAGAGCAAATGATTTACCGAATGTCAGACAACTCGCCCCCCCCGACAATTAGCCCCAGACTACTCGCCCCCGATCTTTAGATAACTCGCCCCGACCCCAGACTACTCGCCCCCAATATTTAGACGATTAGCCCCATTATGAAATTGATCGTATCGATCGATCGCATAACAGTGAACTATTGTCCATTCTTCATTTGATTTTAAAAAGGTCAATATTAAGCATTCATCTTGTTTCCTCTGCATGCATTTCACGTAATTTGAAAACCTTCCAAACGGTTTTGTAGTAGTTAACTTTTTGAAAATGTTAAAAGGTAACTTTGGACTGTCCTTTAACTAGGCTTTTGGTTGATGAAGGAATTTCTTACCACAGGTCGTACGGTGCATTGCCAGTCTGTTGCGTTAACTCGCTGCCTCTTAACGTTGTAGCTATATCCCCAGTTGTCAATAAGTTTCCGCTTTCCCCTCTCGCTAGCACCCTCCACGATTTGGAATGTCAGCGTCTGGTGTACTGGGTCAACTGGATGAGGCGTTAGCTCCTCAATGTTGGATTCTTGGATGGCTGGACAGGCCGGGGGATCATATACTGTCGACTCGGCGGACGCGCTCGGGAGGGTTGAACTCACATGAGAGTTGAACTCATCGGAAACCGGGATGTCTGTTGCTGACTCTGCGGACGACTCCGCTGACGCGCTTGGGAGGGTTGAATTCACAGGAGGGTTAAACTCATCTGACTCTAGGATGTCTGTTGATGTCTCTGCGAACGACTCAGCTGGCGGGGCTGGCTGTTCCTTTTATACGCAAGCTCGTCAAAAGAGCACGCGTCTATTCATAATTTAATTTCTTTCTTCTTACAATGGGACTAACTTAATAATAGGGTTAAATCACACCTCTTTGTAGGTAAAAAGTCACAAGTATACACAATGGACGCCTGAGTCTGTTTTACCGCCTTTTGAAGGAAACGTTAAAAGTCAATGTTTATATTATTTTGATCACGAACTACGGTCTGACGGTTGAGATTAGATTTATAAAGATTCAACTCGATCTGTATTGTTCAATAAAGTTGAGTCATGGTGTTATTTTGTCATTCTGGGCTGTTTAAGACGTGTTTTCATTTTTCACTCAGCACGTCTAAAAAAAATCACACCTCCTTTTCTTATACAGACCGGATATACAGCGCGAGTGGCCCGCGAGTGCCGCTAATAAGAGTTTATTTTGTTTCAATTGAATTTGCATTACTTGTGACTAAACAAATTCGTGACTAAAGCCTGGTTTCCATATAATCGCAACGATCGCAGCGATCGTTACGATCGACTATCGCTGCAATTCTTGCGACCCTTGCGTTCATATGGAAACCAAACGTTGCGATTGCGATCAGGAGAGATCTGGTTCAGTAGCTTAGCTTTATAAAGAGTCAAGTCGATCTGTATGGCTCAATAAAGTTGAGTCATGTGTGGTGCAGTTCACCGTTATACGATCAGTTTCATAATGGGGCTAATCGTCTAGATATTGGGGGCGAGTAGTCTGGGGCTAATTGTCTGGGGGGCGAGTTGTCCGGATACCGATTTACCTGTCCATAAGCCAGGACTGTAGCATTGTACCCATCGAGGCATCTGCAATAAACAGAGAATAGTTGTTTTCACAGAATAAATTTATATATTTTAAAAAGCCGACCAGAACATTTGGCACTTGTCGTAAAAAATGTCGTGCCGAGGTTTGAAATGTACAATAACATCGCAGTTGGAGTATAACACAGCCATGAAAAAACATGTTCCAAAGTCGCAATTTCAACGGAAATCTCGTTAACTCACCCTTCAACAAGTCCTCGGAGACACTGTTCATAGATCACAAACTGTTTGCTCTCGATATCAAAAACATGATCGAACGTAAAGGCCTTGTCTTTTCCAAGGATGACTTGAGGGTGTCCTGGCGTAACGCAAACTGGCTGGCGTAACGCTGCTGAGCGAAGTTTGTACCAAACTCTATACACATGTCAATTCGCTCAGCAGCGCTTTGAGGACGAATCCTACAACAAGAAAACAAAAAAAGGCTGAAATAAATAAAAACCACGCCACACAACGCTTGGCAGGGTGTCTATATCATTTGATCGTGTAATAAACTAGCGATGGATTGCGAGAAATTTGCCTCTTCTGTCATCGCAAAAAGCGAAGACCCTCACCTCAAAGCCACTCGAACTGACGTTCCGTCTTCCATGACTATAGTAATTGTCTTTGGTTATAAAAACAGTACAAATTTACCAGGACGGACAGACGTTTGTCTAGATCGCCATGCACCGCAGCGATAGACTACTCCATTCATATTCGTTCTTGCCGGCAAAACACGGCCAGAGAAAAAAAAATTGCGTTCGATCTCCGTCTATAAAACTCCCACTAGTTGTAAACGTTGTTTTTGGCTCACGCCATAGATCGTGAATATCACTGCTGAACGATGTAAAGGTTCAGTGCGTAAAAGCCATTGTCAAAGGGTTTCAATACCAGCGAAATGGACAGGACAGGTAAAATGCGTTTCGCTGCTTGAGCGATTTTCACTCGAACGTGAATCTCATTAGATTTGCATTCGCCTTTCCAATCCAAAATGGCCGCCAAGAGCCTCGTCGTTAGGAATACAGCATTGTGGGATTGCTCGGAAGCGCTTTGACCAATCAGATTCCTGTATTTAAATTTGCGCACTTTTGGCGGGTAAATCGCAATGACGTCAAATCGTCTGGCAAGTTCTCCAATCGAAAATTAAAACAAAACATTGCAACATAAAGTGGATTAGATTTTAACGTTCCTGCGACATTAATCTGTTCATTAAACAGGAAATAATCTGCAACAACTCACGTCGTTATCTCATTTATACAAAAACAGCACGTAGATCTCGAAGTGTAACACTTTTTTTTCCTTCGGCAGAAAAATAATGAAAAGCAGTAGCGTGATAGAATTTTTTTTGCCGTCAGAATATTTTGAAAACAAACTTGCTGACGAATTGTTTTTATCTTAAAATGTCATTTTCATCTGTATCTTTTTTACAGCGAGGCAAGTTTTAAGAACACGCCGTATTGTTAATGAATAAAGCTTTTACGATTAATTATTCATGCTACCGGCATTATTGCGCTGTGACTATAAATAATTAAAGAATAATTTTAACTGCCGACCACGAAAAATACATTATTTCTTCTTTTTCTAGCACTATATCCCCATGAAACTCACCGAAAGCAGGCTTAAAAATCGATGAAAAAATTGTATAGAAATCATTAAGTTTTGTTTTTTGTTCAAAGTTATTTTCAAGCTTACGGTACCCGAGCAAACAACGTCGAACGTGGAAACCATAACATTTTACCGGAATTTTATACATTAACCTAAAAGTCATAATAAACTCCTCATGATTTCCAAAACACTTTGTAACCAGGGTAACCGAAGCCGATATATTCGCAAATATATTCTTAGAAATAGGAATTTTAAAACTGAACACAACCCTAGTCTTCTGATCCTTTTTTTTTTTCAGCTACATGTGGTGTGTTATGAAATTCAACTTCGAACAGCGATTGAACTAAAACGTCAAAACGTTTGCTAGACGGCTTCGTTAAGTCATAACATGGAACAGTGTGGTATTTGTGGTCGCCGGCCAGCTCTCACGGTCTTATCCATGCGATATCCAGGCGGTGATTCTAACACTCATCTTGAGTAATATAAAAACGTAGCATCGAAAAATTAATGCAGCACTGGCATGAAAATCTAATATCAATTCCCGAAAAATTGCTTGGTTAAGATTTAGATTTCTAGCTACGCATTTGTCGGTCAACTTTGCCATAGGTCGAGGGCCGAAAATATCACCCTAAACGCCCTTTGGTTCTGTAATACACGCGAGATGTCCTAAACTTTGATCACTACTTCAGTCAGTTATAATTGTAGTGTGTTCACTATTTTGGGGGAAAAATAACAGAATTTGACTTTTTTGCACAGTGGAAATGTGTTTTTCGCAATAAATTGTTCATCAAATAATTTCGTAAAATGTGCACTCTTAAACAAACTTATTGAATTGTATCATCTGTGATGTCTGAACCGTGTTCGAGAGACGTGTTGCTGCTATAGAGACGATAGTTGGTCGCGGGATCTGCATGGATCCTCAAAATAGACCCGAGTTCACGAGGCGAGGCCGTGTTTGCCATTTTAGCGCGTCTATTTTAAGCATTTGCACTGATTATGCTTTGTTTTTCAGTCAGAAAAAAATTCCGTAAAATGCTCATTCTCCCAATATAAAAATATATAATTAGACGTTGTCATGGTATTGCTGAATTTTGTTTTAGTGTGATGCCTTCCAGGAGGCAAGACTGCATTGGCTTTCGTCATACGAGACATCTTTTTACTTTTAGCAGTGTGTCGATGAATTTCACTATTAGCGCACTGCAGAAATGGAAACAATTAATATCAAAATTTGAATTTACTCATGACAAGGCCGTTAGCTTCCAATAGGGTGCAACGTGAGTAAAATTCTAGCACTAAGAGCAACTCGGAAATGGGCCATGTATTGAAAACCACTCTATACATTTTTGAAATTGGTACAAGCGCGCAAGAAAATCCTATTGATTCCTAAAATATCGTGACAGGTGTCATGACTGAATGGCTTACAAAAACCTGTTTCGCCACATTTCAAGTCTCGATTGAATGTAATTTTCGCCACTCGGTAGCAGAACCTAGCTACTTAGCCTTATAAGGTTAACTGCGACTACTTTGTCATAATACCAATCTATCAGTTTCGATTCCATCAACTGCCATCCGTGTTTATCCGTTGGTGAATTTCCGATGTTTGTTTCCGATAATAAGCGAATACTATCTAAATAGAAATAATAAAATACATCTAAAAATGTTACACTGTGAAATCTTCAGTTCATGATTTAGTTACGTGATTGTGAATTAATACTTATGGCCACTTTTTCATTGATTTTTCATTTCTGGCTACTTATATTACACAGCCTCTATATTATTAATTTGAGAGGTGACCTGACGGCTTTTACCAGCAAACGTTTTTATACAGGATGGTGTTTAAATCCATGTATAGATCTTTTGGTCTAGTGTAAAAATAACTTAAATAATAAGCAAAAAAAAAAGACATAGCTGGCTGACTCGACTAAAAACCGCCGAAGCAAATTGCAATCCGCTGTACTCGATATCAACACGTTAGTGGCTGTGCCGGATTTTGGGTCAAGTTGGAACAACAGTCTGTTTACTGAAAAGCTTATTTATTTTATTTATTTTATTTTTATTTATTTTGCCACAAACAATGAATTACAAGGAGAAAAAAAAACATTAATAAATAGGTTAATTAACATTAAATTTAAAATTTGTACATAACTTGGGAGTTGGAAAAGTCGGGGTGCCAAGACTGACGATTAATTTCATTATGTAATCATAGTATTTTATTGTTGTAGTAGCATAATACAAGTCTTCCTTTTTCCCTCAGTGATAGCCAAGAGTATTCTCTTTCGTACTTGTTTTTCGTTAAAACGTGCCGGACAAACACAAAAACGTCGATTACCCATGGTTTCGTCTAAAGCTGGATTCCCACTACTGCGTAATATTTTGTGTGCGTTTACATGCGTTTTACGCAAATGTAAAAGGTTGAAAAGTGAGTGCCGAGTAAGATACTCGCTTCTTATACTTCTTTGACGGCAATTCGTCGTGAACTATTTTTTAAATCAACCATATACTAATGTAATTTGTGATAATCCTGATTTAAATAAATTAATAATTTGCCGGTCCGGTACAGAGAACCGGGTACCAGCCTATAGTGCACGGGGGCTCACGGTTCGCGTGTTTGAAATAGAGTCCGTTGTTAAATTTGTGCCATTTTACGATCAGCTCGTCGCGCAATTCCTAATCCAACAAGTTAAAAAATTGTTGTCAAGTTTTGTCCCGCCACAGTTGTTTACTGTTGCATTACCTTAGATTATCGACAGGTTAAGGCGCATTTTTTATCGTTTGACTTTCTTAGTTAAGACACTTTAAAACCCTGAAGGCAGCACCACTTAATAGGTCGGGGGTGGGGGTATACGGTTCCCATTTTTTCCTAATAGTTGTTGTTGTTGTTGTTGTTGTTTTTTTGGGCGGGAGGGTATATTTCCGGCTCTGGTACATAAACTTAGATTAATTGTAGTTGTAGTGCTTGTCAATCAATCAGATAAAATGTATCGTCGGCCTGGCTGACCAACGCGCTCTGCCTCTCAGCCTTGTGTGTTTATTCGACTGTAATAATAATAATGATGATATTTATTACTTATATTGCGCTTTTTCATCAATAAAATAATCAAAAGCGCATTACAATTAATATAAAAAAATCTTACAAATTACAAATTGATAATCAAAAATACCGACTAATCTTTTAAGAATAAAAATCTATAATTATAAAATTGAAAATTGCGCTTAAAAGAATCTTAACAAAAAGCCTTGAAAAATAGATAAGTCTTAACTAAACGCTTAAAAATTTCAATGTTCCTAGCTTGCCTTACTGACAAAGGAAGGATGTTCCACAAGACTGGTACTGCTACCATAAACGAGCGATCCCCCAAAGTCTTTTTCGTTTTAAACCGCGGACTGTGTAGTGGAGGCAAAATTTAATACTGTGATTCATGCATGCTGTGAGTCCTAATGTACGAGTGTTTATTGAGTAGAATGATATCCCAAAATGTGACTGTTTTCATGTTGGTTTTCAAAATAATATTCCCAACTCCTAAACTCTATATAAACAACATAAGAACTGAGCAGTTTGTAAACTCACCAATAAAATTCTCCAAGACTTGTCCACATTTCTATCCACCACACCATTCTACCATGCAAGCTCAAAAAATCTATAAAAATAATGTTTTTTTGTATGTTCTTTTGTTTAATTTTTTGTTTTTGTTTTTGTTTTTTGTCTTTGTTTGTTTTTTTGTTTTTTTTTTTTTTTTTTTTTTTAATCTTTTGTTCCTGGCCTGCTGCAGCAGCAGTGCCTTCGTAGCCAGGAAATGAATCGTCGAGCTCGATTTTTCTGCAAAGAAGTATAAAAAGCAGGATTAGCTATTTCGGTGTATAAAGAGCATTATCGTCCCCGCGGGCCGCCTTCGTTTTATATGTCTGTCTTTTGTGCAAGTTAATCTTAGTCAGGAGGTCGTGGGTTCGAATCCCACCGAGGTCAAAGATTTTTTTCTTTCCCTCGTGTGGTCCCTCCTTTCCTCACTAGGGCTATTAAAAACGCTCAGTACAGGGAAATTTATGGGTTTACCTTAGCACTATAACTTACACACAGAGTTAATTATCTGATTCCTTGTTTGTATCACCAGTGCTACGTTGCTTAACATTTATTTGTACCCTTCACATTCTCATTGCCACGAATTGCCACCTTATTACCCACGATCTGCTCCCGTACGGCCTCGTGGCTCAGGCGGTAGAGCGACGGAAGATCTAATCCGGAGGTCGTGGGTTCGAATTCCACCGAGGTCAAAGATTTTTTTCTTTCCCTCGTGTGGTCCCTCATTTCCTTACTAGGGCTAACGCTCAGTACAGGGAAATTTATGGGTTTACCTTAGCACTATAACTTACACACAGAGTTAATTCTCTGATTCCTTGTTAATCTTAGTCAGTCTGCTTGCTTGTGTGTTTGTCTATTTATCTGTCTGTCTGTCTGTCTGTCTGTCAAAACTTTGTTGAGTTCCCCGGGGTCTATTTATCTGCTTGTCTGTCAGTCTGTCTGTCTGTTGCTCTTTTTATCTGACTGTCTGACTTCAATTGTTTCGTTACTCACCTTGCTTGTTGGCTTCACTAGTTTAGTGACCTCGTGTTCAACGGCTCCGGATTTTGTTGGCTGTGAGTTCTTTTCGGTTTTCGTCACATGGAGGCTTGGCAGCTTGGCAGCTTGTACCAAGCTTGTACCGTTCTGCGGTACACTGCCCAACGCAAACTGTAATAGGGATGGGGCAGCCATTCGCTTCTTTTGAGCCACTGCGGTTACTGCGATTACAGTTTCCTTCACCGGCATTTCAACATCGCCGTTAACAAGTTTTGTCAAAGTTCCTTTCTTATGAAAGGAATACTCACTGTACATCTGACGGCCAAATTGAATAACATATTGTAGCTCCCTGTTTTTCTCTTCCAACTTCCAACAACTTCCAAGAACGGCTCCGGATTTTGTTGGCTGTGAGTTCTTTTCGGTTTTCATCACATGAAGGCTTGGCAGCTTGGCAGCTTGCACCGCAGCCTTACTTGCGCGATACATTGCACTTTTGGGAAACTCTACAGAATGAAATAGTCTGTGTATGGAGATCTTAGGAAAAACGTCGCACTTTTTGAGTACTACACTGTTCAAACTTTCTCCAGGTGGCAGAAATAATATCCTGCATTTTTCGTGCATAGGCACTGTCACTGTAACTTCAAAAGAGGTCTCCTCTACACTGCGCAACGCAAACTGTAATAGGGAGGGGGGAGCGTTACGTTTCTTTCGAGCCACTGCGGTTACTGGAATTGCAGTTTCCTTCACCGGCATTTCAATATCGCTGTTAAAAAGTTCTGTCAAAGTTGCTTCTTCACGGTGTGGCTTGAAGGTTTCAAGAAGTAACAGATATTCCCTCTTATAAAAGGCGTATTCGCTGTACATCTGTCGACCAAGTTGAATCCCATATTGCAACTCCCTGTTTTTCCTTTCCAATCTTCCCAAAAGCGCAACGTAACTTGCCTTTTGCCGTTGGATCTCACCTTTCAAGCTGCCAAGCTCCTCACTGAACAGTTTCCGGCTTTCTTCCTCTGTTTTTCTTAGCTGGTTAATTTCAGCATTCAGCTCTTCTTTTTTGAATTTGGTATACGTTTGCCATTCGTACACTTTATTTTGAAGCTTGGTTACCATTTCCCTTTGCATGTTATTATCTTCCATTAACCAATCCCGCTCTACTTTCAGATTATTGATGATAACATCTTGTTGGGCGATCCTGTCCAGAAGCTGTTGGTAAGTCGCCATTTTAGCTATAAAACAGAAGCTTAATTAATCACTTCTATGAGGAACGACATAACAAAATTGTAAAATCTATCACACGAAAAACAAACATTACATTGATTTGGTATTTTCTCTCCGGCTCTCAGATTCCGCTTGCAATCAAACTGTTAGAGCAAGTTAAAAGACAAAAAGAAAGATATAAACAAAAGCAAATGCAACAATCTGCCTCAACACAATTTTTGAATCCGTTGCTTATGGTGATTATGTTTGCTGACGTCATGAGACAATTAACGTGAATATCTATCGCGCGCGCATGTTCTTACTCGGAGCCACGATACTTTTGGTCAGCACTATCAGCAGCAAAAAGCGTGCTGTACATGCGCATTACTAAGAAATAACTCCGCGACGTGTACATGCGTCCACTCAAAGGTTATGCATGCTTATTTGTTTGGTTTATTCTAGGCAATTCTCAAGCTTAACGCATTCTTTGGTTTACAGTTTATAGTGAGATGCCTATTGGCTATTCTGACTTAATAAAGTTGAAGTTGAAGCCTTTTTTAAAAGCTTTCAACCAAGAGCGCTTTCCATTGGTTAGAATTGACCGGCCCGAACCGAAAGAACTGGTTCTCACTGGTCTAAATAGAAAGGCAAAAGGCCGGTCCGCGTGAACACGCGCGTGGGAATTGCGTATATTTCGCGCAGGAGTGTTGTTAGAAAATATGCCACCCTTCCTGGTTAATATGTGGGAGTCCAAGGTCTTTTTTGGGCAATGACGACGAAATAGTATCATAACATAGCTAGAAAATTCACTCAATTTAATTCAATACTAGCGCGAACGTGCATCCATAACTCAAATGACGTGTGTAAATGTTTACACGCTTCTGAGCGCAATTTTTTTTTCGCTCACTCCGTTTTTAACGCTTTTTAAATCGAGAACAACATCGCAAATTTCCGGGTGGGAGCAAAAGTCTACACAATCTAACCTCAGTTACGTTTTTATTGTTAACTGAATGAAAATGCTAAAAAGCTCAGCTTATTTATGGCAGTTTTTATCTTTGCGGCGATAAGCTTAAGGGGCGGACCGTTAGAAATCTTGGGGGGGGGGGGGGGGGGGAAGGTGACAGTTACCAAAAAAAAAATTCCTGCATAGGAAAATTGTCTCAAAAAAAAAAAATTCCTGCAAGCAGTTGACCATAAAAAAAAATAAAATCCTGCAAGCTAACTGGAATGTATATATTTATTTACTGGAACACATGAGAGTATAACATGCTCTCTGGTAGTAAAATTCATCAAAAAGCAACTTCAGGTTGAGTTAAACTGGTACATGTACCAATATCTTAATATAACCAAAACCTTGTTTATGTACATATTTGAAAACACCGTAAACATCATGGAGTATGTAACCTGCTCTACTACAGTTATGTCCAGGATTGAACGCAAGTATTTTTTTAAATACATCACAGACTGTCCAACCGTCCCGATTTCGTCGAGATTACCCCGATTTTGCTTGAAAATCCCGAATCCCGACCAATATGCGATCGCCGGGGATAGGAAAAATCCCGATTTTGACTTCTGTTCTGTCATTTTCGTCAACAAAAAAAGGCGAATTGCGTATACTTAACTCTGATATCCAGATAAACTAAAGAAACAGCAAGAAATATAAAATGTAATCGAGTACTTGTATGTGGAGCCACACAAAGAGACGCAAAGCGATGAGAAGACACATGAATTTGCCAAACATTTTTGACAGAAATTGTTGTCTCAGAACACTAGAACTGGAGTTTCAGAGCATCAAGATTTTGAAACTTTTCTGGTCGGGCAATGCCCCCAGACCCCACTAACGGCTTGCGCCTTCGGCGCTCGACCACTTCATCTCAATTCTCATTTCTCCCCATTTTTCATGCAAAGGTTGGACAGTCTGACATCAGTTATGAATCCGGTTTTACTCAGTAAAACTGTACAGAATTAAATCTACTCTCCAGCGTTTAATACCCGAAATGGATTTGGCCAATATTAAATAAACTTGGAGCTTGCATGCATTTATAAGAAGATCTGAGAAAAAAAAAACCTGCAGAGCTTGCACCTCCCAAAACAAAAATCCTGCAGGAAACTCAGGCCGAAAAAAAAATTCACACACTGAAATTTTTTTAACTCCCCTCCCAGGATTTCTAACGGTCCGCCCCTAAGCTTAAGTTTTACTCGTGAACATTATTTTCTTAAACTAAAGTTGTTTTTTTTTATGGAAATTCTACCTATTATAAACACGACATGCAGACTACATAAAATACAGCAGTAAAATGGTAGAGAATCGCGTCTGTAAAGACTTTAATTCAGAATTGAAAAACAAACTGAACAGTCTTAACAAAAATTAATAAGCTTACATTTGGACACAAATCAACGCTAAAATATGTTACCTGAACTCGATGTGGCTTTTAGGTTCCTTCCTTTTAATAGCACCCAGCTTTCCAAAAAATGAGTTTACAAGTTTAAACGAGTTTAATTGTTCTTGTTGTTGTTTTGACATGGACCAGTCGTTAAAGAACCCGCATCTTTACACCACACATTTCAAGTCCGAAGTCAATCCATACTGAAAGCATAAGCTGTTCTCTCCTCAATTAACAACGGCTTTTGAGCTGCACAGCGAGTCTCCGTTTCAGTTTATAAACTATTTCTCCACTGAGTTCGACAAAACATGCACACAACAGCTCGTTAAATACGAAAAAATACAACTGACTTGCTCGTTTTAGTTCCTACAGCCGCGATGGTGAGATTTTTCGGTTTCAATGCGCTTCAAACAATGTTTAGGAAGATTTTCAAGGAAGCATAAAGCATATACCATATTTCAAAGCAAATTATTAGGCGATATTTTCAGAAAATTGTGCTTGTTCGTTTTCAACAGATCAAGCGGTTTGAACAGCTTTGCCAAGGTGAACTTTCATTCAGCTTCGCCAAGGTGAACTGCGATACGCGGCAAACATTTTTCGCTCCTTTTTTCGTTCAGTCATGCGATCATTTTTTTCCTTTTATGTTCCATAGGCGTACGAGGGGGGGTGCTGGGGGGGGGGGGGGGGTGCTGGGGGGGGGGGGGGCTGCAGCCTTCCCTCCCCCCCCAGTCGTAAAAAATATAGTATTATTCGAGCAAAACTGGGCGACTATTCGGACACCGCAGACACAGTAAAATTACTGAATTATTTTGTAATACAATGTCTTAAGGTGGTTCGATACAGTTTTCTGGAGACCATACCAACATTTTTCAATCGGCTTTTAAGCGATCTTCTCCAAGTCAGATCAACGTAAAATTTTCACAACTAACTTGTTTTGAATTGAAGTTTGGCAAAATGTATTTTCTGGTAAAATCGATATTACCATGACAACGATAAACAAGAAACTTAGAAATCAGTCAAAGTGAAATTTAACGCGTTTAAGATCTCGCATTGAAAATCCCACATAGACATCTTAAAATATGGTATATGGCATATATATTTTGAAAGAATAAAAAAATTCTGTATGTTTGAATTAAAATAAATCGCAAGAACATTTTAAACCGTACTTTTTGTATAGAAGTAATATATGAACCATGAGATTAACACTGGTTTCGTGAAATTACTTCCAAATAGTGTCATAATGTAGCTTCATGTTATGTTTGCACGCCAGGAAAGTTTTGTGTACTTTCTCCTTTGCGATCTTGAGAACTACCATTTTCCCTAACATCGCTCCGTGTGTAATTTTTGGGTAGTTTTCAAAGCAGATTACAATGAAATGTATTAATCATGGAGGAATGTGGTGCGCATTGATTTGAAATCATTAGCATAAGTTAACAACTATGCCGAATTTGTAACGCCAACTATCGGCCACTTTGAACGTCGTCTTCATCTTTAAATTTCAAGGTGTTCTAATAAATCAATGCCAATGAAACTTTGAGATAATATTTTTCACATCACCAAGCATACGTGGTGATTTTTTTAAAACAATCCATCGAGCCGTTTCTGAGATTTTTGCAAAATCGATCGAAATCGAAAACTACCCAAAAATTACACACGGAGCGATGTTAGGAAAAATGGTAGTTCTCATGATCGCAAAGGAGAAAGTACACAAAACTTTCCTGGCGTGCAAACATAACATGAAGCTACATTATGACACTATTTGGAAGTAATTTCACGAAACCAGTGTTAATCTCATGGTTCATATATTACTTCTATACAAAAAGTACGGTTTAAAATGTTCTTGCGATTTATTTTAATTCAAACATACAGAATTTTTTTATTCTTTCAAAATATATATGCCATATACCATATTTTAAGATGTCTATGTGGGATTTTCAATGCGAGATCTTAAACGCGCTAAATTTCACTTTGACTGATTTCTAAGTTTCTTGTTTATCGTTGTCATGGTAATATCGATTTTACCAGAAAATACATTTTGCCAAACTTCAATTCAAAACAAGTTAGTGGTGAAAATTTTACGTTGATCTGACTTGGAGAAGATCGCTTAAAAGCCGATTGAAAAATGTTGGTATGGTCTCCACAAAACTGTATCGAACCACCTTAATTTATTTGTTTTTATTTTGTAACTCACATTACTCGCCTAACTTTCTAACCGAGCTCTATACTACATCGATCATGTCATTCATGTGATAGCTCTATTTAGTAGATGCTCACAGCGTGAGCAGGCATAGAACGACAAATTTGCGTTGTGGTCCGCCAAGCTGTCGGGTGGGAATGATGATGTAGACCGCGCAGGAACTGAAACTAATGGCGCGTTTAATAATGGTTCCTTCATCCCGTTTCTGCGGAATGGCGAATGATGAATTTTTTTCGCGCTGGTTTCGCGCGGCTGCAATGCCGTTTGTGTGCATTGTGGGACAGAACTGGCAGAACTGGCGCGTTCTACACGCAGAGTAGGACTAGTTTGTCCGGATCTAGTTCTCAGAACTGACGCGTTCCATTTAGGGTGGCTGAACACAGTTTCACTGTACCTTTGCGTTTTTCATTGTCATTTTCAAACCACTAAAGTCTAAGCGTCCAAAATTGGCGAGGCATAAGATTAAGCAATAAGCTATTTATTTTGATAGTTTGGGTGAGCTTTTAGGGTGTTGCCATGGCAACACGGTGGATTGTAAATCAGCCTGCAATATTTGGTTTCGTTTATTTTCAGAAAATCTAGTCGTTAGATTTTGTCCATCTTTTGTCTCCAGTGAGCTCGTAAAAATATAACACTGGTCTCATGTAATTTTGACAGAGGGATCTTCCGTAATTTGTGGTTTAATATGTTTGTGTTTTGTAAAAATCTCCTTTGTTAGATTTCAAATTTCTGATGGCAGGTGAGTTCGGCATATTCGGAACTATTATATTATTGTGCCAAAGTTCATGAAATTCTAACGAGTCGGGTTTCGTAGAAATCAGCACGTTTCCGAGGAAAGTCGCTAAAATATCCAGTCACAATTTTTTGGACAACTGCACATGTGTTGCATTTAACTGGGTTCTCGATCCAAAGACAAAAACGACCCGGCAAAAAGGCAATGTATTTCTTCAATGGTTCTATAAATTATCTATTGATTCAACAAACATTTTTACGAACAACAAATTGTTTGATTTTGAAGACGAAAAACAACACTTTCGCGATCCACGCTGAGCAAAATAAAATGATCGAAGAATATGCGCCACGTTTGTTTTTCTCTTAACGGCAATCAAACGAGAGAAATTTACGAAAGTTAAGCAAAGTACTTAAAAGTTAACGTTGACATTTTCACTATTTAAAGTTTAATATATAATATAATATAATATAAGCGTTTAAAAACTGCGAACTGCAGAATTGTCGGCGCTATTTGCCAACATAATTTTGATCAGGCGCAAAGAGTTTTCATCGAAAAGAGCTCTTCATTTTGAGAAAAAGTAAAAGATAGTAACGTCAACTAATTTTTTTTATACATCCTTGCCCATATTTCTATTTAATTGCGTTCGACGTCAGGAGAACGCAACCTAAACTCAACAAGCGAGAGGCCTGGGCACGAACATTTAGGGGAGAGAAACTCGATTTTGTGGGTGGGTCAAGTACCGGAAATACGTCATAACTTCTTCCGGCAAGGCGCGCGCGCACGTTTTTCTCCTTACGCGTACATCATAGACTCATCCAGCAAGTTGCGCGCGCACATTGGTTTGCCATTTTTTCTCACCTCTGCTCTATTCGTAAGTTTAATCTCTATCATTTTTGCAAGTAACTGCAGTGTTTTTACAACGAAGCTTGATCGGAAACATGTTTACTGCTTCTGAAAGGTACAGAAAATCCTTTATTCCAGCTACAAAGAAGCGAATATGGCGCCTATTATCGTTCTGTGAGATGCCATCGATGAGAGAGAAGTCGGTAGAAAACAAACTAATACTAATTGATCATATGAGTCATTGTACTCTGACCTATTGCGGTCACAAATACAAATACAACAAGCGGTTCCATATTGGAAGTGAAGTGCTGCCACATTTGGAAGTTTTAGTTTCGGCCTCGTGTAGTGATTATTAAGTTTTGCCGTTAAAACTTGGTTGTTGTGGAATTAGTGATGTAAGGGCTACGTCACGAATGTAAATTATCAATCAAGTAACTTGGAATACGTCTTCGTGAAATTCAGGAAGAATTACAAGTTATAAAAGAACGAAATGTCACTCAAACAAGTCTCAAACACTTCTTACCCATAACAAACATTCGAACGCACTTAATAATCCCTGATTACTGCTAGTATTAAATAAAATCCCATTAAATAAAACGAAAAACGCCTCGGACGTTTGACCGCGGTGGAAACTCTGCACGTGCTGACTCACGTAAGCAGGTGAAATTGAAGAGCGCGTGCAAACTGCGTTTAGCCGCCTGAAGAACTGTGGTCCGACCAGTCAGTTCTAATAAATGGAAATTGCATGACAAATTAATAATATTCATTCATGACGTCAAGCATACGTCACTAATTCAGTGGTCCGAAATATTTCACGAGGCGTGTTGGAACTTACTCGATATCACTTCTAAAATCCTTCCGGCCGAAAAATAATTTTTACGCTCGCGATTTCATATTTCAATCATATGTAATTTTCGTTGATATTCATTTGGATCGACGGCATTTTGCATCCTTATGATGATGCCTCGTTATGAAGCTTGAATTAAGCCGTAAATCTGTGTTTAATACCTTTTACTTTGTTTTCACTACATTCATTCAGCGCCCACATATCACCGCCGTTATATCACGCTTAGTTACTTTTTGTGGTGCCGCACCCTAGAGAACGATAAACAACTTTCTGAAATGCGAAATACTGATTGCGTGGTCAAAGAAAGAAAAAGTCGTAAACATGTATAGTAAAAATGCTTTTTTACCAAAAAACGCATGTATCAAAAATGTTACAAAATGTACAAAAACATCGAGAAAAGGCAATGTCATTCAAAGTTGAAAAAAAATGTCTTCTTACGGGTAAATGAATTTCTTTTCAGTAAGAAATCGCGCGCACGATGAAATTCGCCGTCTTCAATAAGTTGGTCATTTTGCGCGAGCAATTCAGAAAGTTGTTTTACTTTCTATAGAGTGCGGTAACCAAACCTTTTAATATAACAGGCATGTCCCCAAGCAAATTCCCGCTATGAGGTATCTGCTGAAAGTAACATCTCACGTTAGTAGAACCGTTACAATAAACGTTCAAATCACCGTTGCAACGATAACTGACAGGTTATAGTCCCCGGCATTATAGTTCCCTGCGAGCAGGTTATTTTATCGACAGTCACGGTAACATGCCGGCACATGGGGCGAAAAAGTACCCTCTGCTCACAAGTTTATAAATACCAAAGAAGTCCTTTGGAGCTCAGTCTGTTACATTTTTCTTAGCTTGACGTATTCTTACATCTGTTCTAGTTACAAACAACCTAAATTAAAACCCTTGTTGGTGTTAAATTATAGATTTAAATAAGGTTGTCTTTCTCTTCCTAAAGCTACAGGATGCCACTTCAGTTATGCGCGGTCTGCTTCTGGTTACCTTCGCCTACCTTCGTTACCTACCTTTCGACATAATAAGAATAACACGGCGACATTGTATAAAGCACACAAAACCTTGCAGCACTTACCTTTCTCAGTTAGGAATTTCTAGTTGAATAAATTGTTTTCTCTCTAGTTCTCGATCTAATTCTCAGGCTGTGCTTGCAAATCAAACTGTTTAAGTATAAACTTCCAGCAATCAAAGGCACACGCAATTGTCAAGTATCTCGCGGTACATCAAAATGTTTCCAACTACCTTTTGTCACTGCCAATATAGCTATAGTGATTATATTTGGTGATGTCATAATGAGACTATTACAATGAGTTAATTTGTGTAGATCATATCGAAAAAAAAGCGGCAGCCTGGGGCAAGTGGTCGTTTTATTTGTTGGCAGAGGCGTCTCTCCCCAGTCGCACTCTCTGTTTTCAGATTCGCTCCAGTTCTCTTCCGCCGCTTTAGCTATCGATTCAAATACTTGTTACCATTTAGATTTCGTTCACAAGTTACCTTGACAATGCCGTCATGATGACACCGAAACGTCGGTTTTTATCGTTTGTTTTTGCTTGTTTATTCTAGACTAAACATCGAAAACCCAAACCTATCGTAGACCTATTCCAGGGAGATCGCCGCTTTTTCCGTGGAATCGCACAAAAATGCAGACCGTTTCTCGTATAAAAAAAGTCAAACGAAGACTTTTTATGCGTTTCTTTACAATAAGACGGTGGGAAAACGGTGTTATCGTCTCTAAAAGGAGTACGCGATTAATAATTTTCAGCCGTCACATGAACTGATAGTGCATTTTCTAAAAGCTCCGCGCCATTTTCCTTACCCGTCTACACTATAAAAAAGGATTCGTTTGACCACTTTGAAAATTGTTTTTCTTTTAAGTCTCCATTTTCATCCGCGTTTTTGATCGAGGAGCCAGTGAGTAATATACCTGTTTCACTAGTATCTGAGCTACATAACTACAATACCCGCAGTGCATCATCTAATCAAGTAGTCATACCCTCGTTTCGAACTAATCTCAGGAGATTCTGCCCGAGCGTTATTGGAAGATTGTTTTGGAATAGTATTCCACAATTAATTAGAGACAAACCATCTAAAAAGATGTTTAGAAAAGCACTTTTACGCTGTTACCTTGCTCAATACTAATGAAACATCATCTCTGCTAATTTACCGAGTTATTTTTTATAAGTTTTCCTTTACTTTTTTTTACTAAAAAACCATAAGTTTTTGTTATACTGACGTAACTTAAGGGGCACAATATTAGTTTATCTAGATGTGCCCCTCTCCTCTCCTTCCTACATACAGTGTGACTTAAGTTAAGTGATGTAATTTTGTACTGTACGTTTTTTTCTTTCCTTGAAAATTTTATACTTTTTACTTACTTTTTTTCATCTTATATTCAATTCTGTATTATTATCTGCTAAAGTTTGGAGAAATAAATAAATGAAAAAAAAAAAAAATGAAAAAAGAGTAATGGACTCCTGGCTAAGACACATACAAATAAATGCATTTTCTAACAAAAATAGACCGCGAGTAGTCCTAGAATAAACCAGTAGTCTATTTTTTTTTGCAGTTAGTCGAGCGAGCACACGATCTACAAGGCGGTCGCTTTGGGGTAGAAACCCCCTAAAGCCCTGGAATTTTGCTGGCATTAAAGAAGAGTGTCTTTAAAGGGGCATTGTCAAGCAGATTTTGCTGTGTTTTGGTCAAAATACACTAAATATATTTCAAAGTACCTTTGCTCAAACATAAAATTACTTTTCGAACACCAAGAAGATAATATCAAGTGATTTCTTTAAGGAAGAACAAACCATAATAAGTTTTTTCTGCGATTTTTCCACGACTCTTGAGAGGAACTTGAAAAAATTGGCCAAATTTTTCAAGTTGCAATCCATTTCCATCCTGGCCATCCGCAGCCAAAGATGACTAGTACTAGTTTCTGTGCACTGGTAGAGTATTTGATAACAAAACTGGACCATTATTTTAAGGTTTCCATTGAAACAAATGTTTTTTGGCTTTCCAAGGTGATACTAAAAATAGGTGACAGTGTCCCTTTAAGAAGGCCATGCACTGCGATGATGTCTTGAGTGATTGTTCTGCGGTTTGATTTGTTAGGTTTGTGAACTTCATGCAGTTCTTTGACGAAGGCCATGTTGATAAGAATAAAAGTACATGTGGGACCAAACACACTCCATGTGGTCACCCAAGGTCTCCCAGAACAATAGTGGTGACGTGCCCCTGATGCCAAATGTCACTTAACTGACTGATAATGACCGATACCCGATCAATGGTGTTAAAAACAGTGAACAAGAGTGGTTAAAAGTGTAAAAAGAATGAGTCGAGTGTGATAACTACAGAACCTAACTTCGTTAAATTTGTTTTTCATTATCCCTAAAACTCATTCTCTTATCCCTTATCCGTAAATATATTTTGCCAGTTATCCCTTATCCCTAATACTATTTTGCCAGTTATCCCTTATCCCTAAAACCCCTAACAGGGCCTCATTAGCGAGCGGATAATGGCTGCGCGAAACTGGCACCTGTCGCGTGGCCATTATCTGCTCGCTAATGTTTTTTCGTTTCTTGCTTGACGGACTAAGCTGGAAAAGAGAGACTGCTCGTAGTCTACTGTAGCTTGGTAATATGTTTTGAAAGATCATTTCTTCTGCATTCCTGGCGATCGACAGAAAGAATAAACTCATTGAAAATAAGCTGGACAGAAGCATAATAATAATAATAATAATAATAATAATAATAATAATAATATTTACGTAAATTTGTTTAGTTTATTATATATATACATATTTTAATTTTACCTTTTATTGTATAATATTTTTTAACTCTAGTCTCACTAGTTGGAGCATAGGTCACGCCTTGGCGCCCTGTGTTCCTTTTAACTGTATAGCATACAGATAGTTTTTACTGCTAATAATAATAGTAATAATAATAATAATAATAATAATTTATTTACTTAATATAGCGCCTTTTAACTTTAAAATTATCAAAAGCGCTTTACACAAGTTTTATACTAATTATAATTTAATCCTAATTAATACTAATTTAATACTTATCAAAAAGGAAAAACAACGGCTAAAATCCAAGTGGCATTCGGTTAGCTAACTTTTACTTTATATATTTTTCGGCCCAATATACCAGTAGTAGTTTTCATTTTGAATCAAGATGACGGGAATTAGCTACAGGAATAATTACACACCATAGCCATTATTACACACCAAGATAGCATTCTCAAAAATCTTACAATGAAAGGGAAATGGATAGAGGATGATAACAATAAGAGAGCGACGGTAATTCAGACTTCAGTGGCAAGAAAAGACATAGGAATGGAAATTTCCTTACAGTTCAGGCCCGGGGGAGGGGGGGGGGGGGGGGGAGGACTCTCATACATAAGCTATACAATGTGCCGCTGTGAAGGGTATGGTTTTCAAGCAGTTTAGTCTGGGATAGGGTATAGAAATCAGAGAGTTTTGGTCTAGAATAGGGTCTATCATTTGCCGTTATAGCTGAGTATCCCCCCTCCCCTGGCATTAACTACCTCTAAGGTATTTTGACTGGACAAAATGTGCTATATATGGATAGAAAAATCGTAGGGACACCAATGGCTCCCAAATATGAGGTACGTGTTACCCAGTAAATTAATCGATAAGATTTGAGCAAAAATTAATATTTCTTCTCATCCAAATAGCTACTGTAGCAGTCGGCACTCAAGAGCTTAAAGCTAAACAATGATTAATGATTAAATGCTTAACAATGGTATCTTACATGAACAATTTTGCCATTTTATGTGGCGGACGACTGAAGGGACTCGAAGAACGACATATAATATCAAACTACCATGTTTAGATTATTTTAAGTTATTTTAAGTGCGTCAAAAAAATTATGTATATAAAAGATGTGATGTCTTGTTCTTCTCATTGTTCTAACATGTTCCTAGCCTCGGAGCATGGAACTTCTCAGAACATGCACAAAGAACACAGAAATATACTTTACAGACAATCGGTGACATGCACATGTTATTAGATCAAGTCCAAGGATCCAAGATCATATCATAAACTGAAAACTAACAAACAAAAAAGAGCTCGAAAACCCAGTATCTAAGCCACTTGATATACCAATCATTCCTCTTTGAAAAATTTGGTGTATTGATCAGCACAAAATTCAACATACCACATGGCTAAATTATTTTGTCATACTCTCAAAAACACAAAGTCGTGCCACGAGGCGCCATTTGCAGTCTATAAATTACTCTTAAAATTTCTCATCAGATTTTGCTCCAGAAAATTTAAAATTCTTTCCCAGTAAATCTCCTGACCTAATGCACGAGACTTGGCTTCTCCACCCCAGACTACAAAGCTTTTAAAATGTGTGCTGTAAGATGTGTAGCATAGTGGAGAATGAGGTGGATCAATCACATGACCGGCACCAGGCAATCGTAAAACAGTACAAAGAGAGCCCTTGCCCACTGCTTTCGTGCAGTTAAATATGAAGCTTGAAGAAAATTCTGAATTCATGATCATATCCTCTGTCCCAAAACCAAGCAGAATGGGACATGTGATATTTTCCACAGGTATCAGTGCTGGCAACTTAGCTGAAGGGTTTATGATTTCTTTAAATGGTGGTGCAGTGTACCTGATAATGATTCCTTCATCTGTAGTTTTTATGGCTTTTCTTGAGTACTGATATATATTTGACAGCTTTCCTTTGTATCTATATGGAATCCCCACAGCAGCATGCTGTGGTCCAATTGCGACTACAGCCTTGACTAGATCAGTCCTATAACTTGCAAGGAGCAAAGCAAACCATGTACCCATGGAATGAGAATGGAGTGCTATGCCATTGCGCAAAACCATGTGGTGGTGATACAGCCATTCTGCTGCCTCTTCAATGTAGTCATGTTCAATATATGGCCTGGCCATGGGGATGAAGGTAGGTCATCATACCCAACATAGGCCAGTGCTAAGGCTGCAAATCCATGAGAAGCTAACAGAGAGGCCTTGAATTCAACCAGTCCCCCTACAGCACCAGGTATATCCATGAGACCTATAGCAAATTAAAATTGTATGCATTAAAAGGAAGTTAATTAAGATAATTGGACACAATGGTTCTACTGCAACACATCAACAAACTGATTTCTTTCAAACTTCACCAAATTTATGAAATATGAGTTCTATTTTTCTCCAGTTTTTAAGCAACCCTAGTAACCATAGCAACAATAGCATATAGATGTTCCAAACAATGGTCAACAATGTCATTTATCTAAAAATTTAGTCAAACACTTACTAACAGCGGGTAATTAGTTTAAAAAACAAAGTATGGCTTTGGCTCCCACAAAATTATTAACAAGTCACTTCAATTTCATGTTTTGTGTCGGAGTGGTTTTCCCAATCAAATTAATGGCAGAATGTCATAGAAGTTTAAATTTGAAGCAACTGATGGCCAAAGAGATCAAAGGCTCCCGTGAGCATCTCATGGATGAATTGGACCCAGGGGGGACTGCCATATAAAAAACGACGGGGATGTTCGTCGGAAATTTTCGAAAAGCACCCTAAAAGGTACCAGAATGTTGTTTGATGGGCGTGGCTCAAATGAATTTTTACCCCTAAGAGGTACCAATTCTTAAACAACACATGTCATATTCTGGGCTTAATACCCTAAAAGGTACTGCGATAATTCCAACGGGGGTCATTTTGAATTTTAGCACCCCAAGAGGTACCAATGTACAAATTTTGACCCCTAAAAGGTATGACGAGCACCCCGTCATTATTATATGGGAGTCCCCCCCCCCCCCCCCCCCGGGGAATTGGATTAGTGTAGACTGAGATAGCTAAATAATAAAATGGAGAAGATGAATTGGTGGGATTGTTTAAAATATGTAGTATTTTGCTTGCTTATCAAATGCACACTTACATTTAAATCTGCTATGAGAGATAACCCTTCATACGTGTCATACTGTCAGAATATTTCAATGTAAAATTTGCAATTGACTTTCCTTGCAATTTAACTTTATACTTGTATTTACATTAAAAAGCCACTAACACAATTTAATCTCGGGTTCTTCATTGTAGCAGGCACATAAAACCAGGTGATACGGCATTAATTCCCTGTTGCATTCTTCCTCCGATCGGAGAGACAATTTTAAAAGACAAATCATCAATTTGTCTCGGTAAATTATCTTTCTAGAGGCCTAATCAGCCTCATCAACCCGAGTTGAAATAAAGTTAGCTATCTATCTATTTAACGAACCACAGTCGATATTTGTCAACGACACTTTATCAATTCGATGTCCATTTTTCGCAGCTAATGTTGTTTGGCTTCTTAAGGCTGCAATAGATTTTTCTCGTATACTTTTGGTGACTCTTGGGGCTAAAATACATTACTTCCAAAGGAAAAAATAATTTTCTTCGCGGGGGGTCTACACCAAGGGACGAGCCATGCCTTAACCAGACACGCGAGGTCAAGGCCATCGAGATTACAATGAATCCCTCTGCGAACGAAGTAAAGGAAATTTTGACAATGTTCGATTTTCCGAGAATTAGGGACTGTGCAATAATTATTAGGAGGGGGGGAGGGCTTGGAAAGTAAAATCAAAGCAAGGATAGCGGGGGGGGGGGGGGGGGGGTGCTCAAAGTAAAATAAGTCACTCAAGAGGAGGAGGAGGGGGGCTTAACATTTTATTTCAAGTGTTTACAGTTTTCACTGAAAGGCTTGATGGTCTGTTCTGTGGCTGAACTGCAATTTCAATCTGTTGCAATACGATTATTTATTCATCTCTATCTCTGTAATATGTAGACGAATATTGTGATAAAGCGTTTCTGTTTTTTTTTTTAATTTGAATTGGCAACAACATTTCAACAGTAGTATATAGTTATACATATACACCAGTGCAAATATTTTGCCCTGGTGAAAAGTACGCTCATCGTGGTGATCATTCTTGCATCCCACGTGAAAGACGTGAAACTCAAGAGAAAGTTAACGAGGAAATGTGTTCCAGGGCAAGCAACTCAGATTCACAATCAAGTGATTCAGAAGTGGAATCGGATGGCTTTGTTGAACACTACTTCGAGGCCATGTTTGCTCCAGATAGGGATGTCCAACAAGTAAACATGTCAGTATTGTTGTATATCCACGTCTGGAACAAACATTACCTCGTAGCAATAACAGGTGGGTGTATACAGCTATTTCAATTAACGTTGTCGGATGAAAGCTCAAAGCCAAGACCGCAAGGCAGTATGGGTAGTTGCAAATAACCATCCGGGCGGGCGCGACGGAAAATGGGCGACAGTACTGAAGACGTTTACCTCCTTTTTTTAAAGGAGGAAAACAAAAGCCGATACGAATCATGTTGCCTTCGAAGCGTTCCTTTATTTGACTGTGTGGGAAGATAATTAAGCAGCCACGGCGGCGGAAGCTGCGAGAACGGCACAAACAATAGGTTTAATTAGCAAAAACAATGCCTCTGCACGTGCGTTTTACATTTTGGTACCTTTCTTTGCCGTTCACTGCAAAACAACGACGTCAAATGATCAAATTTCCATTTGAACTTCAAAGCAATCCCTACAAATTAAGCTCCTGGACAATCCAGTCACGTTAGACAAACTAAACAAATTGGAAGAACTGCAAAGTAGTTCATATAGAAAGAATCCTTGGTGTTGTTTTCATAGTTGCTGCTATGTCTACACTATACCGGATAGCTCTTGCGCCGGCACGAAAACCATACCGGATAGGCCTTTCGTTCACACATGAAACGCTAGTTTCGGAACGATTTTTGTTCCGAAGCGCCGCTGCGACGCGGCGCTCGTGAAAGTGAATCGTCAAATATCGGATGGATTCTCGTACCAATCTCTGGGGCAGTGTGAACAGGCAATCGAACCGAACCGCAGCGGAAGTCAACAACTAGGAGCGAGGATTGAAACTCACTGAAAAAGAAGTAAATATCCAGTTCTGGGTCGTTTCTGTTCACACCAGGCGGAGTATTTTTCATGTCGACACGATAAGCTATCCGGTATAGTGTAAACATAGCCTTAGCTCCCTATTGTTGATTATGGTGAATTTATTCATAAAAATCCTATACTACCTTGCGGTCTCGGCTTGTAGGCTTAAAGCTTTCATCCGACAACGTTAATTGAAATAGCTGTATTAAGAAAATGCTGGGTATTTGTACAGCTGTTTCAATTTAGGTTGTCGGATGAGCGGCTTCAAGCGTACGCAACGATACCGCAAGGTACTTTGGGATTTTTATGAATACGATAAGTTAACGAAAACAAATTAAAATGCCTCGTCCATACAGCGAAGGCAAAAATTTATGGTGCTAACATCCATCTCACTCATCGCACTAACAAACGCAAAAACCGCGAACTTAAGCTGCAGTGTAAGACCAATTTACAACTACCCATAGTAACTTGCTGTCTCGTTGCGTACGCTTGAGGCTCTCATCCGACAACCTAAGTTGAAATAGCTGTATATAAAAAGTGTATGAAGGGAGGGGGGGGGGGGGGGGGATCATACAAAATTTCTGACTGATCAGAGGGGGACACTCCTTTAGAAGGAGGGGAGGGGGTATTACCTAATATTTTCGTACTTGAAGCCCATTTTCCAACCCCCCGTCCTGATAATTATTGCACAGTCCCTTATTGTTTCGCAGTACACAAAGGGAACACGGAGAGCCTAGACCTCTTTTATTCAAGCGGAAAAGCACGTGAAGGTGAAGAAGCACAAGCGCTATTCCCCAAATGATCCCAAATGGTAAACTTTTGTGAAATGTTAAGCTTAGTGCAGTGGTAATAGTATCTGTTCAAAGAATGAGTGTTATTTTAAAGTAAAGTTTTACTGGCTACCGCATTTAATTGTCATCTACTTTTAGATTTCCTTCAATTCAATGTTTTATTGTACAAGAAAAGATAAACATCTGCGACCTCTGCATGTTTATAATTTTTTATCTGTAAACTGACTGCCTAGGTTCGTACTGGGCTTCCAATGTGGTACAGTATTTTAAAATAATTCGCACGTCGAGTTATTGCGTGTAGTGGTTGATTCTCTCTTTACATACAGCTATTTCAATTAACTTTGTCGGATGAAAGCTCAAAGCAACAAGCCAAGATTCCGGTAGTTGGGAGCGGCGCAAAAGAAACGTTTTCCCGCTCGTCGCATCGCTCATTCGCGCCGTTCCTTCGCGCGTACCTATCTGCATACATGGAACAGGCGCTCGGTTTACTCGTTCGGTCTTGACTTGTAGGCTTTGAGCTTTCACCCGACAACGTTAATTGAAATAGCTGTATACAGCACAACCCATGTTTGAACACAACAGAGGAACTATTCCCATCGCTTTCTCAGTTGGACTTCCCTTTACAGTAGAAAGCTCTGAGTCCAGACATTGCATTCATGGATCGTCGAAGGTAATTGTTCATGGAGGGGGGTGAACTGTGAAGGGTATGCAAATCTGCCGATCCGAGCTATTTTTTGGCCCGATCCGTTGATCCGACGTTATTTTCGTTCAAATCCGGATCCGTATAGATATGACTGCACACGGGTATATATATTGATTTGTTGTATTTTTCTTGTGCGGTATATTTTACCCGAAGTTTTCTGCCTTTGCTGGTGAAAGTGGAAAAAGTAGTCGGCAAAACAAAAAATTAATGATCAGATCCACAATCCGAACTTCTAGATAGAGAAAGTCCAGAATCCGGGCCAAAATTTTCGGCTGATCCGCAATCCACAGTAATTTTCAAATCCGCGAATCCGCTTAATTCATCGCTAAAATCCGCAATCCGTTCGCTTTTCAAAGCCAAATCCGCCGATCCGCGAACCTATTCACCCCCCTCTTCATGGAATATACAAAATAAAATATGTCAATTTTTATTTGTTTGTTAGAATTTTGAAAATACTTTGCCCTCAGTTAAATCCATTGGCTCAAATTTATGTATTTTCTTAAATTTGTCTACTGAAAAAATCGATAAGATTTCGGCTTCGCTGATACGGACAAAAGCACGCGCACGTGCAGCACCTACGATTTCTGATGAAATAAATATCTTGCCCAACACATTTTGCAACCATTTTCCCAGGCTAATCCGGGCAGTTCAACATTTCAATTTCATGCAGGACTCGCGAGATGGTCCGAAAAGAATGACACTCAACCTACCAATGACCAGGACGAAGCCCCTAAAACGTATCTGAAGTTTCAAGAAACAAGGATTGGAGTGCCCGGCCAGATCCAGGTGCGAGGAATAAAAGTGTTCTGCGACTACGGAGTGAAGGAGTCGGCCTGTCAGACGGCTAATAGTCTTAAAATGGCAAAGAAATGGCATTTAAAAATTGGTACGACGGGCAGTACGGCATTTTTACTGACCCCTGTTAACTAATAACTGTGATAGTAAACGAGTTTCTGGAAAATAGCGAGTCTGGGATAGGTCTAGGATAGGGTAGGGGTTTTCAGTGTTTAGTCTAGAATTGTAAAAACACGAAAAAAAAGAAAAAAAAACAAATCCCGGCGGCCTGGCCAGTACGCTTGCGCACAGCCATATCACCCAGGCAGTGCCAGCCATGGACATCTGTTTTGTCCTAGTTAGGACTCATCAGCATGGCATAGCCAGGCAGGGTCTCATAAAAGATCATCGACCCCGCCACTCTACCATTGTCTACGGTCAAGGCGGATGCAATCTTGCCTGCGAAGCAGGCGCATGAAAATCGCGCGTGTCTCCCTCGCGCGATTTTCATGCGCCTGTGAGATGCAATCATCCCTTTAAGCGCCAGCTCCACACGACACATGTGGTAGCTGAGGGCTGGAGACAGCACAGCCGTCCTCCCACGGCATGCGTATGGAGAGGTGGATCAGCATTTTTGCCGATCGGTGTGTCAGTGAATTTTAAATGCAGCTAAAATGCTCTAGTATAGGTTAAGGGTCTCAGAGTCCCAGCTAGGCCTTGGCGAATTGTGCTGGCATAATTGGAGCAAAAAAGCATCATTTTTTAAACGAGCACTGCCACAGCATAATTAGCAAATTTTAGCACTTTTTGCCTTTTTGGAGCATAAATTCATAAAATTTAGTAAATATGGTGTATTTTCTACAGAAATAAATTAAAGTTAGGAAGTAGTTTTGAGTTAGTTTAAATCAAGAGAGTACTATATTCTTTTGGTTCAGTCAGTATATACAAGTGTGATCGTTAAGTCGTTGAAGGCATTTTACAAACGGTTCAGAGATGCGAGCGCTAATTTGGACAGCTGAGGGCCGAGACAAACTGCCATAAAACACAAATAAATTTACTAACAACAGTTTATTTGAAAAACATCATAATTTGGTGTCGTTATTGCGCGCCTATATGTACAGAATCTACGTCATTTTGTGAGCATAATTTCGGAAATCAGGAGCATAATTTGGGAAGTCTGGCATAATTTTGGCATAATTTGGCAAAATTTCGAGCACTGCTAGTAGCATAATATGCTTCTTTTAGGAGCACAATCCGCCAAGGCCTAGTCCCAGCGGCACACCCCCACCCAAAAATTGGCAGAGTGTACCCCCCCCCCCCCCGGCCGGGATTTCAGATCCTCCTCGACCGCGAAGAAACGCGGGCGCACAGAACGGCTGATAATCAAGCCTCGAACCAGTGGAGAGATGCAATAACCCCGCGCGAGTGAAGAGCAAACTGGTTTCCAGGGCCTTCGGTAGGAGCTACCCTCGACGTTTGCTTTCTGCCCTTATGAATCATGTTAACGTTCATCCCGAAATCTTCTCTTGCCGACACGATAACTAAAATTAATGTGGGACAGCTTAAACCACTGCAGAGGATTACTCTTAAAGCAAAGTTAATCGGTGATCGAGGCGAATTGTTTGAGTCATACGCTCACTATATCGCAGATAAAGATGGTAAAGCTGATGTTTGCCGCGACTCGTCCTTGGGAGGATCTTACAGCGGAGTGGAACCCATGGGATTGATATGGAGTATGAAACAGGCACCGGGACAGAAAAGAGGACTTCAGTTGACAAAGAGGGATGTTACTCAGCCTTATAATGTCACAGTGAACTGTTTTGATGGTCATGTAACTCCACACGAGACATCGCTGCAGCCATTGTCAAGCGGAACATTTCAGAAGTGGTACATGGCGGATGGAGTGAAAATAATTCCGGTCAGAGAAGGAAGAATCCGTGGGACATTGTTTCTGCCACCAGGTGATGGACCATTCCCAGGTAGGGTACTTGTCAAATCATGGCTTGAGCATTGGACCTTTGCTGAGGGCCTCATTTGCATGATTTGAAATATGGCAGAGCCATCAAAATATACAGCACAGGCGGCCCAAGCTCACTATCAGATAACCGGGACGTGACCCTTGCTTTATGAGAGGTATTGTGTTACAAAGATTCTATTTATAAAGGTTTGTATGGGAACGCAACGGTTTTGCATCGAAACTTAAAAATTCGAATGGTATATGAATAAAATTGACTTACCCTGTTGCTGTGTTGTATTCTTTGTTGTTTGCCTGCTCCTCAGGGTGATTTAAGGCGATTTCGGCGAGTTATCGTTATTTGGGTTTTCCACTGCTAAGAAAAAGACTTTTCAACAGGGTTAGTCAATTTTATTCATCTACCATTCGAATTTTTAAGTTTCGATGCAAAACCGTTGCGTTCCCATACAAACCTTTATAAATAGAATCTTTGTAACACAATACCTCTCATAAAGCAGGAGTCATGTCCCGGTTATCTGATAGTGAGCTTGGGCGGCCAAAGAATACAGGAATTGCACCAACCAGCGGTTTGAGTGAAAACATAGGTTTGGTGTGGGGGTTCATTCTCGCGGGCTCAAAAACTTGTTTTCATTTATGACTTTGACTGTGGTGCAATCCCTGTATTCAGCCGCTTGTTCAAACTTCCCCTTGGGCAAATGTGGACTTTTGAAATTTGGTTTCCTGAAATTCCCTTTTCCCAGGCCAAAAATGTTGTTCAAATCGCCCATCCAAGGCTCATACCATAAATGCCAGTTGTAAGCTCGCTGGCTTTCAAGCTCCTCCGGCTATAGGCTCAGTTTGCAGGTACAGATCCAGGAATTTTAGAAAGAGGGGCCCATAAAAAATTGTACACATGTATGGGAGGATATGGGTGCTTTGGGCCCATTTGGCCTGCTTGTGAGCATCTTTCTAGAGGAGTCTGGGGGTATGCCCCCACCCCCCAGAAATTTTGATAATTTAAGTACTCTGAGATGCATTCTGGTGCATACTGGGCACTCAAATATTACAAATGCCAGGATCCCATATTCATATTGAACAAGAAATGCTGAAACATTTAATAAAATGCAAAAGTTGCAATCCACTTCCATCCTGGCCATCTGTATACTCAGAGACACTTGTTTATAGTTTCAGTGTACTTGTAAAGTAATTTTAAACAAAACTGAACCATTATTTATGCATTTCCATTGAAAAAAATACATCTTTTATCTTTCTAAAATAACACTAATAATGATGACATAGCCCTTTTAAACTAGAGTCATCCATCACAAAATACTGTCCAAAATACATTGTTATAAATCTGCCTCTGGTTTGGTATCAAAACATTATTCCCGTTGTACCCCCTCCAATATACAAGCACACCACAGTTCCTTAACAGCAATTCTATACAAAAATTGGCACCAAATTAACTAAAATAATTCTTATTTGCCAGCCAAAAACCCTTACAAAGGCTTCAAAGTTGTATAAGCCCAGAGCTTATAATCAACATTTTACTGTATTAGGGAATCAGATACCCCTACATGTCGGCTGCTAGGGGCGTTCACACAACGGAGCGTCTGCAATTTAACCTGAGAAATTCCATACTGAAAATGTAAATCTGTCCCAAATCCAAACAGGAGTGCTTATTGGTCAACTTGATAATTTTGCATAATTATACATTAAATTATGCATTGTTGTGCCACCAGTTGCAAGGATTTATCTTGTCTTTTGTAAGAAAATTTTTGAAACTGTGTTCAATCTGCAAGTAATTTACAAGGCTAGCAAGTCAGGTTCAGGCTCTTCATAGTTTTATCTGCGGTGATGATGTTTTTCAGTTTTTGTCAATTTACCGACCAGATATGGCAAGTCACTGATATTTTATACGGCACCACTCGTGCATGTTTGGATTAATGAACATTTATCGGCCAATACATTTGAAGAAGAATTCAGTGATTGTCATCATCAGTCTGCTTTTAGCGGAAAGACTACCTTCAAACGCACAACAACAATGGCCGGTGACAAAAATGGCAGTGTCTTTCGCCAGTATTTTCATGGCAAAGATGGAAACAGCAATAATAAACCATTGCACTAAGAAACAAAAGTGTGCAAGTAAATGTTATTGTTTGTAACACAATACAACTCAATGTGCCTATAAACTTAAAAAGGTCCTCATGAACAAATAATCACTATAAACAACCTCGCCTTATTTCATACTAAAGGGGTATATCTTTAAAATCATACTGGTCAGGGCTAAACTGTAAACATCAAACCAAATTGAAATGAAACAATAAAGCATATATGAATATATAAACTGAGCAAACAAAGGTCATACAGTGTAACAAACACGCCGGGTGCTAGTAGGATTTGTGATAGGCTTGTCAACACCTTTCATTTCATTTGGTTTCACATGCACATTATAAGTATACATGTTCAAGATTCAAGATTAGAGACGGGTGATTTACATCATCAGTATAGAAATTCTCAGGGTAAATCCCAGACGCTCTCTCGAATAAATGCCCCTAGTGGCCGGGAGCGATGAGAGGTGGCTGTACATGTATTCAGGCTAGGTAACCATGACAATCATGTGGCAGGTTTTTTTTACAGGTCACATTCCACAGGTCACAATTAAATGTCCCTTGATATTTCTCCAAAAACAATCTAAAAACTGTCCAAACAGTGCTAAAATCCTAATCCTAGACCTAAAAAATATCTTCAGTGAAAACATGGTTCATTTGGGTGTATAATTCTTGTGACCTGTAATTATGACCTGTGGAATGTGACCTGTAGAAGAAACCTGTCTGACAATCATGTCAGCAGCCAGTTCCTGCAAAGGTTTCATAGTCCTTTTCTCTTTAGTCAGTTGGTTACAAAAGCCAAGTTTTGACCTTTAAAACTTCTAACATGTCCTCTGGGTCACATTCTGCGATTAATTTGATTGGAAAACCACACAACACAAAACATAAAATTGAAGTAATTAGTTGAATTTGGATTTCAGACTTTACTGCTGGGAACAAATTTTTGTGGATCTCAGTTTTGATATGCATCACTTGTATATAACAACATGTTGTCTTGTTAATTTTACTTTAAATTTTCCATACTTGTGGCAATTACAATTTAATCACTATATGGTAAAGTGTGATTTTGTATGCCATCTGGGCTGAGCAAAACATGTAAATTACTACTATTGTATTGTTAGACAAAGTTTATAAATAGCTGTTATTTGATGTAGTTCTAAAGTAGGTCATGATATTGTTTGTAATCATATGTAATTGAAATTAATTGATCTAAATAAATAGTGTAAATTTTCATGAATTTATTTTTTCGTTGGAGTTCTTTTTTTTGGGATCGTATTTTCACTGATCATTGGAAAACCCTTGAAATTCATGAAAATTAGATGCTGCAAAATATTCATGCCACACAGTACATCTTAAACTCCCTTTAATGCATACAGTTTTTTATATTTGTTATAGGTCTCATAGATATACCTGGTGCTATAGGGGGACTGGTTGAATTCAAGGCCTCTCTGTTAGCTTCTCATGGATTTGCAGCCTTAGCACTGGCGTATGTTGGGTATGATGACCTACCTTCATCCCCATGGCCATATATTGAACTTGACTACATTGAAGAGGCAGCAGAATGGCTGTATTATCACCCCATGGTTTTGCATGGTGGCATAGCACTCCATTCTCATTCCATGGGTACATGGCTTGCTTTGCTCCTTGCAAGTTATAGGACTGATCTAGTCAAGGCTGTAGTCGCAATTGCACCATGGCCTTTTGCTATGGGGAGTCCACATAGATACAAAGGAAAGCTTTCAAACATATATGACTACTCAAGAAAAGCCATAAAAACTACAGATGATGGAATCATTACTAGGTATTGTGCACCAACATTTAAAGAGATCATTAACCCCTCAGCTGAGTTGCCAGCACTGATACCTGTGGAAAATATCACATGTCCCATTCTGCTTGGTTTTGGGACAGATGACATGAGCTTTGATTCAGAATCATCCTCAGGCTTCATATTTGACAGCCTGAAAGCAGTGGGCAAGGGCTCTCTTTGTACTGTTTTACGATTGCCTGGTGCCGGTCATGTGATTGATCCACCTCATTCTCCGCTATGCTACTCATCTTACAGCATTTATTTTAAAACCTTTGTAGTCTGGGGTGGAGAAGCCAAGTCTCATGCATTAGGTCAGGAGATTTACTGGGAAAGAATTTTAAATTTTCTGGAGCAAAATCTGATGAGAAATTTTAAGAGTAATTTGTAGAGTGCAAATAGGGCATAACCATTCTGTATTGAATTTTGACATTTTTCACTCACAAAAAAGCATTTTGTTGCTAAAATAATGACTAGTAAAAGGTTCAATATTTGTATAGGTAATCATACGGTTTCGAGTTCAATTTGGGATTAATTTGCACGAGTGAGTTTTTCGAAGCGAGTGCAATTTGAGCTTTTTGAAAAACTCACAAGTGCAAATTAATCCCAAATTGAACAAGAAAACCGTATGATTACTTATTAATAATTATACATGAAAAAATTGGCATCCATTTTTGTTTGGAAATTTTTTTTTTTGCAAAATTTTTTTTTGGGAAATTTTTTTTTCTTCTTTTTTTGGCCAAAAAAAAAAGAAAAAAATTTTTTTTTTCGATTTGTAATTTGCACTGGTGTTACACTTTTTGCACCTGTGTTACACGTTTTGCACTGGTGTTACACTTGAACTGCACTGCTCTTAGCCAATCAGAATCGAGCAATTTTTTCATGTTTATTATATTAGCCAGGACAAAAAACCCACTTCTTTGAAAAGAGTCCCGTAGGGTGCTTATTAGGCAAAGATATGTATTTTGTCTTTTTGTCTTTCTAAAAATGACCAAAAATGAATTTGTCATTACTTTAGCAAGAAAGTGCTTTGTCAACTCAGAGAAAAAACAATAAAAAATTATTTGTTTGTGAAAAATGTCAAAATAAACAGAAGATGGCTATGCCCCACAGTATGCTGGCACTTTCATGAGAAGTCAGAGTTTCGAAGGCCAGTGATGGGCCGAATGCTAAGAAATGTGTAAACAACTTCATTGTCAAATTAAAACAGGTCATGAGAATAAAGGCTAAGCAATTTATGAACAAAGATAAACAATTTTATTTAGTGGTATCTAGACAATTTTGTCTTTATGTTAAAATGGTTTTCAAGTACTTAAGCTTATAAAAAATGTGAAGTGTTTGGACTAGTAACCAGTTAGAATATGTGTTTGTATCGTTCATTTCCTGGCCAAGGTTGTTTAGTAACTAATTCCTAAATATGAGACAATTGCAGTTAGTGTAAGAAAAGAAAGAAAGAAAGTATAGTTTATGGTACAGAAAACAGAGATCAATAAGCCCTTTCGGAGTAAAAGTTTGAGCATGGGGCAAACAGATCTCAAAACCAGTCCAGACGTGTTTGTTTGGGGAAAAATCGGAATTCGTTGTCAAATACTCTTCGTCAAATTTGGTATATGAAAAATTCATGAATGGTTAATTTGAGATGCCAGGTTAAAGATATTTCTGTTAAAATTGGGAAAGTGTACCTGGACTACAAAAGGTGTTATCGCGTTTTTGGTTGTTTTAACGTTCCCGTACATTTGTCACTCTGTAAAACCAGTCTGTCAGCTGTCAAAGGCCGCCATTACAAGGCGCTGTAGCCCAGAGACAACGTTGAAATTTTACGGAAAATTTTTAACCTAGAATCCCAAACTTGCGATTCATAAATTTGTCATTAATTAAATTTGATAGAAATTAGTTTACATCAGATTCTATCCGTTTTTTTTACCGTACAAACATGACATGTTTGCCCCAATGGTTAGTAATGGTGGATTTCGCTCACTCCTCTAAAACACACTCGTCATTGCACCGTCAAAAAAGAAATGAATGCTAAATGGTTAATTTAATGGGAAGGAATTAGTGATTATTCAGACCATTCAATTATCTTACAATGTAATATTATCATAGCATTTTCTGTGTGCCTGAATTCCCGTGGTTTCTGGATTATTAAAGCTACTGACTGTTTAAGCTTAGGGCGCGTTTCTTTGGGACATAATACTGATCATTCTGAAATCAGAATATGTTAACAAATCTATGTTGTTTACATTCTCACAACCCAAAATATTTCTAGGTAAACATAGTCAAAGTAGCGACTTCTTTTCATATTTTACGAGAGGAATAGGTGCAATAAGCTTAATTAGAGGTAAGCTTAAGCTTACCTGTTTTTGCAATGGCCAGAATGTCCTAAGCTTAAGCTTATATGGAATGCGTATAAATAAAATAAACGTTTAAACCTCTACTTACCCGTTGTTTCTTCCTTTTTAAATTGTTTCTGTCCAGCTTGTGTAAGCTGTTTTAAATGAGTTTGTGAAATTTCGTCGTTCATCCCCATGACATGCTAATATTTGTTGGCGCGCGAGATGCTGACGAGAGAGCGCGAGCGTGAAGCCGCGAAAACGAGTGGGGGTAGCGGCGTGCCAGCAAAACCGCCAGCTACGCAGAAGAATGGGGGCGAAAATCGGCCAAAGCAGCTTTTTACAGAAGCTGCAGATCGAGAAGGCGATCCAAACAAACTCTTACGGTACGCGTTCAAACCCTGTTTATTAATTCTTACGGAAAACTGCAGTAAATTGTCACATCTATAAACCCCACTAAGACCCAATTAGATAATTATGGCTAGACAAATTAGGTATGGAATATTTGGGAACATTTTAACCCTTAGAAAAGCTAATTTGTCTGTATTAACGAGGGTAATTAACAGCCGCTTTCCCCCCAAATCACAAGTTTTCTAAGGCTGACCGGGTGGTCTTCTGGAGACCCAGGGATCCTCAGGGCTGTGCCTAAAACTGGGACGGGGACGCAAGGACGGAGGACGCGTGTTCGCGGGACCTAGGACTCGGGGACCTGAGGACGCGACATTGAGGATGCGAGATTGAGAACGTTAACAAAACATACCCATGCAGTCAAAATCATTTAGGTCATAAAATCGTTCGCCTCTAGGTGAATTAGGATTGGTGACAGGCTGCACGGGCTCACTACATAAATGCAAGTGGCAGTCATAATTAAGTATTTTTGAGTAATAGTAGGCGAAAGTACTAAACTCAAGTCACACCGTCGAATTGGGACCTTGAAGGTACCGGAATAGTTGTCGAGGTGTGTCGAGTTTTTAACCCTGAGCCTGGGGTCATACACTTATATGTATAATGTATATAGATCGTCTATATACATTACATCACGTGTTCCAGGCGTTCCGTGAGGTGGTGGGAAGCTACGCGAAGGAAAAATTGCGAGCGGTGAAAAAAAGGGCAGTTTCTTGGTATTGCGGATGGTGTGATCACCAAATGACGTAAAACAAAAGATTCAAAAGGCACTGAACAATACCCACACCACAACACAAAAGCTAAGCAACAATGGCTTCCGCAACACCAAAAAACACCCCAAAAAAGCGACGAACTGTCAACACTCGCAAATTTTCCTTGGCCTGACGCGCCGCTTATCCCGTACAGCTCATTATCTGAACGCCAGCTGAACACATCACATTCAAATCACAATCTTTCAACATGATCCCCGTAATGTTTTTATAGTTTTATGTTTCGTGAATTATATTATAACTACTTTTACACAGATTTGCCATTGCAAACAGCTGAAGCAGTGCTCTCACTATCTTACAAATTTAATGATAATTTAATTGTGCTTTGGGAATATCCAGCGATTGATTTTCCCGCCACACTCCTAGTCCCTGTTTTGTTGCCTCGCAGACGTTGTGAAGTACAATGGCTAATTCACTGAAGAACGAGTTTTCAGTGTAGGTAAGTGAAATTTTAAGGCTTAAATTTATATTAGGCTTCCATTGCAAATAAAGCACAATTTGTTATAAGGAAAATTCGTATCCTTTTGCTTGCGCTTGGGTACTGAGTCGGCGTCGAGCCTGTTTTCGAGACTGTCATACACTGCCCTCCTGAAGACGCACACAGCGATTGCTTTAGCAAGCAGGATATACAATCAGCCATGAAAGATTGTGAAAATTGGAGAAGCGTGATCAGTGATCAGTAGCGGATACAGACTCCATCATCAGGGGGTCCCAGGGTGAATAAGTAGGAAGGGGGGCGGTGGGCCTGGGAGGGGTGCCTGGATCCTTACCCTAGATCCTCCATTTGTGTAGTACGAAATGCAACTGCTTCAGTCGATTATCGGACGGCACTTGTTACATTTGTGCGTGCGCTTGATGCTTGTGTCGAGCGCTCTTGGTAAATGCTTGCTAAGGAACTTTATTTGCATGCATCAATATTATGTGAAAAAGTAATATATTGATTGGTAAGCAGTTCGGCCGAAACAAACCGGTTTTTTGCTTTTCATTTTGTAGCTGGTCAGATCATTGCCAAGCCTTTCTTGCCTTTCCTCCTGTTCCAGACTATAATAATAAAAAGCACAATCGACGAAAGACTGGACTGATCTGTTGTCACATGCAGCTTTCTCTCGTCTTTCCTCGTTTAGTTTAGGGTTTTGAAGGGGGCCGGGTATAAATCCCATTTCCCAGCCAAAATCTTGCCAAAATCCCATTTCCCAGCCTAATTTTCCCCCAAATCCCAGTCCCAGCAGTGACATTCAAGAGAAATCCCACTGCATGTCTTTTTCGGTCTACTACAATAAACAGTTTTTTTACTAACAAGGTTAACTTCTTCAGTTAATTAATATATGCAATATCAAGGGATACTGTTGATCAGTCAGAAACCTTGAGCCTGCAAACTGCATTATTTAGTTGTTTCTGTCTGCCCCGGACTTACACACCTATGGGGCCATGTAAGGCACTGTTACCAGTGGTGGATCTCGGGGATGGCTCCCCACCCTACCCCGTTATCTTGAGAGGCCGAATTTTTTTTTAGTTTTTTTTTTACATTTTCATGTCGCCTCCCCCCCCCCCCACCCTCTATTCACTCTGCCTCTCCCCCCTCCCCTCCCTTACTGTGGAGTCTGGATTCGCCTACCCTGCGAGCAGAGCCTCTTTTCGATCCTCCTAGAAAAATCGGGAGGATCGAAAGAGGCTCTGCTCGCAGGGTAGGATTCACCACTGGTTACAGTAAAAATGCGAAAAAAGCAAGTGCATGACACACTCGAACACCAACCCCGCGGCCTGGCCAGTACCTTACGCATGCGCACAGCCATATCACCCTGGCAGTGGCAGCCATGGACAGCTGTTTCGTCCGGGTTAGGGGTTGGTGTTCGAGTGTGTTATTTGCTTTTTTCGTAAGTCATACTTAAAACGTACTGACACACCGATCGGCAAAATTGCTAACCTACCTCTCAATACGCATGCCGTGGGAGGACGGCCGTGCTGTCCCCAGCCAACAGCTACCACATGTGTCGTGTGGAACTGGAGCTTAAAGGGATGCTTGCATACGCTTTGGCAGTAAAGTGGCGGGGTCGATGATCTTATGTGAGACCCTGCCTGGCTATGTCATGCTGATGAGTTCTAACTAGGACGAAACATGGGGAAATACATACCCCTCGAGATTGCAATCAATTAGAAATTTACAAAAGAAGATAGTAAGGATAATTTCATTTTCAAGTTTTAGAGATCATTTGCGCCCTATTTTTAAAAATCTGTCTATTCTACCAATAGATGATTTGAACAATGAAGCAATAGCATTATTTACATATAAATTTTTCACGAAAACACTTCCTGCAACATTCAACCATTTTTTCAAACCAATTAATTATTTCCACAGCCATAATACAAGGTCCATATCAAAAATTCACAAAGAACACACACGCACAAATTATAAAAAATATTCTATCAGATTTAAAGGATTTGAAATTTGGAACAACATTCCCACGTTTATCAAAAATTCAAAATCATTTGGTGTTTTTAAGAAAAAAATAAAAAAATATTATCTCGACCAACTGCACTAGAGTAATTGTATAGCCTTTAGCCGTTCACATGTTGATTATACCTGAATATGTTAAATACTTATAAGTTAAAGGGGCCCTCCATGTTAAGCCCAAAAGGGTTTGTCGAGAGTCCCTACTCTATTTTTATATCACAATGTATTGATGTACCAAGGCTAACAATAGAGTGAAATAAAGATTGATTGATTGAAAAACAGCTGTCCATGGCTGCCACTGCCCGGGTGATATGGCTGTGCGCATTTGTAAGGTTCTGACCAGACGGCAGGGTTGGTGTTCGAATAAGTCACTTGCTTTTTTAGTATTATTACTGGTTACAGACTTGCGGCCTGGGTTCAAACCGTCAGTGAATGGAAGTAGAGCAAGTAAACAAATATTGAGGAATGTTCAATTTAAAATTTTAATTTCAATGTGTATAACTAAATATTTTGTTGAACTGTACATAATTTCTATGACTACGGTTGGAAGCTGAGGTTCACCAGTATTCGCCGCCACAGTGCCTCACGATAGTTTGAGAAGGCTCAGAAGCAACGGTGCTGTCAATGGGCAACAACGACAACTTTATTCATTTAAATTTAATTACAATTTACACTGACTCGCAGATAGCAAGAGCTAATCGAGGCGGGCAGTGTTAACTAACTGGTGCAACTAAATCGCTAGCACACAAGGGCAGAAAAACTCTCTGAGGACATGAGCGAGTCGTCAATGCACTGTGCTGGTCAAAATTATTTCATTAGCCTTTCTATACGAGTTTCGCGATGTTATTCAGCGTGAACTATGAATGCTGTGTATAATGTACGTATGGACGTGTTTCCCGCCATTCCTAATTTTGTGTTCAGGATTAATTCCCATTCCCAGTGACCTAAATCCCAGTTTCGCAGTCCAAAACTAGGCAAATCCCAGTTCTCATTTTACTCCTTCAGGACCCTTTTTATTGTAATTCGCTCGCATTCCGGCCGAGAATCTGATGAATTGGACGGGGACAGATATGAAACGCCAGTTTTGTAAAGGTCAAAAACAAAAGATGATGAGCATTTCGTCTTGATCTGATCGCCAATGGTGCGGATGTAACCGTTATTCAGAAGAGCCTGCCGCTGAGGAGCGAAGGCTCAACATTTCAGAATTCTGAATTCTAAAATGTCTGTGATGTTTACTTTTTGCTCAAAGACGGAGCTCTAGCAGTTCCGGCCGCAAAACCAATAACTGCGACTGAACATAACTACTCTCCGCAGTAATTGAAATTACCAAGTGTCTTCACTTTTTCATGGAGAAAATTATCAACGGTAGAAGATTTGACCAGGACGTGACAGCTTGATAGCGAAACAACAAAAAACAAATACTTTGAGAAAGGATCAACTTTTGCCAGCCATTGCCCATCGCCCAGAATGAGGCGACATCATCCGGGACTTTCATGTGTGGCGCGCGCGAAAATTGAAGACGGCCAAACAATAAAGAAAATGGCCTTAAAATGGTCAACAGCGCGTACGTTTTGCGACATTACGAGTTTAATACTTTTGCTTCTAAAAAGTTACCATATGGCTTTTGTAGATGAGACATGGATGTAGAAAATAAGCCCTTTTAGGAGATTTTACCGTAAGTGGGACTGGTCGCAAATTTTGCACGAATTTGGCCTATTTCAGGATATTTTTGTATGGGAAAATATCGAAAAATATTTCGAGGCTGAATTTTTATCCGCCAAAGTGCTCTTCACAAAAGTTACCATATGGCTTTTATTGTTTGATGTTTAAAGAAGCTTCATGCCAAGTTTCCAAGGAAAATAGTGGTGGGAAGTGGTCGCAAAGTCCAACTTTCTAACGTTTTTACTGACGTTCGAGCTTTCCTTCTTCTCAGGCCCCGTCCACACTAATCCGTTTTCAAACGAAAACGGAGCTGTTTTGCCCCGGATACGGCTATCGTCCACACTACAACGCCGAAAACGATCACTGAAAACGGAGCGATTCGAAAACGCTCTCCAGAGTGGAGCGATTTGAAAACGATGCTTTTTGAAAACGCTGTTTTCTGGTGTGGACGGAGAAAACGATGCTATCTGAAAACGGTTACGTCATCAAAATAGCCAGACCACTCGACTGTGAAACATATCCAAGATGTCGCCATACTTCGACTGGACTGACTCCCAGTCTACACTCTCGGTGTTTTTCTGCACTTTGTATTCGTTTATGACTTTCAGAAGTAGCTCGACTTCATCATCAGTCCATGTGAAACAGTCTGTTTTAGGTTTTGGTTGCTTTCCAGCTGTTCTTGCCATCGTTTAGAAGGAAAATATCGAAGAATTCTAAACCAAAACAACACTCAACAAGAATTGCGCCAATTTCGCGGGCCGATATATTGAAATGCGCATGCGTAGAGTTTATTTGAGCATGCGCACTTAGGGTATCAAAGCGTTTTCAAAACAATACGGCGTTGTAATGTGGACGGGCGAAAACGATACGAAAACGATAAGTGTGGACGCAAATCTTTTTGAAAACAGAGCAAAACAGCCCCGTTTTCGTTTGAAAACGGATTAGTGTGGACGGGGCCTAAAACGGATCCAAATTTGAATAATTATTTTCGGAAACAAAAGAATGTTATTTCCCACAGGAGTAGTTGTCGCTTGTAGGCCGCCTTGGGGCGGGCGTTTTTTAAAGGTCTTTCAAAACAGCCTTAGACTATTTCGCAGAACTTTTCGATCATTTTAAACTACGGGCAATACTGAAGCGGAATGCATTTGCCATAAGACTCTCACGATAACCCAATGCGCTGTCCGAATCAGCGCGAGTCATTCACACGACCCGCTTCCTTTCTCAGCGAGACCATTTTCTTTCTTCATGAAACTGCTTTCACAAGCCGGTTATTTTTGCAAATTTCCTTTTTGCAAAGCGCAGTTCATAACCGTTTTGCGCTCCTCTAGTCGCGCGTGACTTGCCCTTCACGCTCCTTTCATTCGCGCATCAAGCTCGCTGCCTTCATTCACCAAGCGAGTGTCCCGCGATCCACGCTCACTATTTCTATTTTCTGCGGAAAATGTTTTTGCCATCGCGCTCTAACAATTGCGAATCCAACGAGTCAAAAAAAAATTCTTGCTGCACACAAATTTGTTGACAAAACCGTTTGATTGACAGCAGAAGAATCTGCCAAGAGACTAGAGTATTCCCAATGCTTAATCTGTTGACCAATTACAGTCGACTAGTCTTGTATATACAAGTTATTATGCCGCGCATTAAGAAACTGGGCACTGCAAGTACATGTCGCGGAAGACAATGGCATTCTGGGGCGGGCTTTCGGGGCATGCATGCATGTTTGCCATCTACAACGGAAGTCATAATTCCTTGGGACACTTGATCAAACATATCTCAACCTCCCTCCCCCTTTTTCAAAGTTGAAAAACCGGCGATTTTTGCGTAAAAAACAAGAAGTTTTAGCTCTTTCAACTTTGGTAAGGGGGAGGGGGTATCCGAGAGGCGCAGTGTCTTCCATAATAGTATTCCAGATGTTTCCTAACTACCGGCAAAACTATAATCCCGCAAAACACTGACATCACAAGTACTAAACACGGAAACTCCTACAAACCGTGCCTAGTCGATAGCTTAAAATATTGATTCCCTTTCTCATATTCTGCGAAGACGCCGAATTAGTTTTTCTGTGTGATCAATATGTCTAATGGAATTTTTATTTACAATATCACTGAAGCATAAAGCTGCATTCAATGTTTTGAATAGACGAGAGTTCTTCTTGTAGTCTCTTTATGTGTCTTATACAATATACCTTTCGCTATGCATCGCCATGTACTTAAACTACTTACAATGACAGCCATGATACTATACAAATCCCCCGATCTTGGGCCCCCGATCCGTTACACTGTTTTGATAGCTGAATCCGTCCTGACTTGTATCCTTGCATATTCCGTGTGTGGGCTTATTTGTTTTCAGAAAAAAAGGTCTTAGTGAGTTTTCTCACGCATTTCGAGTGAACGTCGTCGAAATATTTAAGCAATATAGCGCACCGGCAGGTTTGATATTTGGGGACCAGGGAAGCGACTTGGGTTGAAGAAAACGTGCAAGAAATCCACTACGGAACAACATAAAATATGTATTTTCGACGAGTAGTGAAATTAACATGACAGTACAAATGGCCTAAGAAACAAGCCTGTCGGACGCTGTATAGCTTTTTCTTTTTTTCGCAGAACAGTAAATCCCCGTCCCCTCTCCTTTATTTTATTAGAGTAAACCTGATGGGACAGCCATGGGAGGGCAAATATAATCATTCTGGATAACAAAGACAGGTCGAACATGAAATTGTTGACCTATTTACTGAATACGAACGACGTACGAAACTATTGTGTCATGTGCAAATCTTGGATATAGTCCAAAATGGCGAGATTTTCAAATCGCTTTGTTGAAAATTATTTAAAGTACTTGAGAAAAAATTAGCGCGTCCATCCCGGCTACAGAGTTCAGAATAGAAAATACGTTCGCGGCCAGTTTACGGATTAGGGATTTCGACAAAAATAAATTGTACCTCAAAGAAATACACCGTCTATATTTAAAAGAAAATAATCGGATGAAGTAATAATGTTTCCCCTTTCCACAACGTAACAACGGAAAGCCAATATCTGGAGTGACCTGGAGTGAGGCAATTAAATGATCTTTTTTTTTTTTAATTTTGTGATATTGATCTGTACGTAATTATTAAAGAAGAAGAATTTTAAAGAAGTTAGTAGAAGTACCCAAGCTAATCACGGAATTATTTATTTCAATCTGATTAAGTTAAACTGTGCTGGCGGCTTTCTACAAACATGGCTGAAAAAGAAACAAAAACATTGTCCATTTGTCAGCTGAAGTGATTTAGTGCCCACTAACGTAACGACACGAATAAATTAAAACATAATTTTATGATCTTCCATTAAAAGGAAATGTAATTAATCGCAATATTACCCTTTTGCGGTAAGCATTAACATTTCTTAGATTCTTTAGTCTGTGATCCATGCTATTTCTCGGGATGTTTGATCTGGAACGCACTGGAGCTTGAGAAGATTCCCCGGCTTTTTACCCCCTTCCCTCCCTAGAGAGTAATTATTTTCGCATGTATCTAGGTAGCTGACTGTCGGGGCATGCATGCATGGATAAAATTATGATGAGTCGAAAGTCAACACAGCAAAAGAAAATGTAGCAACGCTGCATAATTATTCAGTTTAAAAGAGATTCCAAATCGAACGGGTTCATTTATTTTCGTCGATGAGTATTGCGATGAGAGAAAATGGAAAGGCGATATTGAAACGAGAGTTGTTGGTTTAAGCACTAAGCAGATTTTTCAGCAATTAACACTAGAACTGTGTTCTTGTATGGCTTGGATTTTACCGATGTGGTTTGAACAATGGCCGAAGACCCTGATCAGCTGAAAAACGTGTTGAAGGAGCGAGCGGTAGAGCTGTATAACTTGTGTGACCAGGATAGCAAGGGCTATATCACGAAGAATGAGTTACAGAGCGTTATCGCAGAGCTGGGCCTGCCTTTGGACGCTACACAAGTTAAGCAGACTTTCAATGAACTTGATGAAGATCAGAATGGCTACTTGACATTGGAGGAGTTCACGGCAGGCTTTGGCTTATTTCTGGGCATTCACTCGGACGATGAAGGCCATAACGAACTGGAGGACATCTCGTCAATCAGCGACCCTGGCCGAGAGCTCTTCTTTCTTTGTGACCCCGAAGGAAAAGGCTACATCACGAAAGGCGATTTGGAACGCGTCGCCGAAGATTTAAACTTGAATTTCGAGCAACTTGATTTCATTTTCGATAAGCTCGACATTGATAAAAACGGACAATTAACCATGGACGAATTTGTCGAGGGATTTGGGACGTTTCTGGGTGAAGGTAACGGTTCCACAGAACTTGACTCGACAAAACAAAACCTCGATTTCAGCGACGAGTTTACAAAAGAGGACTCGCAAACGGGACAAGATATTTTCGAAAGTTTAGAGACTGGCCTGGCGTCGCCGAATCATCCGTCCGAAGATGCGCTCTTTCGGGAAATAGTGGAAAGCGTCGGAGAAGACATATTCACGGGGTAAAATCACCACTAGTATTAATGCGATGGATTGCCCTTTTTAAAGCCATGTCGTTCCAACTTTGATTTTAATATGGTGTCATGTTTGCCCTTATGCATATCAAATTTGGCGCCTCGTGGAGCTTTACAATAACAACTAAAGCTTATTATTGTTGTGATTATAGGCACTTTGAATTTTTAAGTCGTGTGTCGAGGAGAGCATGATTGTGAAAATTGAGAATTTATTATCCTCAGCATAATTACTACGGACCCGGTTTTTAGCGGTACTATCGCTCCTACAAAATCCCCCAGGGTGATGAAATGAAATGTTTGTTTATATCTGTATTTTCCCGCAAAATGTCGGCAAGATTTTGATTGCGTTTTCGAGCATGCGATCAGACGTTCGATATCAAGTTACATCACGTTTGCAAGGAAGTATGTTCTTTGCTTTTATTACGCTCAAAGGCATTAGGGTACTTACAAAATAATCGTTAACAAAAAGCGGAAAAAATCTAGGTTGTAATTATTCAAGTCCGTATTGTAAACATTTATTATTCGGCTAGCTCCTCGTCACTAAACAAAGTAGCTGAACTTTTGTCATATTGTTTGAAGAAAAAAGGCAATAACCGTCTCCCATTTTAAGCCTTTTAACTCTTAGAGGCGAAGAGAAATTAAAGTACTTTTTCGAATGGGATTTTTCTGCCCCCGCTGTGTGCGAAAACGACAATTTACTTGTCATATTTTCACTGGCAAGTTCTGTCGAATATTTCCTTTGTTTAATTAGTGCATTTCTTTCTCTCGGTGTAAAAATTACTGAAACCATCAGACGCCTAAGTATAAATAAACAATTTCCTACACCTGGTAGGAATAAATTATATCTTTCTGATTTCATTTTTCCCCATAGAGTAATTTGTCGTGATATTTAAAATCCAATCATCAAGATCTTTATCGCCAAGCGCGATGTTATAATGTAATTGCTTTTAATCCATATACACTTCAGAGAATTAAGAATATTACCGGTCATTCTCTTGCTTAGATCTTTGTCCAAAGACCAGCTGCGCGACTTGTGGGAAGCCCTTAGGAAAAACGATGTTCGTGGATTGCAGAAATTCGAGGAGTTTTTAGCGAAAGTTTCCGGAGAAATAAGAAGAGCAAAAATGGATTCTGAACAACTTGAGTCTGCCCTGAAAAGGTATGGAAGTTACATAGAATTTGTCACTCATTTGGGAAATTTGCGCATAAATTCCCTACTGGTTTTAAATTTGTCAACGAGATTAAAACAGAACAGGTAGAGTATTGCGCTGTTTAATTGTTTTCTTATCATATAATCGCAAAATATTAAAATTTAATATTGTTTGCTTGAAATAGGAGAAATATTATTGTTTTGGTCGAAGTGTATTGTCTTTTTGTTGTGAATTATAATGTAGCTATTTTGTCAAGTGATTAGCATAACCTTAAACGTCTTTCAGCATGCAAGGATATATTTCAACATTTCTTGTGTCTAAAAATACCCTTTAAAATATAGGGGAACCAGAGGGAATTAATTCAAATCTGAAGATCTTGAAAGAAAGTCATTATTTTAAAAATAGATTAATGACTTGGTCATTTGTAAGTTTTACAAATGTTCTTTCAGTTTTAAGCTCTTTCTACAGGGAGTAAATACAATGTTCCAATGAATTTAATTTAAGCCTTTGAGCAGCATTTTTTTAAAATTTGTTTGACTCTTCATGTCTCTCCTTTGTGGTTCATAAAAGTAATAGAATTAAATTGTTCTATACATAGTTGTTTCACTTCCACCAATTGACTAGAATGCTTTTCAAGTCTCAGGAACACTGGAAATTGCATTTTAGTTTAGAGGGTAAAATCAGAAAAATGTTCCAGGGGGGAATGTCCACTGACCCCCCTAGAAGCTCAGCCTGTGGTGCTTTCCATATTTGCCCATGACATGAAATTCCTGGATCTGCCCCTGAAGAGGATCCTTAAACCCTCCCCCCACCATTTTTACATTTCTTGCCATATGCATGAACATGGGAAAGCAAACAAGAGGCCCTGCCAGGGTAAATTCCAACAGGCGACATGACCCAAAAAGTAGCGACAGCACGTAAAATGAAATCGCGACAAAAGGCAAATGTTCGTTCAACTTCCGACAGCAATGTGAAACATTGATAAAACACCGACACGAGACATTTTAAAATTCATTTTAGTGCCTTTTAGAGGTTATTTCTTGGCATGGCCCCTGCTCCAAAAAATTTTCAAAGTATGCACTCTCTGAAATGACTTTTCTTGCATTCTGAGTCAATTTCATGGTCTATTTAGAAGGCAGAATATTTTAGTCTGAACAAGTTAATTATTTGTTAGTAAAATTTACTTATTATTTACAGATAGTATGAAATTTTGGGTGCGGTGAGTTAGTGTGAGATTTAGTTAAAAAGTGCAGAAGCATGAGAGTTGGTGTATATGTTCTGATTATTCAACATATTTTTGCCAGTTAATAGACAATATTCGTATTCTCGGTATTGAACTGGAACTAGCTTGCAATGGAGGCTCATGCGGGGGAATATCATTAAAAATATTTGCATGTGAAAAGAATCCCCTGCATGAGCCTCGTCTGCAAGCTTTTTCCAGTTCAATACCAAGAATACGAAAACTGTCTATTGAGTAACTGTACAACCCATTCTACAACTCAAACATCACACACTGACTCAAACACCATAATCTTGGATGGCCCAAACACCACACTCTGGCTTAAACACCACACTCTGGCTCAAACACCACACTCTGGCTTAAACACCACACTCTGGCTCAAACACCACACTCTGGCTTAAACACCACACTCTGGCTTAAACACCACACTCTGGCTTAAACACCACACTCTGGCTTAAACACCACACTCTGGCTCAAACACCACACTCTGGCTTAAACACCACACTCTGGCTCAAACACCACACTCTGGCTTAAACACCACACTCTGGCTTAAACACCACACTCTGGCTCAAACACCACACTCTGGCTTAAACACCACACTCTGGCTCAAACACCACACTCTGGCTTAAACACCACACTCTGGCTTAAACACCACACTCTGGCTCAAACACCACACTCTGGCTCAAACGCCACACTCTGGCTCAATGTTCACTGTTTCTAAACCCAGACATATTGTGGACAAGCACTGATTATCTGCCTTAGCAATGTACCTATCTTTTTAAGGTAGAATTGTTGATTGATGCTCGTTCATTTTTGTTTCTATTACAGCAAAACGTATTCTCATGACAAAGAAGTTCAAAGATTGTACGAGGAGATGGAACAACAAATAAGAACTGAGAAAGAGAGAATTCATAATGAGGTAAGACAAGTGTGACCCACTTGCACCAACTAAATAGTATTGATTTATGGTAAGTATGGCTTGCAAACTTGTACTTGTAATTATACTTGTGTTGCTGTTGTTGCAGTGAGAGATAAAGGGGAGGAGCCTAGGGACCCTGTCAGCCTCCTCATCCCTTGTCATCAGAAATTTGTAAGCCCTGAAGGGCTTTATATGAAAATATATATATATATTTTTTTTCTACAGTTCCCTAAAAATGTTTTGGGACCGGAACTTATAAGTCACTCTTGATCTGCCACTGTATGTTTGTATAACACAGAGGCCTCTTGGAGCAGGGGTGGATGTAGGGGGGGGGGGGGATAGCAGGGGCGGATCCAGGGGGGGGGGGGGGGGGGTGAAATGGGTGAATTTTCAACCCCCTTTTCTGAGACCCTTTCTTTCTTTTTTCTAAAGTATTTCTCAAATAAATAATATTTTATTTCTCTGATATCTTTTTTCACCCCCCATTTCAAAATCCTGGATCCGTCCCTGGATAGATTGTGTGGCTAGCCACCCCCCTTTAGACCGTCGGTTTTGATAGTTTTCTTTTTAATTGCAACAATAAAATTTTATAGACTTAGGCATATACCTGTAGCCACCCCCCGTAAAAAAATCCTGCATCCTCCCCTGAGGGGAGTTGCTACTTGAATTCTATGATAGGATGTAGTTGCTATTTTGTGCGGAGGTGCCCATTTATACACCAGGATGGAAAGAGACAGTGTGGAATGAAGTGTCTTGTCTAAGAAAATAATACAAGTGCAAAGACCAAGATTTGAACAGATCAATCTTAATTCCTTATCTTAAAAACTCAATGTAGTCAATGTACTATTCTGCGGACTAGCAACTTGACAAGCATGAACGTCAAGAAATATGCTAGTGTTAAAATAAAGCGGCTGGCAAAGTAGAATACTCTTACTTTAACCACTTATGGTAAATGGCTAGTGCATAGCCCTTTTGGATTTAAGTAGTTTCTGAATTCATTATTGATAGCTTTAACATATAGAAATAGATTGATGTGGAATGGTATATACATTTGGGTTTACTGGTTTACTAATATGTTTTATCAAGCTATGAATAACACTATTGCTTTACCTATACCAAATTATTTTCTACCGAAACAGTGTGTCACTAGGTCTTATTCCTGCCAGGCCTTTATCCAACCTCAGTGTAATCATGATTATTATTTTTATAGCTTCTTTCCAAGAACAATAAGAGACTGGAATTCACTGCCAAATTATGTTAAGTTAAGTCCAACTTATTTCGCATTTAAACAAAATTGTACCGCTGTTCTATAGATAATCACATTTTATTTTAATATAGATATATTTATTTTTTATTTATTTTTATTATATAATTGTAATATAGAATTATATTTTATTGTATTACTATATTTTTATTTACATACTGACTTGATGCGAGAGCGTTGTTAGTTAATAAAGTAGATGTAGATGTAGATGATTGTCTCAGCTTTACGAAACTAAAAAGCAAAACCTCCGAAAAATCTCCGTGTACGGCAGTCCGCTCCTTTCCACTCCTTCAAACAAGGAGTTTGAGTTCTAAGATGTTTGTTTTGTATTTTCAGCAAATGAAGCGCGAAAAAGCGTTGAAGGATGAATTGGTCAGAGAACTGGAGAGCAAGGAGCTGGAAATGCAACTTCTTTTACAAAAACAAAAGTCGGTCAGTCTATATTGCAGCATCAGTTTAATTTTATCGTTATATTGAGCGATCTTGAAATCCAAGTTCTAAAGTGCTCAAATGGAAACCAAAGTTTAACGAATGTGTTTGCCTGAAGTAGTAGTCCTTTCCGCGTTGTGTAGGCTGCCATTTGTATTTTGAGATTTGCGGATTTTGTTCTCCACTCACCGTTAACTATATGTGGCCATTCACGACAAGCGGGTGGAAAACGATTGGTTTTGGTTTTACTTCTGATTGGTTGAGAAAATAGCCTGTTCCAGGCGTTTAGATTGTGGGGAGCAGCGAAAAGCGGCGCGCGGCGCTTGGGTCGAGAGAGCCTCCCCTCCTTTTTTTTCCTCTTGCGCCCGATTTTTCTTTCTCGCGCCGCTTTTCGCTGCTCCCCACAATCTGAACGCCTGGAACAGGCTATTGAGAAAAGTGACACGAGATTTTTTAGCCAATCACAAAGCGTACCAATGCAAAACCAAAGCAATCGCGAAATTACTTTCGCCACTCAATAGAAAACCGCTTTAACATGGAACCAGCGCCAAACACGCTATTGGTTAGAACAAAGTTTTAAGAACCATTAAAACGAGTGTATGTGTATGTAACAAAGCGCATTTAATTTTTTAAACATTCCAGTTGTATTGTTTTTTTTTTTTGTGTGCAGCTGGAAGACGAAATAAACAAGAAAAGTTATGTGGAACAAGACATAAAGACTGAAAACGAAAAACTCTTTCAGGTTTGTAGCAAAGTTATAAAAGTATGCTACGGAATCTTTGCGAGAAGCAGAAAGCAATTACCCTTCTCGGAAAGATTTGGATAACGATGTAGCGATTTTTTTCTTAATTACTTACAAAAGTATCATATCCTCGCAATATTTGCTGGAACTCATATCGTAACGATTTCTTGGATTAGCCAACGTAATGCTGTTTTTAGTTCCCATATTTCGACATATTGGAATTTCAATTTCCATGCCAGTTATCTCTACGGACTCCGTTATGACGCACTTAGAGGTGATTCAAACTCCAGACAGGTTCTACCTCGTTGTTCCTTTTCGGACATAAGTCTAGCTACTTTTATCATATCAAGAATACTTCTCTGAGAGTGTTTTATGTTAATGTTTCCCTTAGAAAACGATGCATCTTGAAGAGATGTTATGTAATTCTGTGAGCTCCTTGGAAGACACCAAAAGTTATGTGAACCAACTTCAAGCTCAAACGGCGATGGAAAAGAAAGAACGGGCACGGTAAGCACCAACCTGAATTTCTGATCATCTGTTGTAGTTTGAACTGGCGTCCACCTTTCGTAAACGACCACCTCTCCTAAGCGACTACCTCTTCTAAGCGACCACCTCTCCAAAGCGACCACCTCTCCTAAGCGACCACCTCTTCTAAGTGACCACCTCTCCAAAGCGACCACCTCTCCTAAGCGACCACCTCTTCTAAGTGACCACTTCACCTAAGCAACCTCCTCTTCTAAGTGACCACCTCTCCTAAGCGACCACCTCATAAGCGACTACCGCTCCTAAGCAATCACTTTTCCAAAATACCAAATTTCGTCCAGTCAAATCATTGCTTATAGTCAAAACCTCTTGTAAGTGATCACCTCTCGTAAGCGACTACCTGTCCTTAGCGACCACTTTTCCACAATACCAAGAGAGAATTTCTTCCAGTCAAATCACTGATTATAGTCAAAACCTCTTGTAAGTGATCACCTCTCGTAAGCGACCACCTCTCCTAAGCGACCACTTTTCCAAAATACCAAGAGAGAATTTCTTCCAGTCAAATCACTGATTATAGTCGAAACCTCTCGTAAGCGATCGCGACTTTGAACGCTGGTGATTTGAATTTTTCTATTGTTTTTTAACCTCTGGTAAGCGACCACTCGTCCATATTTCAATGTCACTGCAGACGCATATTCAATCATGTGTTACAGTACAACTCCGAAAAATCGAAAAAATTGTCACTTGCATCAAAACCTTTCATTTGATGGAATATTTAGTTGCTTTGTACATTGAAATTACTACAGGCTCATGTAACTATCATATGATTTAAAGTTAAGACGCCTTGTGGTCTCGCAAACCTGTAGTAAGCGACCAGCTTACATTGTCTTTGCATTTTAGGTGGTTGACACCCTTGTTTCTCGCCGCTTGCGGCTTGGAGCTCGCGCGCTCGTCACTGGACTAAAAAAAAAGAAAAGTGAATTATAACATTTATTATAAAATGCTCAAGGAAATGCGCGCGCTATGATTGGTTAAACCGAGTTCATTATAACTCGCGTGACGTTAGGTTCATTATTAAAGAAATAAAAAACGCGCCGCCGAGTGCATTATTGAGTTATATAAGCACGTGGGAATTTTTAAGAACACGAGAGAAGTGCGAGAAGCTCGAGCCAAAGGCGAGTGCTTCTCGCACTTCTCGAGTGTTCTTAAAAATTCCCAAGTGCTTAGGGGTGGACCATTAGAAATCCTGGGAGGGGGGTCAAAAATTTTTCAGTGTATGAATTTTTTTTTCGACCTGATTTTCCTGCAGGATTTTTTTTGGGGGGAGGTGCAAGCCTGCAGGTTTTTTTTTTCTGAGACCTTCTTTATAAATGCGTGCAAGCTCCAATTTTTTTTATACCTGACCCAATCCATTTTTGGTATTAAACGCTGGAGAGTAGATTTAAGTCAGACTGTGGAGCCTTTGCATAAAAAATGAGAAGAAATAAGAATTGAGATAGAGTGGTCGAGCGCCGAAGGCTCGAGCCGCTAGGGGGGTCTGGGGGCATGCCCCCCCAGAAAATTTTGAAATCTGGATGCTCTGAAACTCCATTTCTAGTGTTCTGAGACAACAATTTCTGTCAAAAATGTTTGGCAAATTGATGTGGCTTCTCGTCGCTTTGCGTCTCTTTGTGTGGCTCCACATACAAGTACTCGATTTCATTTTATATTTCTTGCTGTTTCTTTAGTTAATCTGGATATCAGAGTAAAGTATATGCAATTTCGTCTTTTTGTATAATAAGTATTATGAGAATTTGACGTACCAGATAGACTATGAGGCAAGTAATTTTTGACAGCATTTGACTCAACCTGAAGTTGCTTTTGATGAATTTTACTACCAGAGAGCATGTCATACTGTCATCTGTTCCAGTTTAAAATAAATAAATAAATAAATAAATAAATAAATAAATATATGTATATATACCAGTTAGCTTGCAGGATTTTATTTTTTTATGGTCAACTGCTTGCAGGAATTTTTTTTTGAGACAATTTTCCTTTGCAGGATTTTTTTTTTGGTAATTGTCACCCCCCCTCCCAAGATTTCTAATGGTCCGCCCCTTATATAACTCAACAATGCACGAGGAACAAGTTTTTTTATTTCTTTTATAAAATAAAAACGGTTAAAATGAACCTTACGTCACGCGCGTGCTTTATCGAGTTATAATGAACCCGGTTTAACCAATCATAGCGCGCGCATTTCCTTGAGCATTTTATAAAACCGTTTTTATTTTATAAAAGAAATAAAAAACTTGTTCCTCATGCATCGTTGAGTTATATAAGCACTTGGAAATTTTTAAGAACACTCAAGAAGTGCGAGAAGCACTCGCTTCTCTGTCCTCTGCACTCCTCTCGTGTTTTTAAAAATTCCCACGTGCTTATATAACTCAGGCTGTGTTTTCACGAGGCGGTTTTTCTTGCTTAACATTCCTGTAGGTGATTTGTTTACTGACCACGTTAAGCAGCTTAAAAAAATTATGCGTTTTCACGGACAGAACTTTATTCATTTTTCTTATACCATGCGCGATATATTTTCTTTTGTTAAAACAATAGAAAATTAGAACACAAAAGAACGACAATACAATGCCCTTCTTTGTTGTTTAATTGCCGACAAGCTTAAGCGACCTGGTTTGGTGGCTTAAATTTAATGAGAATTCTATTGTAGTTCGCCGACTCGCTTAACTTTAAGCGAGTTGGACAAGCAACTGTTTTCACGAGATTTCCGACTGTCACTCGCTCAGCGACTTGAAAAATCGCTCGTGAAAACACGGCCTCAATAATGCACTTGGCGCGTTTTTTTTTTAATAATGTTGCGTGATGCAATTTTGCCGCAACCGGCATTGCGCGCAATTTCTCATTTGCTCCGTGTCACAAAACAATGTTCGCAACCGGTATGATACGCGCAATTACTGAATTGTTCAATGTTAATAATATTATGTAGTGCAACTTTTCTGAGTTAAACCGTGTAACAGTGTTGTGTGGTGCAAACGACACTTGTGTTATTTATCCTAATCTTAGCAATGAAATTGCACTTGAATGCTCCCAGCTTATGACGTTTGCAATAGACTCCAGCAACAGGCAATTCATACATCAGTATTGTGTAAAGTAACTTTGCGGACAGCCGGTATTGCGCACAACTTTGATTTGCAATGTACGCATAACCGTGAAAAATGTTAAAGAGAGGTAGACATACGCTGCAATTTTATAGCGCACAATGCATCTTCTGTCCGGAAAGTGACACTTAATGCAAGAGATTCGTTTGTTTTCGTTCCGTATAAAGCGTTCCATTCTCAAGAGGATTTGGTTTGATCGTAATAGATTCTTGCTGAGCCCTCGGTTTGGTCAGAGAAATTGCTAAGCAAAGTGTAAAATCCTTATGAAGGTATGCTGAGGTGTACGTGTTTGGAGAGCAATCGCGAGTGATCGCATTATTTTTATTTATATTTTAAGAAGATTTGAAGACTGTATTAGAATCATGGAAATTGTGTTTCTACGTACATTTGCCTCTTGTTCCCTTTTCACCTGATAGAAGTATTTTTTTCCTTCAATTAACGTTTGTTTCGTGTTGTTTTAAGCCACTGGAGGCTAGAGAAGATTAATGCGAATTTACAGAATTTCCCCTACGCTTTGTGCTCAAACAACTAACATAACAAAATTGTGTCGTCGCAGCTTTGCTCTTCTGCTTTTATCTCCGGCGTTGTTCTGTCAACACCACGCGGGCATGTAATTAAAAATGCAAATTTGTACACTAGATGCTCTCAGCGCTTGAAACATCTTAAAATTTTTGTCACTTGCAAAGGCCGAAAAATAAAAATTGTGTTGTTTGTTCTTTATAGTGATTTGCAGTATACGTACAGTTTGTTTAAGGGCAAAATATATTACACACGATGTTTCCAAGTAGCTTAAATTAAGACAACTCGAAGTCATTTTGGAAACTGGTTTATGGACTATTTAATGTCACTGTGCAAGACTTCAAATGGTCGCTTTATTGTCGTGTATTACTCATAAATTAAGCTTTTGTCGCGTTTTATAATTCGATTTTGTGAATGTCTGACTTGTGTCTTTGAAATCTGACTACAAAAGATGCGTTTATATTTAATCTCATTCTAACTATTTGAAGTGCATTCTCTCAATATTTTTAACGAACAAATTATTTGGGATTATTGAGCAGTTTCTTTCTGGAAAAGCCCACGATGTGATTAAGGATATTGAACCAAATTACTAGGACAACCAATAGTTTCCAAATGAATGAACAGTGTTTAGAGTTTAAACAGAGTTTAATCTTTGCAATTATCCATTATTTCGCAACTTTAAGCTAATATAGCTTATATGAGCAACGACGGCGGAGTTTTCCTCAGTGTTTATATTTTTTGAGTTTCATGACAAGGAAAACTACTAAGGGACTTAATAGTCGTTTATTTTGTTTACGTTTGAGTGGAGCTAAAATTAGTTTTATGAGCGTAGTTGTGCTTTGTTGTATTGTTTTGAAAAATATGACTTTTCGCCCCAGCACGTCATTTAATACTTTTAAAAGGCGGCTTGAAGATTCTAGTTAAACACATAACCGGGAATGACAGCTATAATTTTTATGTTGAAAGAAAATCACTACCGCCGTATTAAACTAGCGAGGTTAAAATGCACAAAATACCAAGACCTTTAATTCTCTTCTAATGTGAAAAAGCCGTAAAGCTTCTCGAGAAATTTCGGCAAATTCCGTTCAGCTAGTTTAAACACAAAATATATTTATTCAAGAATTTTAAGTGTATGTGTACACTGCTGGAATAATGAACACTTCTGCCAATTAAATCGTCCGAAGATATTTGCACAGTGAATGCTGTTCGTGCCTTCTTAACACGAGAACATAAAACTAGTTGATTGATTGGCGTGGAATTGAATACCTTGAAAATCCCTGACTCGAGCGGTAGGATTACACTTCTTTGTCGGCGGCGCGCGCCAAAGTAAAACTTGAAAAGACGGAGGCTTCACTGTGTGATTAACATACTTGTAATCTTTGTATTGGCCTGGTAGATTCAAAAACACAAAATGTCGCGATCCCCAACGTATGTATCTCGATTGGATCCTCAATTTCGCCGTTTTGTTAATGTTGTGAACGTGTACCCGTCGTCGGAAACATCAGCTTCGAACGATGATTTGTCCAAAGACGGAGTGGCATCCTTGGCTTCCAGCTCGTGCTCTGAGATAAATCAAGAATTCATTTCCGTCGACGCATATACAGAAGAAAACTGGCCTCCGCCTCAAAGTTCGCAGAGACAAGTTTCCGAATTGTATCTGGAGTACGCAAATGTTCTAAGCAGTGAAAGTGAAACGTCATTTGGAAATGACAACGACATTGGAATTGTGACATCACCCAATTTGCGAGAAGACTCTCAAAATCTCAGTAACTCGGAGCAACATTGCAGCCCCGATAGAATCCGGGATGATGGTTTTGGAGACGATTCCGTGTTTTGGAGCGATGGGCATGGTGAAATTTTTCATGAAGGAAATGGGATTAATCAATGTTTACAAGAGCGACCTGGTGTGTCGAACAAAAGACCGACATTAAATCGCCCACAAGTGGGGTCATTTTCGAGCGAGGCTGATTCAGAAAGTAGTTATAGATACTGCAAAGACACAGAGGGGCGTTTGGAGCACTTTGAAGATAATGAGGGTTTTTTCTCTGGAAGGAATACCCAATGGAGTCAAAATACTAGCCCGGTCTCCATGCAGCCTGTTCAAGAGGTCATCGCTAGGAGGCCATTAAGCACGTCACGCAAGATGGCTGACAGTTTAGATGAGTTGTCTTCTCTAGATTCAGAGTTAGGCTACGCTCCAGATGTCATTGAAGATGGCTATTCATCTACAAGTAGCGCTGATAGCAGCTTTGTGTGTTTCGCACTTGTTGGCAATCAAGATGACAAAAGAACGAAACGAAAGATGGCTTCAAAAAATGGTCGTGGAGAGCGCTACAAGAAGCATAGATATAGCGAAGGAGACCTATCAAGGCGACGCGAGATCGACGATAGAGGGAGTGATCCTGGACTTATGGCTTGTATAGTTACCGGGATTTCTGGAGGACCTGCCATAAGAGTGTATCGCGATGAAGATTCACGCAGGCTCACAAAATCAAAATCAAGGCCATTAGAATTTGCATGCGAAGATACCCAACCTAACTTGGGAAGGACTAAAGGTGGTGCTACTAACTCCGATGCCTTGAGTGGATCACAACTCCAGAATGAAAGAACCAGGACCAATAGCCGTGAATCTGTGTTTGCATTGTTTGCATCACCGGAATATCCTTTAGTAAAGAAGAAGCAAATTGACACAGGTGGACGAAAGTGGGACACAGAGCAGATGGATCCCCATGGTCCGCAAGGTGCCGACTCTGGAATAGGAGTCTTACCAGGTTTTCCTGAAAAATACACTTCGAGTAAACCTCGTGGTAACGAAAAAGAGCCTCCAGCGATAAAATCTGCTTCAAAAGAAACCGTACAGTTTAATGTTTTATCCAAACAACTGTCAAGTGAAATTCGTAGAGACAGTCCTTCATGGTCGCCTGATGAACGACAGCCCGTCTCTTACGTTGCAAGGCAGAAACAGATGCCTGGTGTAAACGAAGATGGGAAAGACCAGCGTTCATTTGATAGTACAAATGATCCATTGACAAGGCGAATTATGTATGAAAATGTACAGAGAAAAGCCGTCCCTGTAAAACTGCAATCAACGAAGATAGAAGTTTCTTCAAAGGCGAGCCGTAAATCCTCTTCTAGGGGCCAAAGATCGGAAAGAAACGAACAACAGGAAGTCAAAGATGCAACGAAACCCGCTGTTTATGTGTCAGAACTCAAACTTCAAGATACAAAGAAAATATCTCAAGGAACGGATCTAACCTGGCCGCCGAAAAAGCAAGATTGGACGAAAAGGCGATTTGAATATGGGAACGATGGGCGAGTTGGAATCCTATCCGAACCAGACGTCCACCACTCTTTACCTTTGGAATCTGAAAGCGTGAAAGCATTTGATCCTTACAAGCAACAGCAAGATTCCCAAAAAACTGGAAATTTCGAATTAAAAACGGAACATCCAAGAGAAGAGGAGGACACTGATACAAAAGCGAAGACCAAGTTATTGACTCCTGTTAGACAAGCTATCCATAAGACAATCCAGACCTGCTTTTCGGTCAACGATGTCAATGATGATAGTTCGAACGAAGAAGATCAAGTTTGCCCGGAGATTCACAGAGAGGGACCTTTTGGAACTGAATCGGAAAGTTGCTTGGATTTAGTTAAAGATCAGAAGGCTGCCGTGGAAGAAACGGAAGGACTTCAAACCAATTCAGCAAACATACTACCTAAAGACGACATATTAGAAGAGATCATGAAAGAAGGTCGGGAAGTACCAAACATAGAAAGTGTGAATACCATTGGTGCACCTAAGCTTGTCAGGGTGTTTTGTGAAGCACGTGAAGTGGATAGTATCGATCTACAGACAGAAGGCTCATGTGACACCGACTCCCAGCCAGTGGATGATAGTTGTGATGACTTACAGACAGACAACAGACATTCCAAAGACGACATTTCTCAACTTTCCAGCCCAGTATTCATCCCTGTAACTAAACGAAAACACGCCGAGGACGAACGGCAGGAAGTAATTCATCCCAAGAAGACCAAAAGTGGTTTGGAAATATCACCAAAAGCCGATGAACTGCCTTCAGAGTTAAGCGGTGATCTGCCTGGTCCCAACAAGGCTTATGAACCACATTCACTGCGAAGTTTGGCAAACGTGACCGAGTCGCCTTTGGACGAGAGTGATTCGACAATTGAAATTGAAACAAGAGAGTCTACGTCTAAGAGGCATTCCATAACAAAAACTGAAGGACGAATAGAGCACTACTTGGAAGAAGGTAGGAGTAGAGAATGTCCAAGTAGTGACAACATTCTCCGTCCCAGCAAGGAAGACCAGAATGGCGACAACAATAATGACGATGATGATGACGGTAACAATGACTTCTCTTTAGTTCCTGGTTTAAAGGAAAAGAGAGACGGTTTTTCTGTTCCTGGCATCCCGAGAGAAACGTTAGAAGAGCAAATCGACACCATTGCTACAAATAAACAAGATAATCAGATTTGCCATGAAGATGACGAAAGGGAAATCAGCCGAAAGCCTAGAAGTGCAGTTGATGTTCACGGTCAGTCAATTGGGGATATGAAAGACGAAAGGAATAAAAGCCACCTACCTAAGGCTGACAGAAGACGTCACGGAGAGAGCGTTCCGCTGCTTTCTAGCTCACCTCTCACACAAAAAATAACTAACACCCACGTAGCTAAACGAACGAGCCCCAATGACAACAAACAGGAAACACATCGATCTAAGGGAAGCAAAAGTCACTTGGAAGCAGCAACAAATAAGACAAGCGATAATTCACCCGGCTTCAACATAGCTGAAGAAGCACAGTCACGGCGGAAGTCTTCTGACAAAATCTCGCTACATTTGGCTAAGGCGTTTGAATATCCTAGATCTTCTTTGGATGCAGTGGAGCCATCAGATAATGTGACAAAACCTAAAAGAGATTTATTTGCGGAAGAAAAACCAAGTACGAAGCAGACTTCCGTAGAAGATAGAAGTGAAGTAAACGCCGATTCGAGTACCAGTAATTTCAAACGTAGCGGTGAAACTTGTGAAACTCAAAGCAATGCCCTAGTTCACAAGGATAAAGATGTCACCTTAGTTCCAAAGTTACCAGAGGATGAATCCCAAGACAGTACAGTTACGCCTAACGGACGTCTTGATACCAAATGGGACAATCGCAACGAGATGTGTACAGAAGAAACCCAGGAGATCAGTTCAACTCATTTGAAAAAGAAAGGCAAATTTATCGGAAGAGATCAAGGCGTGAAACGCAAAGATTTATCACTGGAGCAAAACGAACAGAAAGGTCCGAAAATGGTGGACGCCATTTCTGAACTTGTCCATAAAGACAGTAAAACAGATAATGTTACTCCAGGAGACAGTTTAAAAAATAATAACGAATCTGCACTAGGAGATACCGATTCTTCGTCACCTAGACAACTTAACAGCGATATTACTTTCACCAGCTCGAGGGAAATTGTGGAAGGTTCCTCTAGTAGGCTGCCTGACATTGACAGCACAACCAACTCAACAGATAAATGTGACGTTTTATTTTATGAAACCAAGTTCACTTCAGTTCACAAAGAAAGCTTTGTTTACGAAAAACCAATTGAATATTCCACCCAAATGCCAAGTGCAAGTACCATTTTGCCAAATACGGTCACTCCAAGAGTAGAAAAGGTGTTGTGTGTGCCATCGTGTGAAAAAGATGTAGATCCTTGTGAAGATGTGGCAAGAACAGACTTGGTGGCGGACAAAAATCTACGTCACATGCCAGTGACGATAGATACACCTCATTCAGTTTCTGGATTTAGCCTCCACCAAGGTACGGATGACAGAAGTCCAGAAGCGGTACAAGAAACAGTCGAGTACTGCATCGAGAAGCATGGCGTGAATGAAGATATCTGTTTTGTTGCTTTTGATGTCAATGAAAGTCCGTCTGAAGATGGAGCTTTGGATACAACGGGGGAGGAGGGAACTGCAGACGTTTCCCGTGGTGATACAGCTTTAACAGACAACACTATCAAACATACGTTATCTACCAATGAGATTTATACCCTTGTTACAGACGGTGAAATGGATTCAAGTAGTGAAAACGCATTAAGTAAAGTCATCGCAAGTGACAACGTTCTCTTCTTGGATGAAAGAGAGAAGATAGAAAATGAGGTAAAAGAAGTTGTATGCAGTTACGAAGAACAAGATCTTGGCCTTCTTTCGAAAACAGATGAAACAAAACCTAGTTACTCTGAAAACATCTTTTCGATGTCTCTCGAAGAAACATATGGGACAAATTGGGAGGGCGATGCTCAAGAGAATATGTGGGCTTCAACCGGTAGTTTTCAAGTGGGAACACGGGTCGATGTTCATGAGAAGACAGCTTTAAATATCACTGAGACAAACACTGTTAAATCGACAGACGTGAAGGACCCTGTAGACGGACAAAGTAGCCATTCATTCACACAACCGGAAATGGAAGAAGCAACACCGTCAAAGACGGAGGGAAAACGTTCTGGTACAGATACCCATGGGATGATGTCGTGTAAAAAGTCTGCTCACTGCGACTGTCTCCAAACATATTTGCTCCAAGATTCAAACCGGGAAGAGGAAAGAGATTTTCGTCACTTCGTCACTTCGTCAGTCACTTCAACCGAAACGCAGACACTTGATATGCATTTTAACGTGGAAGCCACCGAAGACATAACTGAGAGGTTCGGCACCTTCCGAGCTGAAGGATTTCATTCGGGTTTTGTCGTGCAGGACGTGTCTGATCAACAGTGTCAAGTAGATCTCATAAAAGAATGCGGTATTCCACCAGAGTGTAAAAACAGGGGAAGCCAGACTTCATTTTCTTACTGCAGTATCCATAAAACAGGCCAGACAAACGAGACCGTGGAGGTCAATCTTCCACAAAAGGCATTGCAACAACAAACCGTTGAATGCCAGACAGAGCTTCAAACCAATGTATTCGCGAGTGTGGGTGTCCAGGTAAAATTCCCCGACTATCGCTCTCAAGACAAGCTAATAGAGGTGAACGAATGTTGGAAAAGTAGCGAGACGAAACAAGTGCGGCAGGAGGACAAATTTCTATACACTGACAAAGGCTGTCAAACTACACCAGATTGTGAACAAATTTTGTCAACGTCAAAGCAATGCCAGACAGCTCCTGACGGTGATGAATCCTCGCTTTTTCTAACTGATCATGACGCGGTCATGAAGGAAAACCTTAAATCGTCTCATCACGTTTCCTTGGAAAACAAGGAGTATCAGACATCCGGAAACGAGCTGCAGGCATTCCGTGATAGTGGAAATTATAGTAAAGATGTTGAATCGGTTGTTTTGGTTTCATGGGCGAACAAAGAGTGTCAAACATCAGGCGGCATGACGCTTGTAACGTCATCAGTCCAGTGTGAGATATTACCAGCTCTCGATGGCGAAGACGGGTTGACTTCGCATGACAAAGAGTGTCAGACTTTCCTTGATAATGATCTTCTTTATGCAGCCTCGAAGGAATGCCAGACCTCCTCGTGGTCATACACCTCTGAAGAGATTGCGAAGGGTGCAGAAAAAACTGAAATATCGTACGTCAGTAAAGAGTGCCAGACATTTATTGACAATGAGGTTCTTCATGCAGACTCAAAGGGATGCCAGACATTGTGGCCGAACATCTCTGAAGAGAATGCGCACCTAAATAAAGAGTGCCAAACATTTCTTGACAATGATCTTCTTCATGCATCTTCAAAGGAGTGTCAGACCTTCTCGTGGTCCTATACCTCTGAAGAGAATGCGAAAGAGACAGAAAAAACTGAAATATTTTACGCCAGCACAGAGTGTCAAACAATGACTGACATAAGCCTGTCACTGACATCCTCTAAGGAATCTCAAACAATGCCAGCGTTTGTCACTGATGATGCCAAGTTTCAGGCTCGGGTTGCTTTCGATACTAAAGAAAGTCAAACGGAGCCTTACCCCACGAATGACGACGCTCATCTTTCAGTTATGCTCTTTCAATCGACGCAAGCGGATTTGTGCGTCCAAAAAATGGAGTCCACACATGTCCATGACGAGGTAAAAGATTACGAGACAAAAGAGAGCCAAACAACCCCTGATAGTGAGCTTATAATGACATCTTCGAAACTCTGTCAGACATCAAACGTGAAATCCGTTAACGATTATCAGAACAAAGAAAGCCAGACACTATGTAGCAGTGGCATGTTCCTTGCTTCATCAAAAGAAAGTCAGACAGTGCCATATTCCTTAGATGACCTGAAGCTGCTTGTTGATCAGATGAAAGGCTCCCAAGATGTGGAACTCTTCAACGATGCAGAGGCTGAACAAATTTCAAGGCCATCAGGCTTACCACAGATCGGACCTCTTCATAGTGCCTCACGTCCTTCTACATACGGGAAAAGTCCCGAAGTAGCTGAAGTATCATCCTTTGGATTTAATGCTTATGGTGACACAAATGATACTACACAATGTCAAACTTCAACTGAATTAACCTCTAACCCATTAGATTTTGCTTTGCCGGTAGATGTCGCTGAGATAGGTTGTCAAGCCGTCTTGTGCCATTGTGGGCATTTTGTCGATGAACACGAAAACGGAAACAGTTGTCCAATGGTATCAAGCGATCCTCAGAACCGGTATTTCGTGTTTGTTATCACTTCTTTAACTACTCGCCTGTACGAATTTTGTCACAATTTAACTTTTATGCAATTTTAAGTTAACTTTTTTTAGACTTTTACTTGGAACAATTTGGATATCCCTAAAATTTTCTAGGCTTCAATTGAAGCAGTTGGTGTGGAACAAATTTGGGGACGGTCATCTATCTCGCTTACATCAGATAGGGAGGGCAACAGCTTACACCCGACGGTGTGGTCGCTTTCGACAAAGGCAACTGTAATAGCTCTTGCGAATCTGTGCCAGTTATTTCCAGTCAGATACAAATCAACAGATTCGTTTTCCTGTTTACTTTGTCGCTATTGCGCCTTGCTTAGCGATATGGAGCGGTTTCCTGAGCAGCAATACAGCATTTTTAAAGAAAATACTGATTACATTTACGAAGCAACAGCACAATGAATGCTGCAACGCGAGCAATCCTTTCCTCTATCGTGGATCGTCAGGGCCCGGTTGTTCGAAAGCTGATTAACGTTAATCCCGGATTAAACGTTAACCGAGGATTTCATTTCTCGTTTTTAAAATGTTTTCAAAAGGTCACTTACAGCTAGTAGTGAAGACAAGTTTAAGTCGAAACTGAAGGGCAGAAAGCTTTGGAAAATTTTCAATTGTTGAGTTATTTTACTGGATTCAAAATTGACGCTAATCCTGGATTAGCTTGATCGTGCTTTGAACAACCCGGCGCAGGAGTTGGTGTCAGGGAACTTTCAACCCAATACCCCCTGAAAAGGAGCCTGTTGACAGGCTAGAAAATAATAGCGACTCCTCGCAGTCTACCTTTGGTTGGCTTGATGCCCTTGTTATAGCTTAAAATATCACTTTCTTCTTTTTAGGGCGGCTATGCGAGTATCAGAAGGTATGCAAAAGGAACAAGCGAGTCTTATAAAGCAATTGGACATGCTCAGGTAAAGAAAGCTAGACTGACAAAGATAAGTCCTACAACTGATCGTAGTAACTAGGCTTAGTAATACGCATTTTTAAAAGACATTTACAAACGTACCTTTTTAAACTAGCTTTTTAACGTTTCTTTTAATTTCTGATATATGTATTTTTTTAATCCATTTCTATTGATTAATGTAATTTTGAAATCAATTTTTATTAATTTATGTATTTTTTAATTTTTATCTATTTTTTAATATTCTTATTGTAAAGCGCCATGGGCAATTAGTGGATTTGGCGCTATTAAAATATTGTTATTGTTATTATTATTATTATTATTATTATTATTATTATTATTATTATTATCATCATTAGGAGTTCAATAATTATCCTATGTCTGAACATCGTCTGATTTCACTTATGTACAAGATAAATAACAGTGAATTCAAATGGGGCTTTACAAGAGCGATGTTACAAACGAACTGTTTTCCATACAACTTGTGTTGCAAATTTTAATTAGTTCGAGACAAGTTGGACCAACAAATTGCCGGTACATCATTTCTTGCAACGGACATTTCCCGCAGTTTTCCGGTGCCGCATTCAGGTCGCGAGACGCATTGCCCGAAACATTTGTCTTGTGACACACCGTCTTTAAGGTATTTGACTGAAAAGTTATTTGCCGTTAATGAATGCATGTTTTATTGGCAGCAAACAGCCTGACTATTAACGATGGCTTTTAAATGCTCTTGAGAATAATAATAATAATAATAATAATAATAATAATAATAATAATAATAATAATTCACACATATAGGTAACTATATTTGCTAATTTTCTTTCAAGGGATATGAATCAGAAACTCAGAGATGACAAGGACGCTATTGAGGCTGCGCATGAAGCGGTAAGTCCTGTTAAAACAGGTTTAACTTTTTTAAATACTTGGTAAACCAGTAACTAACACTGTTGGATTTACAGGAGTTAACTTGAGCTTGGGTTGTATTTTGTCAACTAAGAATACTTGCACATTTATCCATTCACTTACTTTATAATTTTCTTGTAATGGATTGTAGAGAATTATATTTACAGATCCACGTTCGACGTGTCTTTACTATGAACATGAAACTTAATTTCTGCTTTTCCTAATTTCTTGTAAATGATTTATGATTAAAAACCTAACATCGCATTTTCTGTTGTCATGCATATTGGCCTGGCCATATCCATTGCATTTTTCATTATTTCAACCTTAGATAGAAACAAGACTTGCAAATGTGTCAAACGTGTTCTCGTCAAACTGGTATAATGTAAAAGATAAGGATAATTTCCAGCTGCCATAGATTTCAAATGCTAACGTTTCCAGCATTACTAAGGGTTCGTTATTGTAATCTCACGGGTTCCCAGGCCCTTATGCTTCGCGCTCGTCTGTGAGAGGCAAAGGGTTCCTAGTTACTCGGTTGGTAATGCTCGAATCCTCAGCTTTGGAACAGTTTCAATGCGGTGGTTAATTAACCTTATCACATGGAAGCAGGTAACTGTCCGCCAACTGACATTACAAAGGAGATTCTTTAGAAACTAACCCCGTATTTTTAAAACATATTTTTTTCTTTTTATGAATGAATTCGTAAACTAATAAACTAGTCTTACCAGCCCCTGTTTGAATGGTGTCCTGTGCTTATCTCATGACTGTATCAGTTGTCAAATAGCTTTACTCTTAGTAAAGTATAAGGATATTTTAATAGTTGATTAAAAGAAATAGAATAAAGTACCAAAACAAACAAAGGCGAAGAATGTTCTAGTATTTTTCAAGCGTATTTATTTCATTTTATTCTGTTTAGAAAGCCTTTAGTAAGACAAATTTGATAACCGATAAAGTGAATATAAAAGCACAGATCACCAATCAAACAAAGGCTGGTATGCCTGTGCTAATGATAATTCCTTTTAACTGACTGACTTGTTTTTGCCAATGCTTACTGCGCATGTGCCGGATACACCTCTGGACTCTCCTCAGATGTTAATGGCTGTACGTATTTGCTCATTTTTTTGTTTTGTTTGTGTTTTGTTTATTTCTTTGCTTCCAGCTTAACCCAATAATTTCCTGGCATCAAAAACTCACTTTGAACAAAAAAGTAAAGCCAAAATCAATTCAAAAGTCAAACATAGTAAGGGATAACAATGAATTTGACATAAAGTGAAAATGTTTTTTTTTTTAATATTGAATTCCGACGTAATTCTCTTTAAACCAAATAATGGCCATTTGTGCAGCTTTTTGTCTATCGATTTTACCCATTTATTATAATTTTTCTACCACATAATACATTCTCCTGTCATCACACAACTCTTCTGTTCTGAGAAGGGAGGGTTGTATGATGTCATAACCTTGCTCACTAAACTGATAACTGGCATGAGGCAAAAATACACTTTTTCAAGGGGCAATGTCGCCTATTTTTAGTTATCACTTTGAAAAGGCAAAAACATATTTGTATCACTACAGACCTAAAAATAATGGTCCAGTTTTGTTAATAATTATTCCAGGAGTGCATAAAACTTGTCTTGGATTGCGGATGGCCAGGATGGAAATGGATTGCAACTGGCCAGTTTTTTCAAGTTCTCTCCGCGTGTCTTCAAAAAAATTTCTGAAAACTGATCATGGTTTGTACGTTCTTTCGAGTAACCGCTTGATATTTCCATTTCATTGTTCTAAATTCAATTTTGTTTATAAATAATGGTAGTTGGTCTATATTCAGTTTAGTTTTGATGAAAACGCAACAAAATCCGTGTGACATTACCCCTTGAACATAACCATAAAAAAAAAATTTACACTCAAAAAAATTAACCCCATAAAGCCAGGGTTTTAATAAATTTTAATTTATTTTGTAATCTACTAAAAGCTCTGCGTTTAATAACCTTTAATGGCCTAAACGTTATTGAAATATAATATTACTTCATATTAAACTGTCCTTCGTTTTTTGGCAAAGTGCAATTAAACCTGAATCATAATTTAAAATAAATTATCTAATAAGTGCTACTTATTAAACAGAAAAAGGAGCGAGGACACGGTAGTCTCAGTGATGAGATTGAGGAAGCCGAGGTAAGAAATATGAAAAATCTTTAAAATGATAATACTTTTGTTCTTAAAAAAACGCTAAAGAAATGGATTTTCATGCATATACGGCTAGTATATAGTTCATGTACAAATTTAAGTTAAAAATAAATTAAAAAAAAAACCGCAAAAAAATTCCCTAATGCTGTTTTAATGCTGCAGTAATCCTACCATTGTAACGCTCAAAGATTAAACGATTTTAAAATCTGTTAATTACTGACGTAATAAAACGGCATAAAACGTATGGAATAAAAGAGTAAAGGACAACTGAATTGTTTTGAGTTCCTTTGCAAATGAAAACATACTCTTCAACCGTACTTTTTATATTCTCTCTTATTTCTTTTTTTCTGGAATCTTTTATACTTTTTTCCCCGTACGTATTTTTAATCACATTGTTAGTAAAGTTTTGTTTGTTGTTGTTGTTGTTGTTGTTTTTAGTAAACTGGTTTCCAACCTTCACTGGAATGACCAGACTTAAGGATTTCATCCACAGACTCGGAAGTTAAAAAAACATCTTGTTGATCATTAATAATGAATATTACCTCAGAAGAGAACGTCTTCGCAGCTTTCATTGGAGTGGTCAGAGCTTGGGATTTCATCCACACACTAAAAAGTTAAAACCACCCTGTATAGCGTAAGAAACATTACCACAGCAAAGTACTGCTCAGTAGGTTTATTTGAATGATCACAGAGTAGGATTTCATCCACAAACTCAAAAGTTAGAGCCACCTTGTACAGCGTAATAAACATTACCACAGGAAAGTACTGCTCAATTGCGTTCATTTGAATTGTCACCGACGTTTACTTAATTCAGCGTAATAAGCAGTATCACAGGAAAGTACTATTCGGTACTATCCAGCAGCTTTCATTTTTCACCCTTTAGGTTTTCATCCACAGATGTCAGAATTAATCACATGACTCACGATTTGACTCCGGTTTGGGGGGGGGGGGGGGGGGGGAGTACAATGCCACGGCTATCGTCTCTTATTTAGTTGCTTTTCATTACCACATGTTTGCAGAAAAAGACAAAAGTGCCGCGACAAGGCTCGCAGATGTCCAAGTATGTAAAGAAAAGACGAGCCCCCGCTCCCGGGGATACATGGGGTAACCAGGGAACAGCGGAATCCCTCAGCGGAGATGACGTTGATGGACCTGACGATAGAAGGTTTGTTGGATATAAAGGATTTATTTTGAAGAGCGAGGTTGATGTGGGGGGGGGGGGGGGGGGAGGTGGGGGACGAAGACAGTGGGGACGAAGCCAAAGAAGTTTTCGGCCGTCTCGAATTTTCTTCGCGCACATTATTTGCCCACTCCTCTTCCGTCTCGGGTCTTCGCGAAAATGGTTAACTATTTTTTCTATGGAAGGAAAGATGTTTATGGTAACAATGTTGGGTAGGTATTAAAGGAGGTATAGGTAGGTGAAAATATGGAGAACCAGGAGGGATATGGGAGCTGGAGGTTACCGCAAAGCCCTGTTACAGGTAAAAACATGGGAAACCAGGGGAGGGGGGGGGGGAGGAGCGATAGGGGGGCTGGAGCTTAACAACAAGCTCTGTTACAGGTGAAAATATGGAGAACCAGGGGGAGGGGGATAGGTGAACTGGAGCTAGGCAGCAACCTGTTACAAGTGAAAATATAAAGAACCAGGGGGTATGGGGCTGAAGCTTAACAACAAGCTCTGTTACGGGTGGAAATATACAACCTCGTTCCCAGGGTCTCTCATCTTCCCGCCCCCTGGAGCGAGAGAAGAGAGACCCTGGTTAACTCTGGTCACGTGCGTCCCAAAATCTGGGATGTAACAAATAAAAAATTTGAGGGAGGGGCGGCAAAGTGTGAAATTTGTTCGCTCTAGCCAGAGCGCTCTAGCAGAGCATTGCAAATCAAAACAAATCCGAAAAGCGTTCGGCGGCTTCCGATATAATGTGAAGCGGCGGTTATCCGCAGACTTCAAAACATATCCACATCGACTGGTTTTGAGAGTGCAAGTTGCTTTAGGATCTGTAAATTAACAGTTGGGAAATTGTCACGGCGCTTGAAGATTTGTCGGCAGTATTAAAAGCTAATTTTGGACTCGCTACACAATTACAGTCCAATTTTATTACTGGACGCCGCCGCTAAGCTCGGTCTCGGCAGAAAATGCTTTTGATTTTATATGGCATTGTTTCGAACTGGGATGAATTATCGCTACATACTATTCAGCACGCGATCTTCAAGCTTCATTCGACAGGCACATTAAATTCACAGTCGCCGTCTGTTCTCGGACGATGGCGAAGTGGAAAAATATTTTGACATGCAGATCGACTTTACACTTTTATAACAGGAAACGAGGTAGAGAAGATAATGATAGCTTTTATTCTTCATAGGCGAGGCATGTTGTTTTGTTCAACATTCACCAGTTCCAGTCGTTTGAATGTCTATACAAGATCTTTACGTTTTATTGTTTCATTATACGCTTGTAAATTTATTGAACGATAACCATTTTAATCCTTGCGCATATAAATTCATTCGCTTTTGTTTGAATCGTTTGATTGAACCTTTTCCGGACATCAACGGACTGGCGCACAGCACGAGCCACTGTGAAGAAAACGAGACAAAGTTACAAACACTGTCGACCCCTCCTTAGGAATATAATTGTCCAAGAGGCACGTGACCAGAGTTGACCAGGGTCTCTCTTCTCTCGCTCCAGGGGGCGGGAAGATGAGAGACCCTGGGAACGAGGTTGGGAAATATAAAGAACCCGAGGGGGAGGGGGGGGGGGGGATGGAGCTTAACAACAAGCTCTGTTACAGGTGAAAATATAAAGAACCAGAGGGGACAGAGGGGCTGGAGCTTAACAACAAGCTCTGTTACAAGTGAAAATATAGGTTGTTTACCATTTACCCAAAAATTCCGGAAATTTCGGTCAGAATGTAAATGGTAAGACAATTTTGGCTCGACCGACCGGAAAATTTCCGAAATAAACGGAACGTCTTGAAAGGTAGTCAAAAATTCCCAACCGAAATGTGTGTACCATTTGCTTTTATCTATTCACCAGTTCCAGACCCTGCAACAGTTTTGATGGGTTACTCAACTCGTTTCTGGTGTCAATGGTAATCTCAAACCGTGGACCAACCGGTTTTCCCTTGTAAACGTTGGTTGTTTACCATTTACCCAAAAATTCCGGAAATTTCGGTCAGAATGTAAATGGTAAGACAATTTTGGCTCGACCGACCGGAAAATTTCCGAAATAAGCGGAACGTCTTGAAAGGTAGTCCAAAATTCCCAACCGAAATTTCCGAACGGAAATGTGTGTACCATTTGCTTTTATCTACCAGTTCCAGACCCTGCGCCAGTTTTGATGCATAAGCGTGGTTACTCAGCTTGTTTCTGGTGTCAAATGGTAAATGGTACACGCCAATCTCAAACGGAATTTCTGGTTCTGGAGTTTTGCTTACCATTTACACATACCGTGGACCAACTGGTTTTCCCGTGTAAATGGTAAACAACCATAAAGAACCAGAAGGGATAGGGGGGCTGGAGCTTAACAACAAGCTCTCTTACGGGTGAAAATATAGAGAGCCAGAGGGGGAAGGGGGGATAGGGGGCTGGAGATTTACAACAAGATTTGTTACACACGATGTAGAAGCGAGGCTTTTTAGTTACTGTAATAACTTTACGATGTTTTTAAGTTGTCTCAATAACAAAACGGAATAACGAGCCAGCCTTTTAACGAAGATATTTTCCATATAATTTGTATTTAAGATAAACGAGCCCTAAGGAAAAAAATATTCTTTAGGAAACGTTAAAATCTATGATAAAATCTATGGTAAAAGAAAAACCCAAAAAGTAAAGTTCAAACGATTATCACCGACATTGAAAAAATAAGTAGGGAAATGAAAATAAAAATAGTTTTGTTTGAGTTGTCACACACACTTTTTAAAATTTCCTTCTATAGCTTCTCATAATTAAATGTTTGACGCAGTATTACGTAAAAACCTAATTTAGGGGAAAAATGATAAATATAAATCGTTGTCCAAATATTTGAGTCTTAAACTTACTTTAAACCTGTTTTAAACGTGGATTAAACTTGTCTTAAACATGCTTTAAACCTGTTCAGTTCAAGTGAGGGTGTACGAGCCAGACGACGTTCTAAACGGCGCGACATGAAGAAACAAGGTTCCGTCATGTATTCCTATTTTGGCTCAAACAGTAGTCAAGGGTAAGTAAATATGATCAGCAGCTTATTTCTCCTTACGAGATTGTTACATGTTAAAAAGGCAAGTAATGAGAGTAACGAAAATAATCTTGAAGAGGAAACTGTCTTGTTGATCTACCTAACGTCAAAAAGAATGCAATGTTTTATTTAGTAAGTCTAAAAAAAAACTAAATTTCTGATTACTATAACTAATAATCAATGGTTTATATGAGTCTCTGGCTGAATAAACTTCCTTCTTTGATTTTTAATGGAACATCGCGATCTCATTCAAGATGTGTAGTAATGTTTCATAAACGTAAATCAGAGATTTACTGAAAGTCCTGAAAGCACGCCAAGTACATTGATTTCTTCATCCGTTAATTAAACGTGAAAATCTGATATTAGGTCTGTCTCTTTAAATAAGACGCCAGGCTTGTTTAATTGAGCATTATTTAGGTAGTTTAATCACTCTTTCCAACCCTCAGCTACAATAAATTCCTGCAATTTTGCAGTTTTAGTGACTTAACGACCTTTCAACCTTTTAAAACAATCACGCGCGTTGGTTGACTTTCAAAGTGACTATGAAGCCGTGCTCAGAACTGAAGAATTTATTTTTTTTTTCTTGTTGTTTTTAGGTCTGTGTCCCTACCAAACTCTATACAAGAAGAAGCTGAATTTGACGGCGATCCAACACTGGAACTTATATCAGACGAGAAAGCACAAGAAATGGAACGACCTGCTTGGGCTAAAAAAATAATTTCCTGTGTGCAACCCAAAGGTAGGCAGTTTCCTTCCTTTGCTCCTATCAGCAACAATTATCATGAATTATGCCAAGTTAAAAATATTATAAAAGTTTCAAACTTCGTTTTCGTGGATGTAGATGTAGATTGAATTTAAGGTTAACACAGCGGAGAGAGCTTGGTTTTTGTCAACTCAACAGCTTGAAAGTTATTGAACAACAGGACTTGATCTTTTTTTTTAGAAATTGTCGAGGACGAAGAAAATCAGTTGAAGGCAAGTGATGAAGAACTTGAAGAAGACGTGTTCAGGAGAAGAAAAGTTGAGTTGATATCAGGCACAGGTGAGTTAAAATCTGAGATTAATCGCTGGCTTCGTTCAATCAGTACAAACCCAAGATAAACACGTCCGCAACAGTCATGGTTGCATTTTTATGATTACCGCCGTAAATTTACATCGACTAAGAGCAGTTACGCTAGCTTTTAACGCGATCAAAAACCAGTTTTTACAGTCTAGAGATGATGTAGTAATAAGAACGCTCGTCTCTCACCAGTGTGGCTCAGGTTCGAATTCCGGATTCTCAGAATCATATGTTGGCTGGGTTTGTCGTTGGTTCTCCTCCTTGCTCCGAGGGTGTTTTTCTCCTGGTCCTCCAATTTCTTCCCTCTTCTCAAAAGCCGACTTTTATGAATTTCAGTTCGTGTAATAGGTAAATGCATCCTGAGTAAGAGGGGTTCTCTCGTGGCGCACTTTCATGAGAAGTCGGGGCCGACCGAAGGCCGACCGACCGGCCGAAGCCCGACAACGATCGGCGAAGATATAAGAGACGTGTAATATGAGAGAATTGAGAGCGCGAGAATATCCTCTGTCACCCAGGGTATGGCAAGTATCACCTTAGTTAAAAAAGGACCTCCGTGAATCGCTGTCGGCTTTTTTTATGATAATAAATATGAGAAAATCGAAACCGAAACACATTTTAGTGGCATAAACAGAACTGAAGTGGATGGAGAGGGAAATACACGTGGGGGCAAAGCGCGGAGGTTTTTTAAAAATTAACATTTTTCTCTGCTGTTCTCGCTTGCAACGTGAGCTCTTGATGTTGTACTCTTTTGATGAGGTAAATATGTATGTTTAGCACGTGGCAGATTAAAAGAAGTTAGAGAAGAATCCGACATGTCGTTATCTGAGGACTTCAGTGACGAAAATGGCAGTGCATCGGATAATAGACCTTCTTCACCGCGCGCAGCGCCTGTTGGGAAGGACAACGAAATGTGCCGCACAGTATCAGTAAGTTGAATTGAATATTCTTTCTTCCTAGCATAGCTCTTTAAAATTTGTAGTTCGGAGATGGTCAAATTGTGCGCTCATTGTCGTGATTGGCGAAACACTCAAGATGTGCCTGCTACAGCGACAGCCATCGCCAGCGATGGGCGGGCAAACGCTCAGTATTTTATCGCGAAATGTTTATCCGCCTTCTTCCATACGTTTTAAAGGGGAAGTATCACGGGAATTTTGATGTTTTTTTGGTCAAAGCCCTTTCACAACACTTGAACTTATTTATAAAATAATCAGTGCTAAAACACCAACAGAGTGAAATCAACCAATTCTTGAATGAGGAACAAATTATAGTCTGTTCTAGTCCATTTGGAGACGAAAATGTGGCAACTTGAAAAAAAAAAATTAGGCTTATGTTTTTCAAGTTGCAATTAATTGAGACCCAGTCCTTCAATGACTAGAGACACTCATCCACAGTTTTGATATATTTTGTGATAATTTATCACACCACTGGAGCTTTTTTTTCGGTTTCTGATCATACAATAACATTTTTTGCTTTTTAAAATGACACCAAATCCCCTTGATACTTCCTCTTTAAGAATGCAGCATGGCGGTAAAAATTTCCCATACGAATGAATTTTAGCATTCTAGCACTTGTTTAGTCGCCATCTTCCCTACGTTTTTGGAATCCAACATGGCGGCTAAACACTCCCAAACGAATTCTAGCATTGTAGCACTTGCGCGCCCCTAGAAAACTCCTGCATTGCAGGCTATCGTAATCGTTATCAGTCAGAGAGCGGGTTTGATCCCAGGTCTCCGGGCTACGAGCCAGCGTCTCTGATCACGCGGCTGAATTGCGCCGCGCAAGAATCGCCTTCTTTATAATTCAAGGGTGAAACAGATTTCAACTGTTATAAAACACTTATGCAACAGTGCCACACTTTAATATGCGTTATTTATCATGCACCCCACAGCAAGACATGAGTGAAGCTGGTGTGTCCGCCGTTAGTGAAGTTTCCACGCCAGAGAGGGTGTTCAAAGTGGTTTTTGTCGGCGACTCGGGTGTTGGAAAATCAAGTTTTATTCACCGGTTTTGTCACGATGCATGGAAACCTTCATTTACTGCAACGATAGGTAAATAAAGTATTTTAATAGCGTGAAATTCAGTTTGTGTCATCTTTCGAAATCCCTTTTTAGAATAGGTCCTAAATCTTACCCCATATCACTCCTGCTATTAATATCAATTGTTTCTTATAATACCAGGTGTCGACTTTCAAATAAAAACCATGAATTTAGACGGCAGATGTATTGCTCTGCAGCTCTGGGACACCGCTGGCCAGGAAAGGTAATGATAGTGTTCATTGAAGGTCTCTCTCAGGGCTTTCTCCGCTTTCCAAATGGCGGGCGGGCGTAGAAACCCTTGAACAAGGCTGACCATATACTCCAAGAATAGTGGAGTATTTTGTCACACGATAAAATGGCGTTTTCGGAGGTTATTTGCGGCGATTGGCAGCCGTGTTTGTTTTCTGGTAATCCAAAACTGTTGTTAGAACGAAACGAAGACATTTCACCATGTTTTACGCGATAAAACACACCAGGAGATTTTTTGGAGTATTATGCATGCCCCGCCCCCACCGCCGCCCCTGCCCCCGCCCCTGCCCCGCCTTTCCGAAAGCGGAGACGGTCCTTTTGTGTCAGAATTCCTTTTAGAGAAGATGGGTTAAATTGCCTGTGTTGCATTTTACACATGTAGATTCCGAAGCATTACGAAGCAATACTTCAGAAAGGCAGACGGTGTTATCGTATTTTATGATGTTACCATGGAAACATCATTTTTGAACATCAAGAACTGGATGATAAGTGTGGAGGTAAGTAGTAACTCCCAAGAGTGCCAAAATTCAACATTCAAGAAGAATCCCAAATTTCATTTTGTAAAAAACAAATGGTACCACGCGAAAGTACTGCTAAAGAGGTTTCATTTGAATGGTCACACCATAGGATTTCATCGACAGACTCACAAGTTAGAACAACATTTCATTATTGACTCTGGGAGTGAAAGAGTAAAGCAACAAAGAATGTCTTCTTCATTTGGTTTACTGTTCTCTCCAGCGTTTGCTCTTGTTATAGCCGGACAACTCTCAATCGTTTGTGGCTGTCATTTCTAGAAAGGATTAACTTATACATGTTTGTTTTGTTTTATTTTTTTTCAGGAAGGAACTGATGATGGAACGGCGATCATGATCGTTGGCAACAAGACTGATCTTCTCGAGGAAGACAGCGAGCGGCCAGTTAAGACTCAAGATGGAAAGAAATTAGCCGAGGTATACAGAACTTGCGACCTTGATAGTGTTATTGGTTTCTTCGTGGCTTATTATCCAATAAGGCTACCACAGTTTAACCACCTAGTGTTATTTCAGTACTAGTATCTCCCTCTATTTTGCCGCCGTTTGTTTGTTCACCTCATAGATCAGACCATCCAGAGCCTCGAAGAATAGATTTACTTGAGTGATTGAATGGTTTATTGATTGATTGATTGATTGATTAATTGAGTGTTTGACTATTGGTTTATAGGAATACAAAGCCATGTATACAGAAACAAGCGCTAAAACAGGTTACAATATCCAAGAATCGATGGCAGAATTCTCCAAGTAAGTGGACTGAACTTGGGCCTGATTGATAAAGCTATCCACCGGATAAATCACCATCGCGCGCGTTTGCCTTCGTTAGCCCAAACTAATGAAATTGCTTTCTTTCAGTTCGTTTGTTGTTTTGGTTATATTTCACGCGTAACCATTTCAAGGTCAGACGAAAATCGCTCTATAACGAACGTAGCCTGTTATGTTATTTTGGCTTTGATCGATGTAGTTTCGGCTTTTACTTCGTTTACCGGACACACGATAAAATAGTATTTTTTTTTTCGTCCATTGTTTTTGGTTCGTAGAATTTTGATGAAGTATTGCAGGGGCGTAGCTAGGGGGTCCTAGAGTGTCCGTGATCCCCCCAGTGTGAGGTAATTTTAGTAAAACACAGCGTGGATGTCAACATGATAATCTGGTAAGTACCCTTGGTGTGAGACACAGTGTGACCCCCCCCACATTCCCCCCCCCCCTTTTGAAAAATCTTAGCTACGCCCCTGTATTGTTTCTTGTTTCAATTCTGTTCCTTTTGTTTAGGTCATCTGTCAGTCCGGTACACGAAGTAAAGGCCGTAGTTTCATAATATTTCAATTTAAACTGACCATAAAGTTTGAGGAGGGCTTATTGTTTTTGTAGTTATTTTCGGCCAGAGTTGAACTAATCCTTTCACCGTATTCATCTTTAGAATGTTACAAGTTCGAGAAGATGAATTAATGCAGAGTGTACTGAATCTTGTAAACGAACAACCCAACAAAAAGAAATGCTGCAAGTAATATCATGCGAGGTTACCGGGTAAGTGTTACTAACATTTTTCAAAAGGTTCATGAATGTGTTAGTCTCTTTACAGATCTGGAACATTTCATTTTAGAAAAGTAAACAGACAACTTCTATCACGAACGCTGCAAAAACCCTTCCACACTTTTATGTGAAACAATGCATCCTCCGGGTAGACCTGGATGAAAATTGGCCCAATTGTCTCAAGTTACAATCCATTTCCACACATCCGTCCCCTCCCCTCCCCTCAAGAAAAGGAAGGGAGGCTGTACACTGTTTGAGGCTATACGGAAGAGCTTCATTCATGTCATGGTACACGTGCCACACGAACGAGCAGCGCGCTACGAAAGCGGCGCGCGTACCAAGAGGCCTACATGTCTTGGTAAATAAATGACGTACCAAAAGGAATGCTGATAGGCCCTAATGAGTAAGTAAATGTATTGAGCGATTAGAATGTACGCGGCGTGACATTTATGCATCTTGGTTTTCGAATGAAACGTGCGGATGTAGTCAAAGCCTTATTTAGAATAAAGCTCATCCGTTTTAGCAAGAGAAATAAAATGATACACAGTATTTGATTTACCGAGGGTACTGGAATTTAATTTTTTTTCTACAGGCTCCAGATCAAGAATGAACCCGGAACCGAACAAACTCCTCGACAAGGCCTCAATTACAGGCTCCTCCTCTGCTGTGTGATGCTTTCGAATAATAAACTTCCCAGAAGATATTTTTTATTGAAGACGATTATGGATTTTTTATCGAAATCATTTCATGGTTTTGAGGAAAGAGACAAGATAGAACTGTGGACAAATTCTAAGAGAGTAAAAATACAGTCCTAGTCAGTCAGCGGTTACTTTTTGTGAAGTTCCGCATTGCCGGGATGGTCAGTTCGTTTATTTCCACTTCAAGTCGTATAAAAACTGGATCTGGGAGAGTTTTGATCCAGAAAAATGAGATAATTTTGTTTTGCCTTTTTATGAAGACCAACGAGAACCGCTGTGACCTGCCATGACCTCACAAATCGGTAACAGAGTGAAGTACTGCTCCATGGCTTTCATTGGAATTCTAATTCATAGAAGAAAAAAGTTTGACTTCATAATTGACTGGGTTAGAAGCTCGTCCCGCTTTGCGTGTCTGTCACTTTCAAGAGCGACCTCCCTGCCGTCCGTCGGGATAGGGGTGCGCGGGAGAAGGCAAACATCCAGTCATTTGACTATTTCTCCCCGCTTTCTGGGGGCAGACGTTTTAGTGGTCAGACAAGCAATTTTAAGTTACGTGCATGTATGGCCGAGATGTTTTGTAGTGCGCATTGACTGACTCCTTAATGGTGAGATTATGATGATACCCAGCGTTCTAGCCACGTTGGTTAAATTCCCCACTATGGAGAGACAACTTTGAGTCAAATGCCCGGGGTAGATCGCGTTTGGAATGTTGACTGATATACAGTGATGATTAGGTATATCTCAACTAACTGAAAGTTATGTTGAACATGGTTTACTGGTCGTATTTAAAAATGTTTTCTATTTAAGGTACTTTGAGGTGAAAGCCAGTTCATTACGAGTGGGGTTTAGGTCATATTTGGTAATGGGAGGGGGGTGGGGAGGGGGGAGGGGGGAGGGGGAGATTATATGACTCGTCGTTATTCATTTGTCATGTATCTATATAACAAAATTTTCAAAAATTCTCCAGCAGCACTTAATGGGACAGTTGCGTAAATCGGTTTGAAAACCAAAATATATATTGCAGGTTCCATATCATTTCGTGTCTCATGAGCTTTTTTGACCAATTACATACTCTAATTAAAACGAGAACTTATTCATTGTGAATATCCGACAGTTTATTTAGTTTCCTTAATTCGGAACTTTTATGCAGACACTCGCGTGAAAACCGACGTTTTTACCCCTGAAAGGATCGTAAAATGAACGCGAGCCTTAATAATAAATCATGAATAACAGTAAAGGTATTCATCGGCGTTTAATTCGCTAATATCAAATATATATCAAGCTTTAATAGCCCCATTGGCAAAAAGAAAAGGAAAAAAAAAATTGTTCGCCATGTAACAAGCAAGTTTGTATAATGAGACTTTTGTGTGGTTTCCATGAAAAATAACGACTGGATGTAGAAACATGGAGATGTTTGTAAGATTCTTAAGTGTAAAAAAAAAATAATTTATTCCTTCCAGTTCGCGTGTACTGTGATACGGTTTGCCAAACGCGTATTTTCGATTTTTAGCAATGTCTACATTTTCTTATTGATATAGGAGGAAAATAATAAAAGTATTTTAAATATCAGTTTTCGTGTGATCATTAAAGTGTCCCTAACCCCAAAATTGTTTTTTTTTTTCGCTTAATCAACTCTATGTACGTTGAAAAGTTGAATAGTTAAATATTTTTTAACGTTGCGTTAGTGAATTATAGAGTTTTGAATTTACAAAATGTTAATAAGATGACGTCAAATCAAGATTCGTTTATTATGCAACTACTTGTTTCCACCTCCAAGTAATATTATTTTTACAAATCGATTGACTATTAACAGTTTTTATTTAGTATTTCTCAAATTGATTATCCTTAAGCTGTAAACTGCTTATTGTAAATTGAAGTAGAAATAATGGTAAAGTATTGATTTGACGTCATCTATTTAGCATTTTGTAAATTCAAATCTCTATAACTCACTAACGTGACGTTAAAATCAAAAAACATATTTCACTATTCGACTTCTCAACGCACATTGAGTTGATTAAAGGAAAATTAGGTAAGATGAAACATTCCGACGTGCGAGATGATGTTTACCGAGAACGGTATTCGTCCTTTCTACCGAGTCCTTTCTACAGACAAATAAATTTCCACATCGGAGACCAGTTCTCATTTGTGTATCAAAATTCTAATTATTTGCTGTGTTCATGTGACATTGTAACATCTGGCGCTGCTTTTAGCTCTTTTCAGTATAATAGCAGTTTCTTCCTCGACCTGGCTGGAATTGAAGACAAAGATTTTATCCGTTCACCGTGTAATTTCTCTAGTATTTTTTTTTTTTTTAATTCAATGGCTTGAAGAAACGAAATGCTTGTTTTTTGGACCCGCAGTAGTTACCAGACTGTGCCGCCAATCTTGTTACATGTAATAAACTAGAAATACGTGTCTCGCAGAACCTCGCGAAGCTCGGGGGAGGATGCACTGCAAAATTTTAGCGATGTGGGCCTTTTTGAAGTTTGTGAGTGCTATCTCCCAAAATTAACCTGTTCCCTTTACATACTTCTGTAGCTGTTGTTCTATGTACTGTGTATCAAATAATTGCTAATTCAATTCACTATTCGCTTGAATGGTTGAGATTGCAGGAGTTAATAGGATACAGGTCATAAGAATTACGAAATTGATTACAAAAGTTAAACATGAATATTCAAGATGAAGCAACATATTCTTTGCAAATATCATAAGCAATGTATGCGAGAAAATCAATAATGATCAATTTACAGCATGTACTAAGACAATAGTTTCCAGTGTTTGAGTACTAATTTTTTATATTAAAAAATATCCTCTTATGATCTGCGTGTCAGTTGTTCAGCTACTTGAAATCTTTTTTTTTTTTTTTTTTTTGCAAAAGGTAGATTAAAGAATAATTTATGGAGGGTTGTATATAAGCTTAAGATTGCTTGCCTTTAAATGTAGGTTGTTTCAATTGAAGAGCATTAAAGAGCGGATTAAAGTGCGATGATTTGAGCTAGATTTCTTAATCGTTCTTCTTCTTTGAGCCTTTCCTGTAATCAGTGTTTGCTCTCGTTGCGTCTATAAACAGAATCATTTTGTCTAACACTTCCAGTCGGTGTCGCCTCTTCTGATCGGTTTCGTTCAGAATTCTAATGGAGGCATTTGGTCAGGCTGTTCGAAGTCTTTGTAATCGATGCTGTCGTTGTTTCTTCGTTGCTCGATCGCGTTGAATTTCAAGTCGCCATTCTCGCTCCAGCGGAGTTTCGGTGGTTAATCTTGTCGAGAAAGGATTTCAAGCCACTTGTTCAATCCAGCGTTGTTGTATTTGCTGTTCTTTCTCATTTGCATCAGAAATTGGTCGTGTTTCACCGAGAGCAGGGGGGTTGGAAGCCTATCCCATGATGCAATGCAACGAGTTACCGGCGACATTTGAAGCGCATAAACAAACTTTTTGTGAAATCTCATATTTCGGTGATTTTGCCGGTAGTCTCATTTTATGGTTTTGATTATGGGAGACTTGGGAATCAGATAATATAGTTCGTTGGTAACAGAAAAGAACTACAATGCAAGAATTTCATTTATATTTCTAAGTTTAATCCTCGTTTCTCGTCCTTAGAAAATATCATTTTCCGCTCGCAGGAAAATGGCGATCATCCCCGAAAATACCAGGAAAGTGCAGTTGTACCTCCTTCTTAATCGAAGCATCACTAGCACTTTAAAATTAATAACGTATTCCTTAATATCATAACGACTTAAAACATCAGATCCCTCCAGATCCCTCCAGGTTTTTCAAGTTGAATAAAACCATCAAAGTGTGGGACTTTCAGTCAATGCTTTGAATTGACGGCGAGCTGATTTAGGAAATTCGCGCACGTTTGCAGAGTTGAATATGAAAATTCTTTGAGGAATAAAACGAATTTAGACCGAAGCAAGTTCAAATAAATGAGTATAAAAAGGGTTACATTGTATTTCCAAAAGCCGTCTTGAACAAAGGTTATAGCGGAAAAAATCTTGGAAAATGCATCAGTGCTGAAAGCTCAAATCAGTACAAAACACGCAGCAAAATTAAATATATGCGCGCGCTATATCGCGCGCTATATCGCGCGTACAAGCTAGCTGTACGCGTCAGTTACAGTTTTTCCTGTCGTTGACATCAAAACTACTGTGTCTAGCTAAAACCGTGGATAAAACAAATAGCTATTAAGAGAAGAACTTTTTTCCCAAAGGTTTTCAGTTTTTTAGAGCACTTATTTGGTTAACACAGTGCAAGAGTGTCGTCATATGCGTGGACAAGCAGTTGGATGCTTACGCGTTCAAGCGCGCGCAAATTTCGTTTGTCGTGTCATCCTTCAAACAAATTTTCGAAAGCATGTATCTGTTCGTTGCAAGATAAGTTTTCTTGACATTGCAAATCCTGACAAAAGAAGACCGACAGACAAGAGGCCTTGAAAAGGGTGTCTTGACAGCCACTGGTTGCGGCCGCACTTGGTGAGTTAACTGGGTTATTTTTTTAGTAACCCGGTTAAAATAACCCGGTTAAAATAACTCGGTGAAAAGTAAAATAACCGAGTTTATTTTTCTGAGCGGTCGCGCTTCAGAAGGTTGAACTTTGAACGTGAGAGATCATGTTAAAATTTGCTAACGAGAGCTGCACAAAACAATACGATTAATGAGCGAAAACAATGCCTCTGCACGTGCATTTTACATATTGTTATTCCCTGCAAAACAACATCGTCAAATGATCAAATTATAGGTTTTGTGGAGAACATAAACACACGACGGTTTTCCTTTCTCTATTTGAAATTGAAAGTCGTCCCTATGAAGGTCTACGAATTCAACAGGAAGCCAAAAATTACCGCTTAAGCGAAGATGATTGACAGATCGGGAAAGTTAACCTCCACTAAACTACCTAGCGAGGTGGTTTAAATAAACCTAACCCGGTTAAAAAAATCTTTTGTTCTTTAATTAATTTCCATGGGAACCGCTAACACGGTTAAAATTCGGTGAACGCCAAAAATACGCGACCGCATCAGGAATTTTGTTAACCCAGTTAATTTTAATTAATTAATTGCAAATAACCGGGTTAACTACTCTAGTGCGGCCGCAGCCACTGCTTGCCTCGGCGATCACTGGCAAATGCAAGGTCACGTGATGAGACATTATGGGATAGGCTTCCAGCCGCCATGAATAAACATGAGAGCGCGCCATTGTCAGCGGTCGCGATTTTTGTTGCTAGGCAACTGCACGACATCTTCAGTATATATATATATATATATATATATATATATATATATATATATATATATATATATATATATATATATATATATATACACCCTTTTGCAAAGATATTGACACCTCAAAATATATATAAATATATATTCGTCCTTTGTGTTTGTATCGTATACGTGACGATAGGCGGCAAACAGTTCTCGAGGTGGGTACAGTAGAGTTTGTAAAATGCTACTGTACCCACCTTAAAAACTATTTGCCGCCTGTCATCACGTATGTCTGTCTGATTTTGAGAAAAGGTACCTCACCAAAAGTGAAAATTGAAGGTTTCAGAGGCAAATCCCTTGCATTACTCCTAACACGAGGTACACAATAAATAAGTCAATAAAAACATTAATACAGTTTACACCACCTCAAGGCTATTCGTATTCAACAGATTTAAGCCTATATTAAGCGCAATTCTGGTTTTGTATGAAGAAGAATTAATAAACCTCTCTCACCTGTATATTTGGGAGCTGTTTTATGCTGCGTTTTTCTGGCAAACCGAAGGCTTTTGGGCCAAGGTAAACTGTGGTGGCTGTTGATCCGATTCCCACGTAGCGTTAGGCGCGTACTTCATTTCCTGACATCGTGTTAGAGTGGTCAGGCAACTCTTTAAAAATGCAACTGATTTTTGAGAAGGCACCGGGTGCCATTTTGTTTGTTGACAAGAGCCTTGCTGGGTCAGCGGTGAACGCTATTTTGCCGTTTCAGCTTAACTGAATAGTGAGTGAGCCAGATCGCGCGGTGCCATGAAATAATAAACTACTGAGGTATAAGATGATTATTGTCAAGTCAATTTTCGGGCGATTTCCTGTATTTGTTTTAAAAAAGACGTAGAAATGAAAACACTAAAGACGATTCGAATTTTTTTTTCGGAGGAGTGATTAGTATAGTTCTCGGGCGCGCATTCAGTTTTCAATCACAGGGCCGTTTACGAAAATGCAGCAATGTTCAGTTCGTTTATTTCAAGAAAGGAATAAAAGGGATAGATTCCCTTTGTTTTGAATGCTAAGCAAGCTCCCAGAGTGAAATAATTCTAGCGCAGTTTAATTTCTTACGGCGGGCGTCGGGGTGTTTTCACTGACGTCACATCAAAATTCAGGAGCATTAAAAAGCAGTTTTAGATTCCGAAATGTTTATAGAATTGCAGAGTTTAACACTACACATCTAGGCCAATTTTGGAAGCGCAAGAGCAGCATTTTGTTCAAGAGTTTTTGGCGAACGAATATTAGGAGCCGCTATCTTAGTAACAGTTATTTCCGGTTTAAATATCACACTATTTTGAACAGCTCATCCCTTGTTGTTAAACCGTTACGCGTTTTATTAACGACCTTCAAGCGGTGCTCTTTTAATTTTACTCGATTTCATGGCCATCGCCACAGATAGCTAATTCCCCAATTAGTTTATTTTGCCCAGTAAATACCATTGACACTTCAATAATGGCGTGACCCAGCGGGAAGTCCTATTGTCTTCGCGCAGATTCCTGCGCTTAAACAATGGACCGCGTTGAAACTGGTACCCAGTATGGGGGATTCCCAGATAAGGTACGTGCAGAATGTTCACCAATAAAGATTCGGTTTTTGTTGATTTTGAAAGCTAAGCAAAAAAATCATACGTTTACTACACAAAGTTAGCTAATTTGTGGGCTAAAAACGAACGCCTTTCGTTAGAAGCCACATTGAAAAACAATTTTCAGGGCCCGAAGTCTCCGGGAGTTTCGAGAAACGCTTTGCTTTCAAGAGGGGCGATAACTTTGTTAGACAAGACCTTATTCCTTTGCACGAAGGACTTGAGACACCTGAGGAACCTAAACTCATTTAATTTTCTTGCGATTTTTCGCAGACACAGGGTGGCGCAGTGGTGAGAGCACTCACCCCCCACCAATGCGGCCCGTGTTCGATTCCCGGCCCGGCGTCATATGTGGGTTGAGTTTGTTGTTAATTGGTTCTCTCCTTGCTCCGAGAGGTTTTTCTCCGAGTACTCCGGTTTTCCCCTCTCCTCAAAAACCAGATCTAAGGAAAGTGTCCTTAATTAGAACTCGCGTGCTAAATACCTTTGACACTCAAATAAAGTGATTTATTATTTTATTTTATTTATTATTGATGCATAGTTTTCATTTCTTTTAGACTGAGACGTTAAGTTTCACTATCAGGCTAGTTCTTTTTGTTTTTTTGACAGAACAAGCATATCATATTTTATCGCAGCATATCTACGTTCGCTTTCTTTCAAATGTTTCTCATGCTCAATTGTAAGTTGCTGTAATTCTTGTTGTTTATATAAATCACAATCACCGTTTTCGATGGAACTTGTTATTCGACGTATTTTATTCATTTCCATGTCGCATACTTGACATGTGTTTTCTCGCGGTTTTCGAAAACCCAAAATTTTACTGAGATCGTCGTAAAAAATATTTCTGAAGGTTGAAAAGCTTAGCACTGGACCTGTTCTCTTAACTGTTAAACGGTTGGTTTTAAAATGCGGATTTTTTCTAACAAATTCCTTCCACATTTGCCTCATTGATATCCGTGATTCGAAAAACAGTTTTTGTGTCCTTGCCCTTCTGTAGTGCGATTCATTCGCTCTGTGCGAGCAAATAAAATCCGTTACTTGCTTTCTTGCCTCCCGTGTTATTCGCCGAGGGTTATTGCCATGTCGTCCTCGCCTATCTGGTTCGACACAAACACCATCGCAATCCATTTTCTTCAAGATAACTCTGACTTTTTTGTTGGAAATTCCGTAACATTTTGTAAAGGCTGTTTTACATACAGCACCTAAAGTGGGAATCTTGTAGTAAACCTTCTGATATCCACTCGGATATACTTTTACTTGTAGCAGTTTTGACATAACATAGTTCTGCTCATTGTATGGTTTATCAAATACTTTCCGTCTTTCTTGTCGGATAAACTGTCGTACGTTCAGTCCATGTTTTAACAGGCACCCATTGTCGCAACAGACCAGATTAAGAGAAGCGATGTCACCATACGCGGCGTTTTTTCGCCTTGTGATCTTCGGTTTTCTGCTCAAGTAAATTTTCGTAAATTTTGAAGACGTTTTTCGGCGCCCTCTTTCAACTGAGGAGGCGACAGGTCTTTCATGGCAAAGCCGGCTGTTCACATCAAAACGATAGATCAATCGAGACAAATCACAAGTTTCCCCCCCACAATCTAAGGAAGCCATTTCAAAACCATATCAGTAGGTCGTCGGTCTGGGATGTTTCAATTAAGGGTTCATAAATCATTGTTACGTGAAACGTCGCGCGCAAAAGAACAGCATATAAACATTCATTTTTCCTCATTTATATTTTCATCGAAACAGATAGATAACTTTACTAAAGTGTCATTGTTAATAGCAGTTGCCCACTAAGTAAGGACACTATTAAAAACTAAGAATATTACAGAAAAATACCTATATACAGGCCTTTTTTTTTCGCGCTTAGCGCCGGCCGGCTACATGTATTTACTTCGAGTTCTGATTGGTTCATTGGAGTCTGTTGTGATTGCAAGTAATTTTCACTTTGTTCTCGGTTTTACAACGCCCAATTGAAAACCGCTCTATAAGGGTGCGTTCCATTGCTCGTATTTCGAAATTAAAATTACCGGATTAGTCATTAAATTTCAAGCTCTAGAGCATATTAGAACTGCAAACTGACCGATACTTTGCCGACATGCACACGAAACTCGACGTCCATTTTGATAACAGTCGTTATTAATCCAGTTAATTTGTGGACGTCCTGTTTGTTTCACTGGGAAGCTGCTTAATTAAGCTATACAGTTGAACCTCTCTAATACGGACACCGAAGGGTGAGAGCAGTGTCCGTATTAGAGAGGTGCCCGTATTATAGAGGTCACCACGATGACGTCACTTTTAAGACTCCACTGACAGTTTTTGTTCAGTAATTAAAAACAGGCCCACACTCGTCAAGTCAAGTCAAGTTTATTTTATCCCATGATTGATGTTACAGTAGTACAAGTCATAGTTATGACAAGGGAGCAGGAGCTCTCAACAAACCCTACTAGCCCCTGTTACATCGTGTTTTTACCTACTTTACAATAACATGGCTATAAGTTAACTATTCATTACCTAAATCATATTTCAATACATATGAATACATTTTAGCGTTTGCTAAATACATTTCTACCAAGAAGATTATTTACAGAGAAGATAGTTTTGGATTTCAAAAGATCACATTTCCATAACGGAGATATGATAAACTAGTGCATAATAAAGCGTTCTTAATACTTTAAGTGACACATAATGCCGAGCCTAACATAGAATTCCAGCTGTTTTTGAGATTTTGTGCTGAATATGGTCAATGTGTTGTTTCCATGTTAACTTGGAGTCTAGGTCTTTTAACTGCATCTAAACTGATTAATATACAGCATTGAGACACTGTCTATCAGTAGTGTACTACACTGTGAAATTCTCAGCTACATAAGGTGTACGAATCACTGTTTTAAAACGAAACGAACTACAACGCAATGCTGCATGTGAAAAAGTAATATAAAGTACAATTCTGAAAACGTCTTTCAATATATGTTTGCAACCACAACATAACGAGCCAGAGTGATCCGGAAGTTTAAAAAAACGTAAGGTCTGGTTGCTATGAAGTGACATCATAGGCCTGCTTAGCAGCCGTCATCGTATATGATTTGCGGTTTCCGGATAGCTGCAGCGTTTGACAATTAATCCTTGTACGTTATCAGATTGTGTACAAACTCCTGTGGAGGTCAGCCTGTCATTTTTGAGGGGTTCGACTGCTTTTTGACATTTTAGGAGGTTGGATTTCAATTAAAAAAATATGAGAAGATCGGGAAAATGGTGTAAAGGTGTTGACAGACCAGACACGGCTTCCATACCTCCGCGCGTGATGTTGTTGCTCTTTTAACAATAGCTCTTAGAGTTTAGCTCTTACGAGTATATCTGTCAAAGATTTGCCCCTCTTGTATGAGACCAAGGGAGGTTCTTTGTATATTTCTCTTAGCAAAGGTTGATTCTCTATAAGATGTCATTTGTTCATGAGTATTTTCTTTAGGTTTGGCACTGCTGGGTTGTATTGCGTGACAAAAGGTAGTATTTGTTTGCGCGTTATTATTTTCTGCTCAAGTGCAGACTCTCTATTTGCAAAGTTTACCTCTGAGAGGGTTTTCTTCACCAAGTGATGTTTTTACCTTTGCGTCACTTTTGTTTGGCGCTCTAAAATTTAGCAGTTTAATTTTTATAGGATTTATTTCAGGAAGAAACCTTTCTCTTTCAATGAGTATGACTTATTTTGCACTAGGATATGTGCCAAGACTGCGATTTTGACCTCGCAATTTCGCCATTTTCGTGCCTCGCCAAAATTGCTAAAAATTTTAAAAATATAAATTCTCAGAAATATTAAGTTCGCTGTCGAATTGAACAAATTAACATTCAAACTATTGGTAAATGTATATGCTCCTTTCAGTAAGTTATTCACTGGTCGAGTGTACTTCATCATATATTTTACGCGATATTATAGTGTGATGCGTGGTGTGGACCTGTGAAAACCGATGTGAGAGCTGCCGAACCGACTTTGTCGCCGTTCGTGTAAAATAAAAATCTAATGGAACTGAAAGTTGCCGATTTTCTAGGAATGGTTTACATAGCGCTATATCCTGAAAAAGTTTGGAGATTTTCGATTTGTCCATTTTGAGTACCTCAAAGGCGATGTTTAGGGACGGCCGCTAATAAAACAGGTGCCAAAACTCATCAGCGACAAAAAAAAACCGCACAGGTAACTGAATTTCTCAATGTTTTGTTTTTTTTTTTTGCTCTACAAAACAGCTACTAAATAGATTCGGAAAAGTGGAAAAAGTTTGTACGAATAAAGCACATTTCTTTACCCATTCATTTTCTTTGGAACTTACTTATGTTCAAATTTTCTTTATTTAGAGTTTTTTCATAATCTTCACTCATTTGCTTTTTTCTTGAATGAGACACCGTTTTCCTAACGAGGTATGAGTTTTAATTTTGAAATTAGTAACAATTATTGTAGCCGAAATGCGCGATATGAGTTATAATAATGAGTTGCTATGCGTTTTGTTATTCTCACTGACAGAAATGTTTCTTTTTTTGTAATGCTGCATGTTGCCTTAGCACAATTCACAAACCTGTTTTGAGCTTTATGTTTGTTAGCAAACTACGTAGTTGAGGGAAATTATTAGGAACCGACTAATGTGTTAAATTTACATGTTTGGCATGAAGCCGGTCAGATAAAGGCTGAAATTGCGTCTTTTTACTTTTTAATAGCAGCCGCGTGCACGATGAAAGTGACTGTAAAAAATAATGGTTTATCATTTTGCATTTAGGTTCTTCCTTATTACAGGTGTATACTATAAGACAAAACTACTGATGATCGACATCAAATTAAGACGTTGTCAATTTCGAAACAGGTATTTTAGCCTAGTCGCGGTTGTTGTTGTTTGCGTCTTAAGCGTGATGTAGGCGTTTCGGGGTATTGTCCCACGCTTCGTATTCACTGGAGCTTATTACCACAAGGAAAAAGGTCCAAATTGTAAAGTTTTGATGTCATGTACTTCAGTGAAACAAACTAAAACAATCACAATCACTAGCGCTAGCAACTGTGCGCGAGCAACAATCGAGGAGCGATATGGGAGGCTCTGATTGGGCCTCCTGCAGCAGGCAAGATATATTTATTTATGCATCTTTTATTAAACACATCTATTTTTACAAAATATTCATTTTTTTCCCGATGTTACATAATCATGGGGTACGATTAGGCGGGCAATTTATATGCCTTCATCGCAATTGTTTCACAACATCACACAAGGATAAAAAGCGAAGACAATAAGTTCTATAATGCAAAGAAAGATGTTTCGTTTAAGTCTTACTTGAATCCTTTCATTTTAACGACTTCATAATGAGGTCCGCAGTAATGGCGTCACACCATCTTCTTCACAGCAAATACTTTTGAAGCATTTGCATACCTGACACCTGAAACTGAGGGCACAGTAAACGAATAAATGGGTTTATTTAAAACGAAAAAAAAAAATCATGGTTCAATTAAGGTAATAGTTGCGCTTTTTAATGACAATATTACGAACATATTACACGATAGACCCACCGAGCTAACTAAATTAAATGCAGCGTAATGACGCGCTTAACCAATCAACAGCGAGAAAGTTTTATGCTTCGCCAATCAGAAGCGAGAAATTTTACCTTTGAGTTGAAAGAAAATTAAGGAAAAAATGCCTTCTTTGTCAGCCTGACAGAATTCAGTAATTTTGCGCTGTATATTATGGCTGACTTGTTATGCGTTTTTATTACTCTTAAACAGAAATATTTTTGTTGTGCATGCAGCCTTAGTACAATAGTCTAGTTTCGAGTTAACCAAGACCGCTAGAAAAAAAAGCTAAAGACATTGTTACACCTGGGGTTAGTATCGATCTGAAGTGAAATATTCACAAATGTCGGCGGGAAAGCGATGGAGCTAATAATTGCATTAAACGTTTGCCCGAATGAAGTCAGATTGATTGTCAAATGTCTGTCTTTTGTTTTTAATTTGTGTCGAGCATTTCATAAAGAAATGCCGCGGGAAATTGCAACGTCACTTTTTGTGCTCGTTTAACGATTTTTAATGGGAGTTTATGCCGTTTCCTGCTTTGTTTTGTTGCGAGAAATGCTTTTTCGCTCCAATAATTTAATAAGAGCGAGTCGCCCAGGCTTGTTAACCTACCTTTATTATTCGACATAGCATTCTAGAGTGCAAATACGCATCAAAACGAGTGCAAATATGACACGTTATTACACTCTTCTGACAGCGCGCTAGGAAAAACAAAAACTTAGTTTTAGGAGAAGATTACTGTCGTATAATAAACATTTTATACAGCGAAAAGTTGTGTAATACGGCTGGGCATTTTTACTCGTCAGTATTTCTTTTTTCTCGCCTAAAGGCTCGAAAAAATAAAAACTGACTCGTAAAAATACTCAGCCGTATTACACAACTTCCCGCTGAATAACTTCTATTTATTCGACCGATTTTCTCGATCGATAAAAAGTTCTCGACCGATGGAAATTTCTCGACCAAAACCTGCTCAAATTTCCAATGCTTCGTTTTCTATCATTTTTCGAAAATTATCCAGCAGTTTGTTGTCGAACTCCTTCCACATGAATTTCAAGGTACTGCAATATTTTTACATCAATTGTTTTCTGTTGAGAAGGGCTTTCAATTTGAGAAATAGTTGTTGGGATTATAAGCTGCTCCACATCTGAGCTCAGGCGAAGCTGACAAGCAATTTTCAGAGTTTTGTTTGTGTAATTTATTCTAAGAATTCGCACCTTTGTAAGGTTTTGGAGCATTTTATAATATTTACAGAAATAGTGAATGCTTTTCAACGGTTCGCACGATTTGCAATCGGCTTAGAATTCAGATTTAGCAAGCACTGGGAAGATTTCTCCCAGAAATTTGGGTTCGTGGATTGTTTTGTCAAAGAGCATCAGGTATTTAATACTTAAACTTAATACTTCCGCACTTCCGCTCCAACGATTTTGCTGAAACTTGGTAAGGGTATGTATTAAGTTAACCTATCTTTATTCGACTGATGAAACATTCTCGATCGATAAAAAGTTTCAAACGATGGAAATTTCTCGACCAATAAAAAAAATTCTCTATCGATGGACGTTTGTCAAGTGATAAAAATTCTCGACCGATCAAAAAAGAATTGTTGGTGGCCTATGGTTCTCGAGTACCCATTGTCAATTATCGACGAATGGGTTTGCATCTCGCTAGGTGGAATGACATCTGGACTTGTTTGTCATGAAACTGAACGGTAAAAATAACCTCGACCACTATTGTCTACTGCGGCTCTCATAGACAGTGTGACTCCTTGCGAAGATTGGTAAAACTTACTCAAGAATTGGCGTTAACTGGAATTTTGGAGCAGGTAAATACGCATTTTTATAGTGGTGACCATCTCTTTTGTAGCGGGTGCAGTTTAGTTTGGAGAATTTTATTTTATTACGACTGAATCACGATTTAGAGCTGTCTACTCACTGTCGCAAATAACAAACCAACTTCGGTCTCAAGTTCACATACGAGTTTAGGGAGCAGTTAATGTCACATTATATTCACTTGAAAGTTTCATTCAGTTATAGATCTTAAGGACACTTCTTTGTTGTGCAGTAGGGGCAATAGTTAGATGGACCGGATGTATTAAGAGTTAAGGTGGCTCCACTGTCATCCACTAGGGGTCATCCACTAGATTAGCCTTTGCTATTTGGATGATCCCAACTCACTGTCTATTTTTTGTTACATATTTCTTTTATTCCTTAGCTGTACTTGTGTTTAGTTGCCTATGTAAATTTTACCTATATGTCATGTAAAACTGAGCTGAGTTGAATAAATCATCTTGTCTTGTCACTGTTATTTCGGGCGCACTCGTCTATGACAAACGTTGGGTCATAACTTTTCCGACTATAAAGCGATGCTTATAAAACTTTGTGAAAACTTACAGCTATTATTTAGCAAGAATATTATAGAATTTGAGTTTACTTTGATACTGGAACTTAAATGAACCCCACGTTTTGAACAAAATCGCACCCAAAATTGCTGTTATAATAGTTTTAAATTTCTGGAATCAGCTTACATTGACTTAATACATACCCTTACCAAGTTTCAGCAATGGTTAGAGCAGAAGTGCGGAAGTATTATGGCCAACAAAATTTAGCCCTAAAATTATTTTAAAATTTCAACTACTCGATGCTCTTTGACAAAACAATCCACGAACCCAAATTTCTTGGAGAAGGCTTCCCAATGCTTGCTAAATCTGAATTCTAAACCGATTACAAATCGTGCGAACCGTTAAAAAGTATTCACTAGTTCTGCAAATATTATAAAATGCTCCAAAACCTTACAAAGGTGAGAATTCGTAGAATAAATTCCACACATGCTCATTTCGTATTCATAAACAAAACTGAGCTCAGATGCTTATTTTTTCCTCAATTGAAAGCCCTTCTAAGCAAAAAAAAAAACGATCGATGCAAAAGTATTGCCGCAGTACCTTGAAATTCATGTGGAAGGAGTTTGACACCAAACTGCTGGATAATGTTCGAAAGATGATTGAAGACGCAGCATTGGAGATTTGAGCAGGTTTTTGTACCATTTTATAATATTTACAGAACAAGTGAATGCTTTGAACGTTTCGCACGATTTGCAATCGGCTTAGAATTCCGATTTAGCAAGCATTGGGAAGGCTTCTCCCAGAAATTTGGGTTCGTGGATTGTTTTGTCAAAAAGCATCAAGTATTTAAAATTTTCAGAGAATTTTAGGGCTTCATTTTGATGGCCTTCATACTTCCGCACTTCTGCTCCAACGATTTTGCTGAAACTTGTTAAGGGTATGTGTTAAGTCAATGTAAGCCTTCTAGAAATGTAACAAAAATATATACAGCAAAATTTTTCACAGGGTGCGATTTTGTTCAAAACGTGGGGTTCATTCAAACCCGATTACCGCAATAGTTTTTCCCATTAAAATCGAATTCTATCAAATTATTGCTAGATAATAGCTGTAAGATTTTGCAAAAATTTAGAAGTATCGCTTTAGAGCCGGAAAAGTTATGACCCAAAGTTTGTCATAGACGAGTGCGCCCGAAATAGCAACAGAACCATCTTAAACAGGTGCTAAACTTTATCTTATCAGCGACAAAAGAGCGCACAGGTAATTACATGTCTCAATGATTTTTTGCTAAATAGATTCGGAAAAAGCAGAAATACTTTCTTTGAAAAATTACATTTCTTTTTCCCACCCAATTTAGTTGGAACTTATGTTCTAATAACTCTTTTTTGACATTTTTTTCATAATCCTGATTCATTTGCATTTTTCCTGAACGAGAAAGAAAATTTTCGACTCCATTTTTCTCAGGAGATATGAGTTTTAATTCAAAAATCGGCACAATTATAGTAGCCGAAATGCTTGGTATGAATTTTAATAATGAGCCAGAGTTTAGGTTCAAAAACAAAATCTACATAAGAAACAAAGTGCTTCATAACATTTTTCAAACGGGTTGAAAACAAACAAGCAAAGCGATTACAAAATCGGTTTCTCAGTGTGATTGACGGCAGAGTATTGCCAACTACTGATTTGAAGGGTCGCTTATCAGTGAAATCAATTGTAAGAAATGCAAAATCAACCGAAACCGATCATGGCATAAAAAAGTTGATCATGTTACTTATTTTCGATTATTATTCTTTAAAATTCGATCGAGTGCCTAATTTCTGTCTTTTGTTACTAATGTGGAGCAACTCATATAGAAATGCGCCGTTACACGACAAACATTTTGGGCACGTCACCCCTAACAATTGGCACCCGGGCCAATTATTTATGGCACAGCACTCCTAATTTTGCCGTGTATAAGAAAATTGCATCGGCCCACATGCCCAAAATTTAGGCGGCCCGACACTACCTCGAGAGGAAGTCTCGGCCCGCCAATAAATGGGCCTGCGTGTCCAAATTTGAGCCTAACATACGCACAGGCTCTTCAGTAAACAAACAGAATGGCGTCTACTGCTGCAAGGTCAACGGACTCTGTGGCTTGCAAAAACCGTGAAAAATCATGGTCCGCGGAAGCCCTTAATCGATTTTTGATCGGAAGAGAGCATACAATTCTCATGAATCTAGCGGCATGTTTATACTGGCCACCAAAATTTGGCCAAAATAATATCTGCGTTGCCTCAAAACATCATATATCACAGGAAAAACAAACGTTTTTCTTCAACCTTTCGAGCTCTTTTAGCTCTTCTCTTCTTCAACGTCCCAGACAATTGCGCGCTGTCAGCTACGTCTACCATTTTGCCAAACTCGATGGCGTATGCAGGTTCACCAAAATGTGGTTCAACGGCTGGCGAATGTCACGGCTGAAATGCTGAGACATTTTGGGGTACGTTTCTTATTTTAGACATGCCAACATCACAACATTAGGAGTGCCGAATTTCGACGTGTGAATGGAACAGTGGCGGACCAAAAAAAATTGACTCGCGTGCCAAATTTAGGAGTGCCGTGCCCTTAAAGCTTTTGATGTCATTTTTCTTTACAGTATGCTTGTTTAGCGATCTTAAATGGGAGTTTATGACGTTCCCTGCTTTTTTGTTGTTTGCCGAGTCTCCCAGGTTGTCGACGTATTTTTTATATCCCAACGATGAAATATTCTCGAGCGATAAAAAGTTCTCGACCGATGAAAACTTCTCGACCAATAAAAATATTATGGACTGATGGACATTTGTCAAGTGATGAAAATTGTCGACCGATCAAACAAAAAGTTCGACCGGCCTGGTCCATTGTTCTCGCTAGGTGGAATGACATCTGGACATGTTTGTCATGAAACTGAACGTTAAAAACAACCTCGACCACTATTGCCCACTGCGGCTTTCATAGTGCGACTCCGTGTGAAGATTGGTAAAAATTACGAGGCAAATTTTCAAAAACCGGTTGGTCATTACCAGACCTTAACATACCAGATTTTGGTCCACATTCCTGAACCATTGTTTTTTTGAGAATTTGGCCTGATAGTGACTAGGATATTCCCCCTAGTCGAAAATTCATTTGGCATGGTCCCTATAGGTTACGTTTTATCATATCAACAACCACTGTCTGCTAGCGACTCCCTAATGTAAATTCCCGGTATGTTTCCAGTGGAACAATCAAATAACGATAACTCGCCGATACGCGTTAAATCGGCAAAAATCAACGAATACAACACACCAACAAAGAAAGTATTTTTTTTATTCACAAAATATTCGAATTTTTACTTTTTAAAACAAAATTGTTGCGTTCCAATACAAACCCTTATTAATCGAATCTAACACAATACCGCTCATAAGCGAGAGTCACGTCCCTGTTGTCTGATAGCGAGCTTAAACCGCCATTTTCCTGAGTGTTGTCTCTGACTCTTTCCTTGTCTGCGCTACCCCTTAACCCCTTTCAACGCGCACGCCTTGCTTTCTTGAGCTCATTTGCATGCCTGTCACTAAAAAATTAAAATAACTAGAAACGGACATGTTTTGAATATTCAACCAAAATTTGTTTTATGAAAATGCTGCGTTACGCGTCAGCGAAAACATTTTAAATATTCTTTTTTTGTTAGTGTCCCCCGCTATGATCCTTATGACATAAGTTGATTTCAGATATTGTAGAAAGCCTTCAACCAAATTTTACCAATATTGTATTTATAAAATTGTTGCGTTACGCGTTAGCAGAAAACAATACAACGAATATTTTGGTCTAGAAAGATCTCCAACAATGAGCTCTTTAAACGGACGGCGAAGAAAGACATGGGGATTTTCCTTTTGAGAAGAAGATGGCGTTGATTGGTCACGTCACGTGCTCCGTAGAGAAACTACCAACATCTCCAAAGTTGCTCTCAGGTGGACGCCAGAAGGTAAAAGGAAAAGGGCCGTCCCAAATCTACCTGGAGGAACCGTAGAGACATAACTCCGGGCCCTCAACCTTAACTGGGAGCAGGCTTCGAGGCTTGTAACATTCTCGTCCCCAGAGCCCTCGTTTCGTTTTGTCAGCGGAAAAAGCGAAGGCTCTGGGACCAAAGCCTTCCGGATGTCGTAAAATCCAGGACATCCGTTAGCCCACGCCTAATGCATTAATGTACTATTGTGCTTGATCAGAAACCTGAAATAAAAAACAGTTCGTGTGTGCATTCTCGTCCCCAGAGCCCTCGTTTCGTGTGGTTAAGCTCTAGAGACGTGTGTAGAGACACACACACACACACACACACACACACACACACACACACACACACACACACACACACACACACACACACACACACACACACACACACACACACACACACACACACACATATATATATATATATATATATATATATTGATGTAAATAGTATCTATCTGAATTCTTAGTATTTTAATATACGACCACATCAGCTCCGCTGTAATTTTTATCGTGTTTAAATAAATGCTATTATTATTATTTTTATTATTATTATTATTTTTATTATTATTTGCTATTCATTACTTGAAACCTGAAACAGCTAGCGCACAAAAGGTTCCTTTGTACCAGTTTGCGGTTTTTGCGCTGGTCAATTTGTGAAGTCACATAAAAATTGAAATCCCATATCCCACTCTGTTCTCCTTGAGAATCTCGCATCCCGACCCCATAAAAACACGAAATACCGCTCCCGCTCGTAATTAAAATTCCCGCTTCCCGCCCCTGTTTTCAGCTCGCATCCCGAATATCACCGCGAAAAAAAGCCAAATCCCGCGTCCCGCCAAACCTATTGTGGACCCTCTGTGGAATGGCGTTGGAAAGGACTACAAGACTTACAATTACAGGAAAACATGGCGCTAAAAAAGAAAGAAGAAAAGCTTTGCGTGCTGCTGTTATTTAGAAGAAAGTTTGTCTTTGTATTTTGCCTACTGGTTTTAGAAAAGCCTCGATAAGTCAACCGATTTATTTCTTTTGGGAGCTATATCGTTTCGCCACTGAACGCTATATATCATACTACCTAATAAAGGAAATATAACTTGCTTACGAGAGTGCTGATAGCGTTGTTGTGTTGTTATTATTGAAAATGGGTCACCTAGTATTAAATAGCTTAAGCAACGACGACGGCAACGCCAAGGAAAACGTCACTTGAAAAAAGGATTCGCGCTGTTTTAAACAACTTTGCAGTTGTTCCAATTTGTTTAGTTTATCTAATGTGACCGGATTGTCCAGGAGCTGAATTTGAAGGGATGGCTTTCCAGTTCAAATGGACAAAGGAAAATTAACCGTCGTATGTTCACCTTCTCCACAAAACCTATAATTTAAATATTTCACGTTGTTGTTTTGCAGGGAACCGCAAAGAAATGTACCAAAATGTAAAACGCACTTGCAAAGGCATTGTTTTCTCTCATTTAACTTATTGTTTTGTGCCGTTCTCGCTGCCGTCGCCGTCGTGGTTGCTTAAGCTCCCTTGGGCTTTCTTCAGGATTTCTGCCTCTCTTTACTCGTCCCTGTAGCAAGCAACATACTTCTTTAATATTCGTGGCCGCTTATAGCTTCGATTTCCAAGACACATACTGATTATGTTTGGAAACGAATCGCTCATATTTAGAGACAATCAGATCCCGTTATACTTTGAAATTTAGCAGCCGTATCTTTACCTGCTAAACCAAACAACAAAACTGGGTGACATTGGTCGTTGATTGCGTTAAAATTGTTGATGTATTCGTCATAGTCAACATTTGAAATTCAACCGGAAGTAAAACCTTATGCGTAGAAGGGTAAAAGTTTTTAACTTATTGCGCATTCATTTTTAAACGACTAATAAAAAAAAATCAAATTTTTGTCCGTTAGCAGAGCTACACGAGACGCAATTTAAAAAATGTGGAGCTCTGGGGACGAGAATGGGCTTGTAAAGGACCATCAGGAATTAAGAGCCTTGTTGATGCCTTGTTTGCCACTTGGCGTTTAAAGGAATGATGAATCAAAGTGGCCCAAAATTCCGCATTCTTTGACCAATTGACCGGTGTGAAAAAATTTCCGCTTTTTTCACTCGGAAAAATTGACAAAAAATAAACAAGAAAGGCCTAAGAAAGCACACAATTGCGCAAGTGCTCCCTATTATACCCTTAGCTAAAAAATTCTAAAATTAAGTCTAAAAAGTAAAAACCGTTTGTCGATGTCACAAATAGTAGATGTGATATCTGATATGACATTTTGAATTTTGAAGAATTCAATTGGCCGAAATATTGTGTCCCAGACAAGCCGTTGTAAACAGTATCAACCTGAGATATTTCATCGTCTTTCAGCAGGTGCTTACAATAACAACTTGGCGGTAAATAGGAGACAGAAAAAAAAAAAAACCAAGCGTTCTCTATTTTTATTAACATGCCATAAAATAACTACCTTATTACATGAAATTTTCGCGACACGTTTATTTCGCGATTTTGAGGTTCGCATATTTCGCGACACCTTAATTTCGCGATTTTGCGAAAATTTTGCATTTTGACTCACTTTAATTTCGCGTTTTTGAGTGAGACACTTTATTTCTTTGTCAATGTTATTTAACATGTCCCTGAATTTGATCAAACAACTTAATCCACAATGTCCAAATAAACAGAAACGCAACTGATTATGTAAACAGTAACAAGAAAGATGTTCTCACAGTGTATACAAGGCACGGTTTGTAGTTCATGCTTGAAGGGCCAGAACATTACCACAGAATAGTTCAAAATGATTGTTATAAACGTGTGTAATGGTAATAAAGTCGTTATTTTTTAATTATTGACATAATGTGCGTCACTTAATTTTCGCGTCATGTTATTTTCGCGACATTTAATTTTCGCGTCACTTAAATTTCGCGATTTTTTTTAAATCGCGAAATTCGCGAAATTAACGTGTCGCGAAAATTTCGTGTAATAAGGTAGTCAGAATTGACCTGAAAAACGTTTGACTCTAAAGCTCCATGAACTTACAATGGAAGTTCTGTATTTTCTCGATTAAAAGCCAGGCCCCGAATAAATACTAGGTTCAAATAAACGCCGGATCTGAGCACGTGTCTGAACTCTTCGGATCCACCATGTGGTTCGAGCCTCAACTTCAGCTGTAGTTATTTGCCCAGTTATTTGTAGTTATTTGTTCTATGCTCGGAGTATCGCGACGGGAATTTCGTACAAATCTAACAACCCAGGCGCATACTTGAAGGACTTTCGCAGATCATGCCTTTCAAGTAAGCTGGCCAAATTCATCTGGTTTCTGGTCAACAGTTACCGCAGCTAACACTTGTCGTACGATTTTGGACTCGGATTCAGATCCTTCACTGGCTGTAGTCACTAGGTTTGGCGGCCAAGCTTGCCGATCTTGCAACCACTTAGGTCCGTTCCATCACAACTCCGCATCGGTTACGGAATCTCCGCGACTCCGGAGGTCAGCAGGATTCTGGTCAGTTGGCAAGTGTCTTCACTCGGGAATTTCATGATCTTGGACCTTTACGCGATTCGCCACAATTTGTCGGTACTCTACATTACCGCGTATCCAATGTAGCGCAACGGAGCTGTCAAGCCAGTAATAGACTGATGTCACAGGTAACCTATCCAGTGCACGGCAAATGTTATCTACCGAGTTAACAGCCAAGTGCCCCGAAACCAGCTCGAGTCTTCGTATGGACAATCGCTCTTTAGCAAGACACGCTTTTGCAGCCACAAGTCCTTGAGTTGTTCCAGAGTCTTGTGTAACCACTGCATACACTGCGGCGGCGACCCCACGTCCGCTCGCGTCTCCGAATGCATGGAACTCCACTGCATTGAAAGCCTCCCGGTAGGGCGCAAACTTTCGTGTGACTACCATGTTCTCGGACAAGTTACTCTCCCCGCGCTTTAATCTTGCAGCAAACGCGTCAGGTAGGGGGGCGTCCCAGGCTTGTTTCAGCTCACAGGCATCTCGAAAGATAAACTTTCCTTGTAGCGTTGTGGGAGAAACCAGACCAAGGGGATCGTAGTTGAGAGCTAAATTCACCGGAATTCCCCTCTTGGTCGGCTCAGCATTCTCTTTAGGAAATGTAACAGCTAGAATTCCATTTGTGTAACTCAAAACTGGTGTCAGAGAAGATTGTGATTGCATCACACTTGAGCTCTTTAGCTTTGGAAACAGTAAGACCACCGTAGATGAGATAATCAACATACAAGTTGCGGAGAGTCTCAGCAACACTCTGTGGTCCTTGTTTGCTTCAGCTCTCTAGGTGTTGTTCTATTTCTCCTCCTTATAGAAACGTCGAGGGCGCGAGGCTAAAACGCGCCCTAGTAAATCTGAAGACCTGTACTTGTGTGGAATGCAGGTCACGCAACCAGTGGAACCTTAGAGAATCACCTTCTCCTTCTGTGATGCCCACTTATAAAAATGCCTTGCACATGTCGCCAGCGAAGGCCACTGAGTGAATCTACCAAGCACCGTACATTTTGTTCTGTATGGTCGGTCCAGGTTCAAGACAATCATTTACAGAAGGCGCTTCCTTTGCTCCGCGTGCGGAGCAGTCGTAAACTACACGCAATTAAGTAGTTTCAGTGGTTTCTCTTATAACCGCTCGATGGGGCATGTAGAACTCTCTTCCTGAAGGCTGCAAAGGAGCTGGCTCAACCACGCCTTCCATCAGAGCTCTGTTCCCGAATGATCTTGTGATATTCGTGCAGCTTTCCCATGCAGCGTAATTTTGGCACATAAGAGTGCAGGCATCGTAGACTACCTGCCTTGTTAGTGGGTACAGGTGGGTGGTCACCCTTCCACGGTAGTCTTGTTTCGTAACAGCCCTGCTCAGGGCTTGCAAAACTCTTTATACACTTCTAGCTGGTCACCAGCTGAAGAATCGGTTAACCCGAGTACATCCAAAGCGCACAGTTTCTCGTAATCGCTAATTTCATCCACCATTAGAAAACCAGCGCTTCACGGTTAAGCTTATTTAAAAGCGATTTCGAAGGCTTAATCAGATCACTCTCTATAACTAAATAATAGTAACCACGGCCAGTGTGTGTTTATCGGAAGTATCTTTTACACGTTAACTAAGTTTCATCTGGAGCAATGATCGTTATAAACCATTAAGAGCACAATTTCCTAGAACGAACTACTAGTTCTTTTGATCTGTATCAGCAATGATAAAGTTATTTTAAACACGGAGTTCCGGTATAAAAGGCTTAGCTCCTCCCCCATTTCACACCTTTTGGGCGTGAAATGCAAATTAAGGCGTCTTTAAGTCACAAAACGTGGTTAACTTGCGCGTCCTTTAAATATATTTGCTTCAAAAATCGAATTAAACCAAGATTTTACCCAAGCAAAAAAAGAAATAGAAGTTCATAAAGATTTCTGATATAACTTTCATAAAGTTATTCCAAATTGTGTTAGCAATGGTCTTAGTAATAACGCATGTTATTTGTCAGTTGTTTTTGCTTCAGTGGTTGATTGACGACTGGAGGTGAGAATGGCCAGGCCAGGCTCCTTTTATACCGGAACTTCGTGTTTAATGACATGCAGGCTTAAAGTTGAAGTCTCAAGAACACTTTCGATCTACCTGATCTACCAATTAATATAGCGACCCGCCGAGGTCACCCCAAAATGACTTTACCAAAGTAAAAGGAATTGGAACCTAAAACTATCCATTCCAGAACCTAAACGAAGTCTACACGCTGAATTTCAGCCAAATCGGTGAGGTACAGCCATCGGCCCAAGTTCGGATTTATTTTTTTGTGCTTTATGTCGAGATACTCGCATTAAAAAGAATTAGTCTGATGGAATAAACCTCACAGCTTTCAATATGCATTCATAAACTAAAGCCAATTTTAGCATAAGCTGATGCCGATACATTAAGCTTGGTATGCGGATTTTTTTGGTTAGCGGAATTTGTATTTGGCCAAGCGTGTTTTACTGGTGTATCCAAAATACTTTTTTGACATTTGTTTTGCAGTTGGTTTTACAATCACATTGATAAAAAGAAAACATCACTTGGAGAGAAGTCTTCTAAAAAATGAACAAGTTGCATATTTTGTTTTTGCTCCTATCTGCAATATCAGTATGGAATGGGCAAGGTAGGTGCTCAAATTGCATAAAATTTGCCAAATGGTTCGTTGGTGTTTGCTAAATGCACACGGAGCAGTTACGTTCCAGTTTCAGTTCCAGTTTATGTTTTTTTTTCAGCTTTGATGTAAAACAATTGAGTGTTTTTAATTACCGTATACAGCTATTTTAATCAACTTTGTCGGATGAAAACTCAAAGCCTACAAGCTAAGACCGCAAGATAGTATGGGTAGTTGTAAATCGTTATCCTACTAGTTTCCGGTTGTCAGTGCGCATGCGGGTGCGATGGAAAAATGGGCGACAGTACAGTGGACGTTTGTTTCCGTGTTCTTAAAGGGAGAAACAAAAACAGACACGAATCTTATTGCCTTCGAAGCGTTCCCTTATTTGTGTGGGGAGATTAACGTATTAGGGAGTTTGAGCATTCGCGACGGCAGCAAGAACGGCACAAAACAATAGGTATGCACGTGTGTTTTGCATATAGGCCATTTGCACGATGGCGTCATTTGACTACAACTACCAGAATTCATTTCGTTTTTCCTTTCTTATTTAAATTTTGTAATCCCAGTGCGGTTTAAATAACAATAGCCCTAATTTGCACTACGAAACAAAAAAACTGAAGGATTCTAGTAGTTGTAGTCATATGACGTCATCGTGCAAATGGCCTATTGGTACAGTTCTTTGCCGTTCGTGGAGAATATGAACACACGACGGTTAATTTTTCTTTCTCTATTTGAACTTGAAAGCCGTCTCTAGAAATTAAGTTCCTGGACAATCCAGTCACGTTAAACAAACTTAACAAATTGGAACAACTGCAAACTGAAGTTTAAAATAGCACGAATCCTTTTTTCAAATGACGTTTTGTTTGGTGTTTTTGGTGAATAGTTATGTATACAAATCCCATACTACTTAGCAGTATTGACTTGCAGGCTTTAAGCTTTAAGCTTTCATCCAGCAACTTTAATTGAATTAGCTGTACATAAAAACTCTCAAGTTTCAGTGGTACTTTGCAATCACTAATGAAGCATATAACAACTCCAAACCGTTTCCGAGGCACTACGTAATTATTTTTTGCATATTTAAATATTTATTTTGTGCCAGTTATCCTCATTCGTCAAAGGTTGCAGACTGGCAACTGAAAGCTAATAAATATTTAAAGATATTAACCAGAGAACGTTATAATTTACGTTCTACCCACGTTTAAATACATCTTGTTTCATTCTTATAGAATATATAGTCATACAAAATGCTTTGCACAATTAATACGAAATTTTATGTTATATTTAATGACTGTATACGCAAGAAAATGTCGCAAGGATTTCATTCACAACAAAAACGGAGTTTGAAACAGGCTGATCTAATAAAAAGGATACAAAGTTTTAAATTTTTAATTTCCCACCATTTTGTGCTAGTTAAGTTAAATGTGACCCAAACGTTTGGCTGTCACATATGTTCACCATGGTTAAATAGATATTCATATTGTAGTAACAGCGATTTCGTCACTTTTCAGTTATGTCACCGGCACCATGTGCCTTTGAGCTAAAAGGCACTCGTGGCTCTATCAAATTCAGCAAGTTTGTCGGCGAGTACTTCGATTGCAGCTGGGCTATCACAGCTCCGCTCTACCATAAAATACGCTTGAAATTCAGCACTTTATATCTGCCAGAAGGTTCCATTCAAGTTTATGATGGAAGGAGTGCAAACAGCACTTTGCTTGGGAATTTCACTGGAGAATTATGGCGGCCATTTTCGGTGCAGTCAACTGGTCGGTTAATGTTTGTTACGCTGAAAACGGGACCTTGTATAATTGCGGGAGAATACTTTGCAAGCACCTTAATAGGTAAGATTTCACTTGATAAAGTTACAGAAAGACCACTGTACAAAGGGCCACATAGACAATTAAAACAAATAATATTGCAGCACAGACAAAAATAATTTCACCTTAATTCCATTTTGAGACATTTAGTTTAACAAACAGTCATTGCGTTTTCAGCAATAAGTGTCGGCACGAAACCTCAGTTAGGAATAATTTTAAAAGCGCCAAACAATCGAGGATTTGCCTTTCCTCGTATTGTCACATCCAATACTCTGAAGAAACCTAAACCCTATAAAGCTCTTTGCCATTTTGTTAATGTAACAGCAAACAAAATGAAACGTACTTTAAGCCTGTTCATACCAGGCTTTTTTCAATCTTCTGGGGCTGGAGGGCGAATTGAGCCCCCGTCCGCTACTTAACTTCAAAATATTGAATCAATGAAATTTGGAGAGAGTTTAATGTAGCGTCCAAAACTGTCTAAGTTTATGTCACTTGACATGATGACGTCATATGACGTGGAAATTACGTCATCATTCCGATTTGCTTCCATTTGGGATCCGCCATCTCAAAAAAGTTAAAATTTACCGTTTAAACGTTAATTTAAGAATTTTGCCAAATTTTGATAAACCTGTTTGTTAAAACCTGGCTGCTGTGCAAACGTCACGTGTCATAAAATATGTCAGAACAAAGTATTTCAAGATAAATTTCAGAAAAAGTCATGAAGTTTGGTCGGTATTGGTTAGACGCTTCTAAAGTTAATAGATAGGCTGAGCCTAACAGCGTAGCTCCTCTGAACAGAAAGACGATGACAAACTTACAGCCATGCTCCGTCACGCGTGACCAGTATTTTTGAAAATTGAATGGAGTTTTCAAGATTACGCGTCGGTTTTGAGAATATTTATTCCGAGATTCGGAATTCCCGTGAGAATTTTACCGCATTTTCGGAAACAAAGAACAACAAAATATCATTTTGTTTGAAATGTTACGTATCCGAACAATATTAGGTTTTTTAATGCGTGCAGCGAAGTTATTTTCCGTTAATTCGTGACTTTCAAAGTGTTTTCCACAGAGATCTTCAAGGTTTCATTCAAATCTCGGACGTTATTTAGAAATATTCAAATGTTCATTTCATTCTCTAGATTACTGGTCACTTGTACGGAGCATGGCTGTAACTGAGATGAAAGATCGGAAGCACAAGAATTAAGATTGACGACCGAGCTATTTTTCAATTTTAGCAATTCTCCAAAACAGAATTACGCGACTGTCTGCACCGTACAAAAGTTGACAAAACGGTACGCGTTTTGCTTTTAAACATAAACTAATGGAGATTTGAATAAATTTTTTCGAAAGAAGATTGTGTTGTCCATTTTTATGTGTTTGTTCATTCATTACATAGATTGAAAAGCGATTTTATGTAAACAAAACAAGACTTGGATTTTATAGTTCTATCTTCACTCGCGTCGCATTTTGCGGCAAATATGTTTGTGCATTTTTGCAATTTTGATTTCCAAATCAGTTTCTCGCACAATTTTTAACAAGCAACAAGTGTATTTTATTCGGAAAGTAGTCGTACTACAGTTATTCTAGACTGAGAAAAGGTTGTTTTTGTGAGCTTTTGTACGGTCTAAATGTACTGTGCAGACGATCGCGTAATACTGTTTTTGAGAATTGCTAAAATTGAAAAATAGCCCGGTCGTCAATCTTAATTCTTGTGCTTCCGACCTTTCACCTTAGTTAAGTTTCATCTTAGTTAAGCTTGTTCAGAGAGTGACGCTGTTAGGCTTAGCCTATCTACATACATTACCCATCAGTAGGGCCTGCCCAGTAGTCTTTGTTAGGCATTTTAAAATACTATTTAATCGACCCTTACTTTGTTACTTTATAGGAAAGTATACTATTTTCAATATTTCTTTGTCTCCAGCAACCAATCACAGTATTTATGTCTCAAGTAACCATAAAAAAATTGGGCAATATTTGTCAGTGCCGTTGTTTTAGACAAAATATATTCTAAAACAACCAGATATATTTGTTAACAAGTTCTTTATAATCATTTCCGGCAGATAAACCAAAAATAACGATCCCATTTCCAATCTTGAAGACGGTAAGAGACCATTTATTCTGGTGTTCAGCTGAAGGAACTCCTCCTATTCAAGTGAAGTTGTTCAAGAACCACACTCTTCTGGCAAGTGGTATTGGCAACGTGATTTCTCCAATAAATCAGACAGGCACTTACACTTGCTCGGCCCGTAACTTGTTCGGTACAGATTCAAGAGATTTCCAGGCTGTTCTGCTAGCGGGTAGGTTTTTCAATAGTACACCTTATATTGCGTTATTCGCTGTTTATTTTTATCTTTGTTTCTTTTCATTGGTTTATTCGTTTTAAGTCATTTTATTTTGGTGTCCCGTAGTATGGTACTTCAGGGAATTGTTTCTTGCAAACGTCACATGAACCGTAGCCTGTGTTGCAAGCGCCGGTTTATGTATTGGGCGAAATTTCAAGGACGCGCGCGATAGGAGCACGCACGAAAAGGAGATATGCCACCTTTCTCACGCGCGCGTTTCGAGTGGACACGACCTTTGGGCTTGTGATGGCGAGCAGTAGGCGGGCTTCTGACGAGCTTGCCGTGATGCAGTTGTCATCGGCTTCCATGAGGGGTGGGACCCTGGAATAACGTGTGGACTTAGCTAGTTTTTTTTTTTATTTCACAGTCCCTGTATATTGGGGAAGGGAAGCACTCATCTCGTCCAAACCCAGAGAGAGGATACAATCACATGTTATAGAACCCAAACAATACTTTTTACTTTGCAAGAGCACATGAAATCTTAATGATCTCAATGACCTATTTCGGCTTTACATGTAATTATGCATTTCAGATGTCCAACAATGGGTCAAACCGCGACAACAAAGCTGAAAGGGTTATACTAGAAAAACAATTCTGGGGTCGGATTCACGAAATCCTACCTAAGATATATCTTAAGATATAACTTAAGAGAAAATTTAGGAGCTTCCTAAGATATGTCCTAAGTGCTATTCACGAAGGATATCTTATGACCATCCCAAGGTAAGCGTAACTTAGCAGTTTCCTAAGTTTAATGGTCGCGGGCAGCTCTTATGAATAATAAGTCATTGATAAGTTATGATATTACATGGATGAATGTTTTGTATTGTGTAAATTGTTATTACGATGACAATACAATAACTTTTATTTCATCTCGAGTTTGAGATAGCAAAACCGATCTTCGTTCATGGTCAGTAGCGAAAGCAACAAACAAATCCATCATCATTTTAATAGGGTCTACTTCGATATTTCTTGTACAAGGGCATATTTTCACGGCGAAAAACGGAAATATAACTCTGCAATTAGAAAGAAATGTGGAACCCGTTAATGACACGAAGGCCTATATGTTGTTTGACATTACTAGAAAATATTTAATTTTTCTTAGAAAAGCAATATAATGCTTTAAAATGTTTATCTAATCGGTAGCTATTGTGATACACAATAATCACTGAAAATCGACGTTAAACTCGTCAACAATCGAATTTAGCCCCCGTCAAGACATGTTTTAATAAGTTAGGAGGTCAATTTTGACCTTCTAAGTTTAGGACAAAAATTAAGACATATCTTAAGTTAGGAGGTCTTCGTGAATACCAGTTAAGACATGTCTTAAACATTTAAGAAGTCCTAAGCTTAGGAGAAAAAAATAAGACATGTCTTAAAATAGGAGGTCTTCGTGAATACCAGTTATCTCCTAAGTTATATCTTAGGAGGCTTTTTGGACTTAGGATGCTCTCGTGAATACGGCCCCTGAAATACTACTGATTCAAATAGTGCATCAATGAAAAGGGGTAAAAAGCAGACACAATATAAGAAAGTCATCCATTATCTGATCAGTATCTTGCGCTTTTATAAAACATGGGATGGGTCGCGCTATTTTGCGGCAATGGGTCTTGTTTTTGTGGGATTTTCTTAAAATAGAAACTCCCAAAACGTGGTCGTAGGAAATTAATTTATGCTTGTACAGACAGGAAATCACAGCTAAGTAAGTGCTGTTATTGTTCTTATCCTCGCTTACAGCTATCATGTACTCCACAATAATTCAATTTAGGGTCAATTTAGAGCAACTATGATATTTCCTGAATCTTCCCTATCCATTCTCAGCCACAACTAGAGTAAAAAATCAGTATTATGAAAATGCCCTGCTTCCTAAGCGTCTAAAGAACCTTTTTACAGCTCACCAAGTATGACGTCATGATTTCAATTTGCATAAATATTCGGAATATGTTTATTTGGTATATTATCTACAGTTTTCACTAAAAATTGAAGTGGGTTCAATTTTGCTTCATTTGACCTTTATATCATACATCAACTTTTCTATGAGAAACTGCGTTTAGCGGACACTAAAGAATTTCCAGGTAGAAAAAAAAAACATTGTATTCTTTTGAGATTATGCGATTCCTTAAATAGAATAGTCCCAATCTCCTCTGCAGAGTCTTTTTCTAACATCGACATAATTTAAGCTGAAGTACAGGCCGAGACGCGATTAGATAGGGAGTAGAAAGACAACAACAATTAACAACAATTTTATTATTTCGGTATTCCCATTTCTATACATGGTATTACCTAAAATTAACTAAATTAAAAATAAATAGATCGATGTATAAACACCAATAATATTAATAGTATATTATAAAATGAGAAAAACTGTAACATTACGTGTCGGCTCTCATTCTACATGTCATGCATTCAAAAACAAAAGCAGCAGTTGATCGACAAACAAAGGGATCAACACTGTTGAAAAGAAACAGTATTTTAGAAGTGTTATCTTGGCTATTGAAGTGATTGTATTTTTTATTTATTTCGTGAAAAATTTTCTTGCGTCTTTTTTCGTAAAAGGTGCAGGAGAAAAGAAAGTGGCGCAGTACCATGATTATTTCTCGTTCGATTTTCGCGCGTGGGTTAAAGAGACACTGTCCCGGCTGAAATATCGTGTTTTCATGATTATGACCAGGAGCTTGCTTTATCTTGAAATTGGAAGAAACCATCGCCAAAGGTGATAGAAGCAAAGAAATATGAACTAAACAGACAAAATAACGGCTAGAAAAGTCAAAATTTCAACTAGGTTGTATATTTGTTGGAATTTAGCGATAGATATAACGCGGAATTAAATAAGCTGGGCGAAATTGTGCTATTTCGGCGGGACAGTGCACCTTTAAAGGAATTCTCTTTGGAAGAGAATTTACAGTTTGCCACATTAGAACTTCATTATTTGGGATAAATCTGTTCCAAGATTGGAAGGTAGATCTTGGGGGTGTGCGATTTGATTTTATATAACGTTTCTTTTTCAGATTGCGAGAAACCCTGCCATAACAGTAGTGAAAGACGCAATGGCGAAGTTGAAAACGTGTGTGACTGCTCTGGGAGAAATCAATTTCTTGATTTCGTTAAATGCATTCCGACGACCACTACAAGGCTGTAAGGTTCTTTTTTAAATAAGCCTTTTCAAGCAATATGAAGCATCACAGGTTTTTTCGGACAAACACTCGACGGGCATGTAAATGTTTCAAAAAGCCTTCTGAATTGAACTTTATAACATTGCTTTCATTTCAGGAGCTTTTCACCTAGGGAAACTTACAACAAATTTTCAAAATCTTCCCGGAAACAATTCGGAAAACGCCAACTATTCTCATTCGCATAAAAGCCGCGGCGTGCCTTTTCACTCTTCCGGATACAGCTACGTGGTCTCGTTGTCGACACCCTATTGGTCGTAGAAGTCCCCAGAGAGATCCAAGGGGACTTTTATACACCCTGCGTGGCTTACTTCGCTGTCGTTGTCCACTCGACGGAACGGTTCCGTGAAGTTTTCCCCTCCCACCTCCCCTTAAGCGACGCTAGCAAATCCACATCCCTCAGCTAACTCTACGTTTTACTCAAGATTTTTCACCTATACCGTATCTCCAGTGGACATAGAGTGGCTGTTACGCGAGTGTGAATTGGTTACTATCTTCCGGTAAGGAAAATAATTTTTCACATACATCGCCTCAAATCTTAATGCGATCGCATGATAATTAGAAAGTAAAATTACAGTCAAGCGTACTAAAACACAACAAAGAAACTATTTAAGCCCTTTCTGCAAAAATAAAGCCCAAAATCTGAACGTCTTGAGCTCGGAACATGTTTCTTAAGAAAATAAAAATATTTTGCTTGAAAGAATTTCTTAGTATAGTGTAAACGATCTTCGGAGCTGCGCTATAATTAAAGCAGCCTTAGGTACACATACAGCATCACGTCCATCCGTTTTATGGGTAGAAATGAAACTCGCAATTGGCTAGGTTTCAGTAGCTTGGAATTGATTGTATGTCACAGATCAAGAGAAAATAAAAGGCCAGAGAAGGAGTCTAGGGGCGTTGGCCGGTATATCTCAATTCAAAAAGTTTTTTTTTATAGAAACTGTGCGGTCGTTTGCGAAAGCAATAGCCCAATTTCGATATATTAAAATTCAACTTGAAACAAAAGACATCACTACGAGGCTTAGGGGAATAAACCATATAAATCCGTACTATCATTCCCCTAAGCCTCGTAGTGATGTCTTTTGTTTCAAGTTGAATTTTAATATATCGAAATTGGGCTATTTCCGGGTTCTGGATGACTTCCGGACGACTCGTTTTCAAGAAACAGTGCACCAAACTAAATCAAAACCTTCCATGAGCCAACTCGTGAATACGAAACACTCTAAATAAGAGATTATCCACCAAATTTGCAGAGGTTATGGTACGGCACGAGGGCAGTACTAAGGTATTTATTTTGCGTATTTAAACTGTCCTGCAGTTTTTCCATCATGAATGCGAACGTCTAAAAACCGTTTTTGCTCGCCTGCATTATCCTGAAACTCTCGTAGAGAATACCATCAGGCACTTTATCGAAATGAAAGTCACTGATGATGTATGTACTAAACAACAAGTATCCGATGAACATGGTGCTCCTATCCGTATTGTCTTACCGTGTAAAGACCAGAAATTAGCAAATGCGGTAAGACACCAACTCGGTAGCCTGTTCCAGGCGTTCAGATAGTGGGAAAAGCGCGAATAGTTGGGGAAGGCGCGAAGAAAAGCGAGCGAAAAAAATGCGGGGAGACGAGGGAACGCCTGTAAACAAACTCAACAAAAGGTCCTTCCGCCCACTTTTAGACCGCCAGCTCAGTTGTCAATAATATGTCAATCACAACCGGATAAGATTTCTCGGGATTAGATTTCCTAGGAAATATGGTCTCGGTCTGCGTTTCGATGTCCGATCGTTATCACGTTCTTCTGCAAATGAATTGCCAGTCCATCCTACAGAGTGTTGTAGGTTTTGCTAAAAATATGTGAAGTTTTCATGAACCAAAGTTCCGCGTGTGTCCCTTTTTAGTGTAGTTAAAAATAAGGATATTGTTGGATATTCTGGAGCGAAGAGTTTGGCGTTGGCCGACATTGCTCGCTCGTTAGGCCACAAACTGGATAAAAATGAACAGAAATGTGATGTTAGCAAACCTACACAAGGTCGCCGATAAGACATACTCCCTCAGCGAAGCGTGCGCCGACGGCTGACAGCGATGCGAAATCGCGACGTTCTCTCGCTCTTGCAAGCTCTGGTGAGGACCATAATTCGCTTGGAGTGGCCCTTATGAACGACGCAATGGCGAAAAAAATGCGGGACGACGAGGGAACAAGGTTATTCAAGCAATCTTTCTGTTCTTCGCAGTCTTTGAGTACGTTGTTTACAACGATTTCGATCTCAGCGTGACTCGATGATAGCTGTCTTTCCTCCGCCATATCTCCTTACTCATCTGCGCTCGAGTGTCAACAGAAAGTGTCATAATTGACCAATCAGAGGGTATACCGGAATCCGGTATACCAGAACAACTTTTTGTTAAGTTTGTTTACAGGCGTTCCCTCGCTTCCTCTCCCCAATCTCCCCGCTTTTTTTCGCTCGCTTTTCTTCGCGCCTTCCCCAACTATTCGCGCTTTGCCCACTATCTGAACGCCTGGAACAGGCTACCAACTCGGTGATCTCAGCCGAAAGATTTATGCCGTTTTCTCCAGCCCGTTTACACAAGTCAGAAGATCAAAAGACAATTCAAACCGAAAGAACACAAACCTCCAATTTTTAATCAACAAAACGTTGTTTATTATTACAAGCGTGGTCTGTGTGATGCAAACTATGTCGGCTTCACGAGTCGGCACCTACATCAACGTGTGGAGGAACATAAGCGATCAACAATCGGCAATAACGTAAAGGATGAGCATGCAAAAGATCCAGAGACCATCGAAGGAAATTTCAAGATTTAAAAAAAATGTCAGAGTTAACTAGACTGTTTGATTTTTGAAATGCTTTTCATTCGGGAACTTAAACCGAAGCTGAACAAACAGAGTGATTCGATCCGTGCAAAAGTGTTTACCTGATTTATATTGTCCATTTCGTATTAGCGTTTCTTTTATCCTTGCCGCAATTTTCTCATATTGTTTCTATGTAAATATTATAGAGTTTTAGTCAGTATCTCATTAGCATTTTTACAATTGATTATATAAGCGCATGTTAACAATTTTATTCCTCTGCAACTTGAAAATGACCGTTGAACGGTCGAAACGTCGTTGTTTTTTAGCGTTAACTTTTATAGTAATATATATATAGATAGGCTGAGCCTGACAGCGCCGCTCTGTGAACAAGCTTAACTAAGGTGAAACTTAACTAAGGTGAAAGGTCGGAAGAACAAGAATTAAGATTGACGAATTTTAACAATTTTAGCAATTCTCAAAACGCAGTGGCTATTCGTACGGCACCCGTACGCGGACTTTCGATTTGCTATTCGTAGTGTAAACGTAGTCTGAGTGTCACGAAATGAGTCGCTCGCGTAGTATACAGAGACTCAACGAATTAGTCTGAGCCAAATCAATATCGCTTACCAGAAGCGCTTCGTAAAACTAAACGAACATTTAATATTGTGGATCAACATATAACTTCGAAAATTGACGAAAGTTTTGGACTCCGAACGAATAGCAAATCGAAGTCCGCGTACGGGTGCCGTACGAATAGCCACTGCGTTCTCAAAAACAGTATTACGCGACCGTCTGCACAGTACATTTTTATAGACCGTACAAAAGTTCACAAAAACAACTTTTTCTCCGTCTACAATAACTAGTACCACTACTTTCCAAATAAAATACACTTGTTGCTCGTCCAAAATTGCCCGAAAAACTGATTTGAAAATCAAAATTGGAAAAATACACAAACATATTTGCATAAGGCGATGCGAGTGAAGATAGAACTGTACGATAAAATCAAAGTCTTGTTTTGTTTACATAAAATCGCTTTTCAATCTATCTAATGAATGAACAAACACATAAAAATCGACAACACAATCTTCTTTCGAAAAAAATTTATTCAAATCTCCACTAGTTTACGTTTAAAAATAAAACGCGTACCATTTAATTATAGCTCATCGAGTTCAAGCTTTCTTCGATGAAATTCAAGAAATCGATACAACTGAATTTAAGCACGTTTTAAAATCAATTCTCCAAAACTAACAATAACACCAATAAAAAGTCACTCACAGATTGATATCAACATAAATTCTCATCGAAAACTGTAATCTGTTTTACCTTTAAGTCCCTCGCTTGCTTGGAAATTCAAATATCTGCTTCTGGTTCTGAAATCCGTAGAAAACAAATATCTCCCGCATTGATAAAAACGAAATACATGAAGTTCCTCGAAGGAAGATTTTATCCCAAAAAGCTCGTCTTTTTCCACTAAAGCGGCTTCTGAGTATCCCGTAATTAGTACCCTTGTCTTGAGTAGCAAACCGCGAAATATTCAGGGAAATAACGCCTTTAATTTAAACGGTTTTCTCCGCTTACTAAATTCACAGCAAAACATCAAAGTGTTTTTCTAGCTGACGTGACATTCGGCCGTGTAACCGCGCGAAAAACAAAGCCTCGCTTTGGTTTCAACATGACGTCGTACGCGCATGTTTTGCGACGTCATACGCGCCCGCGAGCTGGTCCTGCGCGACGGCAAGCTAGTCCTGCGCGACGGCAAGCTAGTCCTGCGCGACGGCGGCGGACGACGGGCACACGCGCGCCCGCAAAACATTCCGCTAGCCATGACCATGAAAAATGACGGGCATAGGTTCTATGAGTATGGGGCTTCGCAGCCGGGCCTTCGGCCCGGTGAGTGCTCCGCTAAAATCCGTTTCTAAAAAATTGTTGATTCGAAAAACAAGTTATGTAACGGAAAACAATCCTTACTTTGCTTACTTACACAATGTCCAGTTCGAAAAAAAAAATAACAAAAAGAAAGGAAAAAGAAAAAATATATTGGATGTCCCCACCGGGTTTTGAACCTGGGTTGTTGATGCAGAATGAAAACACCATTCGACCATGGCGAATAAAGTAATAAGCACGGTTTAATTTTAATATATCAACGTTTTACAGTGCGACACGCATTACCTTGAGCACCAGCAAACTTTTTTTTACAAGTTTTGTTTCCAAGTTTTGTATCTAACTTTGCACTCCTGTGATAAACACGAAGCGACAAACGATGAAATGTAATCTTGTCGCTTTGTGTTTATCACAGCAGTGTGTAGTTAGTTACAAAACTTGTAAACAAAGCTTGTAAAAAAGTTTGTTGAGTACTCACGGTAAGGCGCGTCGCTGTAACTGTAACGACTTTCTGTTGAAGAAATTCATTTGAAATCTACAGATTGGTTTTAATGTTCCATCAAAAGACTCTTTTTCTGCGGTCGAGTATTCTTTACTCTATATTTCTTTGCATTTGGAACGGGCAAAGTATATGCGAAAGCCTTATAGACCACTTTCATAATGGCGGCCGATTTATTTATTCTTTTATATGTATGTTAATTAGCCTCACTGCCCTCGGTAACATGTGCAAAATTCAAAAGAATTTTTACTCTAAAATGAGGCCAGTGAGGCTAATTAACATACATATAAAAGAATAAATCAATCGGCCGCCATTATGAAAGCGGTCTATACTGATTGGGCAGTGAAATTACAAAGAAAAGTTTACAGCCGAGTGATGGAAGCAAGGAGGGGGGGGGGGGTAGGGGAGAGGTGGGGGGGTAGGAAAGGAGTGAATTTGTCCCGTAATCTTTCGCGTATTCACGAGTTGAAAATGGCCACCATCGAGGGGGGAATTTAGAATGTGAATAATTAGAGTAGTAGGAGACGGGGGGTTCACCAACACGGGAGGAGGGGAGTGGGTGACGCCATGATCCCTAGAGGTGACGTCATGGGTTAAAAATAGGTAGAGATGACATCATAATCTATTTTAGGTCAATGGGGAGTGATGACATCATAATTTATTTTAAGTGAATGGGGAGGCCGGGAGGAGGGGGGATTAGCTGACGTCATGATCCCTAGGCGCCACGGGATCGGGATTAGCTGACGTCATGATCCCTAGAGGTGAGGTCATGGGTAAAACATGGGTAGAGATGACATCATAATCTATATTAAGTCAATAGGGAGTTGGAAATGAATCACATCATAATCTATTTCAAGTCAATGGATTGTCGGGAATAAATGTCATCATATTCTATTTTTAACTCGAGAGTCACACTGGGGTAGAATGATGTAATATGATTATTTTTAGATTGTTGATTTAATAATTTTAATGGTTATAAATTCAAGGGGATGCTCTATGAAAAGTTAAAATGTTAGTGATCTCGAAGCTAATATGGGTATTACTCTCTCTTTTCTTCGAATCTGGTTTGATCGATTTCGCTTTTTAGCAAGAAGTATAAGTTTTACTTCGAGTGAACTGTTGTTTTTGTAACCACTAGACCATCAAAGCTGTGGACATTATAACCGAATAAAACTAATTAGAGGTTTCCGAAACATTCAAGTTTAGAAGCAATAAAATTGCACAGGATAAAAAAAACTGCTTCTTATTGGTATTTACCGCCGTTTTAGCTGCCACATCACTAGGCTCTATGTCGATTTTCAGTTTGCAAGCCATCACCCACTTTAAGTTTTAAAACATGACTTTACCAGATCGCCTTCAAAGTTCAAACTTTTAATTATGCGAACTTACACTAAACTAAATTTGCATGGAAAATTAGCACCTCGGAAAAATAAACAAAGCAACCAATTACATGCGCGCGCTAAAACAATAAAACCACACTTTATTAAGTTCAAACTATATTTATTGATAACAAACAATTTCATAATTATACAGACAATTTAAAAGCTTAGTTGGAAAGGAACAGAGTTGATTTATTCTTTTTCATCGGGTTTATACAAAGTACTCTTTGATTCCCTTGGTTTTCAGGTGAAATTAATCCTTTTGATTCTTAGAATGCTTGTAAGGTGCAGCTCTAAATCTGTAACGCCGCGATCGCCTTTTAGGTTTATCATCACCAGCATCTAAGTAATTTAATAATTGGATTCGAGGTCGTTTTCGCTTTGGTGCTGGCGAGGGTGTTTGTACTGTGGGGGGAGGGGTCAAGACGGCTGGATTTAAAGGTAGTGGCGTTACTGCGGAAGTTTCTTGTATAGTGGGCGCTGGAGAGGGTGTCGCGATAAATGGATTTAAGGGTGTAGAGGTTGTCACCGCTGTTACTGCTGTGGGTTCTTGCATAATGGTGGGTAAATTATCTTTCGGATGACTTGCAAAACTCCTTTTCATTTCATCAGACTGTTGAGGTCTTCCGTTCAATTGATGTTTAAACGTCAGATATCTGTTTTGCAGCTCAAGGTACTGTTTGGCTTTGTCATTTCCCCCAAGGTCTGTACGAGAGAGAAGGTTGTCCATTCTGTCCTGTAGTCCCTGCATGGCTGAGAGAACTGGAGCTGTCGAAAGGTTCTGTTGTCTAAGATACTTTAGTAGCTCCTGAGAAATATTGTCTTGTACCCCTGTTTGATTAAACTGTTCTTCGCCGGGTAGTACATTCGTTCGCAGTCTACAATTATCTTGTGTGGTTGTTTTTAAATCCACCAGGAGATAACCAAAGGGTCTTCGTACAGCCTCTTCGTACTGGTTTATAAAGAAAGCCGTTTGCCCAGGATACATTTGCTTGGCTAGAGTCAAAATTTGCAGTTTGTCTCTGGGATTTTTGAAAAGGACCAAGTAGTAACTGTTTAAACTGATACTACGGCTTTCCTTCCCCTGATGAAATAGATTCTGTACGATATAAATGACACTCAGGTTGCGGTGATGAGAACCTCGTGTAAAAAGGTTTACTATTCGCTTGTCTTTGCCAGCGTCAATCATTTGATCGTCAAAGACGATTAAGTTCCGTTTGTTGACATCGAAATAGGAATCGTGTTCCAACGCAGGAGGAATGCCCTTGACAAATTCAATTTGTGGTATTGTGACTAGCATTTGTATGTACGCGGGCTGCCATTGAGAATAACACCAGACAATCCTCTCGGGTGGTGGATTTATCACGTCTGAGGCCTGTTGTAACAGTGATTGAACCCAAAACGTTTTCCCCGAACCGGTCATCCCTGCAACCATACAAGTAAAAGGGTGCTCGAAGTGAAACCGCTGACACTTTTGCGTAGAAATCGGCATTGCTTTAAATGGAGTGAAAGTCGGACTGGTGTGTTTGTTGGTCATATGTCTTTGCATACTATCTTTCCTGCTAAATGTCTTCTCACAAACGGAACAGGACAAATTCATGTCAACTCAATGAAAGCTCAATGTGAACTGAGAAAGAGACGAATGTTGCTCACTAAAAAAGGCTAGTTCCTCCTTAATTCTACTGTTTTCACCACCACCACCACCACAATTCTATTGATTTCACCACCACCACCACAATTCTATTGTTTTCACCACCACCACCACCACCACCACCACCACCACAATTCTATTGTTTTCACCACCACCACCACTTCCACCACCACAACAATTCTATTGTTTTCACCACCACCACCACCACAACAATTCTATTGTTTCACCACCACCACCACCACCACCACAACAGTTCTATTGTTTTCACCACCACCACCACCACCACCACCACCGCCACAACAATTCTATTGTTTTCACCACCACCACCACCACCACCACCGCCACAACAATTCTATTGTTTTCACCACCACCACCACCACAATCCTATTGTTTTTTCCTTCTATTCCACGATAAAAGACAGTTACTCACTATTCTTAGCTCATTCTATAGTTATGTCTCAAGTAGTAAAGAACAATTGGGGTTTTCTACAGCTCTTTGCTAATGGACCCGATCATCAACGCCAATTTCTCTTAAGGACAGCTTCTCCACAACAGGTTCACGCCTTGTTACATATTCTTTATAATGTTCTTAAGGAAAACATTCCCTGTCCTGAAACAAATAAGCGTGTTTTGCTCCAACATAAGGATGCTCTTATTAATCTGGCCGAGCAAAACGTTCCCTACAAGACAAAGAAGCAAATACTTGTACAAGAGGGTGGGTGGCTTTATACAAGACTTATTAGCCCCCGTTGTTACAAGCTTGGGCGTTTTGATGCTATAAAAGAAACTTTACATCATTGCACTGATCATTTGAAGCTTGTCTTTTAACGAGTACGGATCGATATGAAGAGAAAAGTAGACTGGGATGAAGAAGAAATGGAGAGCGGTATGGAAGACACTATAACCTCCGATGAGGACAACGATGACGAGAAAGACAACGAGGAGCCAAGAATTAAAGATGTTTTAGGCAATCTTTCCAAAGCGGTGTCAAAAAAACGTGCTTCTGATTTGTTGCATAGCATGGCCGCTTCCAAAGATATCCTGTTTTGGGCACCTAGAGGCCAATTACTCCGAAATCAGCGCATAATACCCGTGACAAACATCGCAGAGCTGGTTGAGTATGTGCTACTTCCCCATAACGATGATGTAGCCCGACCCCGTGCGCTTAATACCTTTTTAGATGGACTCGCAGAGTTGGGAATTGATAAGCGTTTAATCAAGAATAAAAAACTGTTAAGCGATCTTTTAGAGAAAGAAAAGATCTATCAAGAACAAAAAGAATCCGACAACGAGACTTATGAAGGAGATTCAACCGACAGCGAAGGAGAGGAAAGCGCTTCTGAGAACTGTCCGGCCGATGGGTCTGAAGAGAGCGACCAAGAAATTCAAATTGATGAAGAGGATGCAGGAAATTCAACCGACAACGAAGAAGAGGAAAGCGCTTCTGAAAGCGGGAAAATAATTCAGGCAAAAAGTCAAATCCCATATCATCATTGCGAGAGTTCAAATGTGTATGTAACCGGAGTCGTGAAATGTCCCAAATGCTTTTGGCATGATAATAAAAAGATTTGCCCCATATGCGAGCACAAGATTCCTTTGGACAAAACTAAACTCGTGAAAGAGACCCTTGCTCGTTGCGATGATTGCAGTGCGGTGAGACACAGAAAACCAAGGGAATCAAAGAGTACTTTGTATAAACCCGATGAAAAAGAATAAATCAACTCTGTTCCTTTCCAACTAAGCTTTTAAATTGTCTGTGTAATTATGAAATTGTTTGTTATCAATAAATATAGTTTGAACTTAATAAAGTGTGGTTTCATTGTTTTAGCGCGCGCATGTAATTTGTTGCTTTGTTTATTTTTCCAAGGTGCTAATTTTCCATGCAAATTTAGTTTAGTGTAAGTTCGCATAATTAAAAGTTTGAACTTTGAAGGCGATCTGGTAAAGTCATGTTTTAAAACTTAAAGTGGGTGATGGCTTGCAAACTGAAAATCGACATAGAGTCTAGTGATGTGGCAGCTAAAACGACGGTAAATACCAATAAGAAGCAGTTTTTTTTATCCTGTGCAATTTTATTGCTTCTAAACTTGAATGTTTCGGAAACCTCTAATTAGTTTTATTCGGTTATAATGTCCACAGCTTTGATGGTCTAGTGGTTACAAAAACAATAGTTCACTCGAAGTAAAACTTATACTTCTTGCTAAAAAGCGAAATCGATCAAACCGGATTCGAAGAAATACCCATATTAATACCCATATTAGCTTCGAGATCTCTACCATTTTAACTTTTCATAGAGCATCCCCTTGAATTTATAACCATTAAAATTATTAAATCAGCAATCTAAAAATAATGATATTACATCATTCTACCCCAGTGTGACTCTCGAGTTAAAAATAGAATATGATGACATTTATTCCCGACAATCCATTGACTTGAAATAGATTATGATGTGATTCATTTCCAAGTCCCTATTGACTTAATATAGATTATGATGTCATCTCAACCCATGTTTTACCCATGACCTCACCTCTAGGGATCATGACGTCAGCCAATCCCGATCCCGTGGCGCCTAGGGATCATGACGTCAGCTAATCCCCCCTCCTCCCGGCCTCCCCATTCACTTAAAATAAATTAAAATAGATTATGATGTCATCTCTACCTATTTTTAACCCATGACGTCACCTCTAGGGATCATGACGTCACCCACTCCCCTCCTCCCGTGTTGGTGAATCCCCCGTCTCCTACTACTAATTAGGTTATATTAATACTTAGGAAGGCTACGAAGGTCCTAAGAAATAGCTGATTGCATTGATCCATTTTATTGTACCGACCCATTTTGCAATTTTCGACCGTATCACAACTAAACACGTAGTGAACAGACCATTGACAAAACATTATTTTCTACTCGTTCTAAAATGATTATTACTAATTTTGGAATAAAATATGGTAGCCGAGTATCATGATGAATTACCCAAATACCGACAATAACTACCGCACTAAACATTTCAAAACAGTGCACATCTTCAACAGTTTCCATAATGCAAATCAATCTTGTTTATAATTGAAATGAACTTCCAGATGATCGAAAACGGTGAATGGACAAACTTACTGAAATGGACTCTCTCTGACAAACAGTTTATTCAAATATAAGAAATACTTTACTTTACTTTTAAAAAGCAAAAAGTGTAAACCCTTTTTTCCGCTCGGAATCACTTTGCATTGCAAACAGTATATTTTTTAAAAAATATCACGAATTACGAAGAATCTTTCAATGAAACGATTGCGTTTAAATCCACAAGTAAACCGTTGATTAACTTTTACCGTAATGATCCAAGATAGGTTTCTTTCTGTTGTGAGGATGATATTTTTTAGTTCTCGAAAGAAAATTTCGTCCCTTTCAGGTGCTCCAGTGTCGAGCGGTTTCGGCGGTCGAAAATTCTTAAGGATCGATATATTTTTTCATTTCATTTTGAACTGCAGAAAGGTATATTTTCACTCGGAGAAATATTACACCTTTGTCATTTCATTACCGAGCTTCAGAAATGTACGATCTTTCTTTATTTTATATCACCTCACATGACGCTTTCGACGTTCCTGATCCTAGCATTACGCAGGACGCGTTTCATATAGAACCAAGTATATGGCCTAGCTCGTCACGAGTCTCTCGTATCTCAGTGGTTAGAGCATCTGACCGGTGTGTGAACTTAGTATATGGCCTAGCTCGTCACGAGTCTCTCGTATCTCAGTGGTTGGAGCATCTGACCGGTGTGTGAACCTATAGTATATGGCCTGGCTCGTCACGAGTCTCTCGTATCTCAGTGGTTGGTGCATCTGACCGGTGTGTGAACCAAGTATATGGCCTAGCTCGTCACGAGTCTCTCGTATCTCAGTGGTTAGAGCATCTGTCCGGTGTGTGAACCAAGTATATGGCCTAGCTCGTCACGAGTCTCTCGTATCTCAGTGGTTAGAGCATCTGACCGGTGTGTGAACCTATAGTATATGGCCTGGCTCGTCACGAGTCTCTCGTATCTCAGTGGTTGGTGCATCTGACCGGTGTGTGAACCAAGTATATGGCCTAGCTCGTCACGAGTCTCTCGTATCTCAGTGGTTAGAGCATCTGACCGGTGTGTGAACCTATAGTATATGGCCTGGCTCGTCACGAGTCTCTCGTATCTCAGTGGTTGGAGCATCTGACCGGTGTGTGAACCAAGTATATGGCCTAGCTCGTCACGAGTCTCTCGTATCTCAGTGGTTAGAGCATCTGACCGGTGTGTGAACCTATAGTATATGGCCTGGCTCGTCACGAGTCTCTCGTATCTCAGTGGTTGGTGCATCTGACCGGTGTGTGAACCAAGTATATGGCCTAGCTCGTCACGAGTCTCTCGTATCTCAGTGGTTAGAGCATCTGTCCGGTGTGTGAACCAAGTATATGGCCTAGCTCGTCACGAGTCTCTCGTATCTCAGTGGTTAGAGCATCTGACCGGTGTGTGAACCTAGTATATGGGCTAGCTCGTCACGAGTCTCTCGTATCTCAGTGGTTAGAGCATCTGACCGGTGTGTGAACCTAGTATATGGCCTAGCTCGTCACGAGTCTCTCGTATCTCAGTGGTTAAAGCATCTGACCGGTGTGTGAACCAAGTATATGGCCTAGCTCGTCACGAGTCTCTCGTATCTCAGTGGTTGGAGCATCTGACCGGTGTGTGAACCTAGTATATGGGCTAGCTCGTCACGAGTCTCTCGTATCTCAGTGGTTAGAGCATCTGACCGGTGTGTGAACGTAGTATATGGCCTAGCTCGTCACGAGTCTCTCGTATCTCAGTGGTTAGAGCATCTGACCGGTGCGTGAACCTAGTATATGGCCTAGCTCGTCACGAGTCTCTCGTATCTCAGTCGTTAGAGCATCTGACCGGTGTGTGAACCAAGTATATGGCCTAGCTCGTCACGAGTCTCTCGTATCTCAGTGGTTGGAGCATCTGACCGGTGTGTGAACCTAGTATATGGGCTAGCTCGTCACGAGTCTCTCGTATCTCAGTGGTTAGAGCATCTGACCGGTGTGTGAACCAAGTATATGGCCTAGCTCGTCACGAGTCTCTCGTATCTCAGTGGTTAGAGCATCTGACCGGTGTGTGAACCTAGTATATGGGCTAGCTCGTCACGAGTCTCTCGTATCTCAGTGGTTAGAGCATCTGACCGGTGTGTGAACCTATAGTATATGGCCTGGCTCGTCACGAGTCTCTCGTATCTCAGTGGTTGGTGCATCTGACCGGTGTGTGAACCAAGTATATGGCCTAGCTCGTCACGAGTCTCTCGTATCTCAGTGGTTAGAGCATCTGTCCGGTGTGTGAACCAAGTATATGGCCTAGCTCGTCACGAGTCTCTCGTATCTCAGTGGTTAGAGCATCTGACCGGTGTGTGAACCTAGTATATGGGCTAGCTCGTCACGAGTCTCTCGTATCTCAGTGGTTAGAGCATCTGACCGGTGTGTGAACCTAGTATATGGCCTAGCTCGTCACGAGTCTCTCGTATCTCAGTGGTTAAAGCATCTGACCGGTGTGTGAACCAAGTATATGGCCTAGCTCGTCACGAGTCTCTCGTATCTCAGTGGTTGGAGCATCTGACCGGTGTGTGAACCTAGTATATGGGCTAGCTCGTCACGAGTCTCTCGTATCTCAGTGTTTAGAGCATCTGACCGGTGTGTGAACGTAGTATATGGCCTAGCTCGTCACGAGTCTCTCGTATCTCAGTGGTTAGAGCATCTGACCGGTGTGTGAACCTAGTATATGGCCTAGCTCGTCACGAGTCTCTCGTATCTCAGTCGTTAGAGCATCTGACCGGTGTGTGAACCAAGTATATGGCCTAGCTCGTCACGAGTCTCTCGTATCTCAGTGGTTGGAGCATCTGACCGGTGTGTGAACCTAGTATATGGGCTAGCTCGTCACGAGTCTCTCGTATCTCAGTGGTTAGAGCATCTGACCGGTGTGTGAACCTAGTATATGGCCTAGCTCGTCACGAGTCTCTCGTATCTCAGTCGTTAGAGCATCTGACCGGTGTGTGAACCAAGTATATGGCCTAGCTCGTCACGAGTCTCTCGTATCTCAGTGGTTGGAGCATCTGACCGGTGTGTGAACCTAGTATATGGGCTAGCTCGTCACGAGTCTCTCGTATCTCAGTGGTTAGAGCATCTGACCGGTGTGTGAACGTAGTATATGGCCTAGCTCGTCACGAGTCTCTCGTATCTCAGTGGTTAGAGCATCTGACCGGTGTGTGAACCTAGTATATGGCCTGGCTCGTCACGAGTCTCTCGTATCTCAGTGGTTGGTGCATCTGACCGGTGTGTGAACCAAGTATATGGCCTAGCTCGTCACGAGTCTCTCGTATCTCAGTGGTTAGAGCATCTGACCGGTGTGTGAACCTAGTATATGGGCTAGCTCGTCACGAGTCTCTCGTATCTCAGTGGTTGGTGCATCTGACCGGTTTACGGAAGGTCATAGGTTCGATTCCTGTCGGGACTCAGATTTATTTCTTTGTCCCACGCTCGTGACATTATGAACATTACATCTTTCTCTTATAACTAGAAATACGTGGTTCGCATAACCTCGCGAAGCTTGGGGAGGGTGTACAGCAAAATTTTACCGACGGGAGTCTGTGTCTAAATAAAGTTATCAATCAATGGCCAAAATGGCCTCAAAATTTGCAGTTGAGACATTCTCGTTCCTGGTCGCTTCCATAACTTGTACTCAGTCCCCTGTCTTCCTAAAATATATGGGAACTGGTATTGGTCAGTACTGGGTTTTGAGACGAGGGTCGGGTCCCATGTTCGTGACATGATGAACATTACATCTTTGTCTTATAATTAAGGTATATTTAATTTATTATTAAAGATCTTTCGCATTAAACTCCAAAACCAAAATCGATAATCTCCTGAAAAATACGATGACGAGACTGATGCAAAACCGATTATTTTTTTACTGCATTAGGGGTGGCGAATGGTACCTTCAAAATCGTGGGTCTCGGAAAATTTTGGTCCGATCTCGAATTCTCGGCGGTTTTTGTGTTAAGTCTCAAAGTCTCGTTTGGCAGGTGCTTTTTCTGTCTCGAAGTCTCGGATTTTTTCCCCGCAAGGTCTCGGAGTCTCGCGGATACTTTTGTCAACCTCAAGTATTCGGAATTTTGGCTGATCAAACTCGTATTTATTTTAGAAAAAATATCGCGTTTGGTCACTAAAATATACAAACACAAATAAAAACATTATACTTTGGTATTAATATTAATATAAGCTAAGTATGACCAGGGTTTTCATTAAGATTTCAAGGCCACGTAGCGGGAGATTAGTGTAAAGTCACAGGAGCCGTCGTTTAGAAACAGCTCCGCTGTTTTTGTTCCTAGGAGGGTCTGGGGGTATTTTCCCCGAGGAAATTTTGAAAAATTAAAGCCTCTTAGACGAGCTTTTCGTGTTTCTGAGCAGCAATATTAAAGCCTTTAGTCTAATATCGTACGAACGTTTTAATGTATGGAGAAACTTCGAGCATCGTACCGGGCCGTACAGAATCAAAGGGCCCTAAGAGCCATCTCGTTAATGCGAAACAAGGTAAGGTTAATTTGAAGGGCAAATTAAGGGGCCAGTAGTTATCATGCAAAAACGACAAAGGAAGTGTAGCGTTTTTTTTTTGAGTTAGCAAACAAATAACGGCATAACTGAATATTCTAAAGAAGTAAAAGCTAATACCTTAAAGGCCTACTCTGGGACCTTAAGTCGCCGTAACTTTAGGCGACTTTAAGCGATTTAAGGCGATTTAAGGCGACGTAAGGAAAAATTAGTTTAAAATATTGGCAACTTAAGGCGACTTTAGGCGACTTAAGGCGACTTTAGGCGACTTAAGGCGACTTTAGGCGACTTAAGGCGATTTAAGGCGACTTAAGGCAACTTAAGGCGACTTAAGGTGACTGAAGGCAACTTCAGGCAACATAAAAGTGTTTCTAAAAAGTGATGAAACAAAAGTTATTGACAGTCTCTTCATCACTATACCTAAATACCAAGCCACGGTCTCTGGAGAGAAATATGAGACAGGATTCAAGCCAGGTCCGATTGAGTCAGGACTTAAGTCAGTTTGCGACCAAGGACTCCAGTTCAGGTTAGACATAGAGTTAGGGTTAGGGCTACAGCTTGAGTCCTGACATGAATCCTGGCATTCATGATAGTTTGTCTCATATTTCAATAAACAAAATTATCACAATCAGTTCACTTGGTCTCAGATAGACTTAAGTGACCGTAAATCTCCAGTTTCCAGATTTTAAAGCCCCTTTTAGCTATACTGAGATTCAAATTATTACAATAACAACAACAACATTATATAAATAATATGAATGCTAAATTGTATTATGAACATTAATTAGCCAAACAAGAGGCAGGAACAATATTACTTATCTAGAATGAGAAAAAATTCAGTTAGCTGCTTAAATGTTTTTAAGATATTGCAATAAAAACAATAATCATACAAAAATATAAAGATCATATACACTGCCAAACAAAATCTTGGGAAAAAAAACTTTTTCACTTAAAAATGGATACCTGATCTGAATCAAACTAACATACATTTTCCTTGACTTATTTCTACAACAATGAACAAAGGCATCGAATTAGTTAATTAAAAATCACTTCTCGATTTCACATATTACATAAATTTGGTTAATTTATCTGCCACTGTTGTGGCAGTTGCACAGTCAATTTTGGCTCGAAAGCTTGGCAAACGACATCCAAAACTGTTTGGTCAGGCACCCAGCCAATTTGTTGTTCTCCTGCCTTAGTCCAATAGAATATTCCAATATCATATTTGGTACCGTAAGCGAAGGTCCTTCTCAATGGCGCATCTTTCCCATTTTCTCCAACTATTTTTCCGGCTCCTGAAAACTTGGATGTTCCACTGACAGGGAACCGAACCCTCGTAGGAGACTTTCTAGCAGGGTTGATTAGTTCTGCTTCTAGGCCCGAAATTATGCTCTCACACTTTTCCACCTGGCAACATTTTAATTTAACCTGTCAAAACAAAACTAAATAGTGTTACTGATGAGGCTGTTGACAGATTTACCGGTGTAGAAGTTAATTATTACCTCAAACATTTCCAGAAAATAACGGATCACAAACGAATGCACAGCAAATGACAGAGTTGACAATATTTACATTGGCGTCCGCCATTTTGATTCTCCCAGAATTCCTTTCAAATCGTAGATGGTTTCCATGCTTCGCGCGTTTCTTTTCCTCCCGCGCGCGATTAGCTCCCGCGCTCGCTTAAGCAATAAATTTCAGAAATTTACATCTACCTTACCTTGAATTGAGTTGTCGGAATTAGTTTTCTTTTCGCAATACAAGCAGGAAGCCAGTTAATGGCTACAAGAACGATTTCAAAAATTCCAGGCCAGCTTGATTGACAATCTACGCCACGAAGGTAAAGCACGTGAGTGGTAGCCCAGAGGGAGCCACGAAGCCTAGTCAGGCTGTACTTTAAAGTGGGAATGTGTTTCAATTTCAACAACAGCAACACTTCAGCTTTGGCTTTGTTTGCCGAATCTTTCTGAACATGAGTGCGCGTGCGCTCGCGCGCGTGGGGATCCATGTTCCAAAAGAAGTCACGTGGTCAAAACATGTGGCGGCCATGTTTGCTCGAGTGAGGCAAATTTTCCTTCTGGAAGCAGCTGCAAATCCTTTGCACATTCCTGCTTAATGGTTGATAACAAGAAATCCTTTTGACCTTTGTGACAGAGAGCCATCATAGTAACATAATCAACGCAAATTTTGCAATCTTGAGCGTATAGGTTGATTTAAATTCTTTGCTTCATCAAACTGTCAAGAAGATGACATATATTTAAGTCTTACAAGTTGTAAAGAAGCTTCAAGTTTTCAAACGTTCAGTTACGATTGGTTGTAAATCGAATAATGTTGGATGGCTAGAACCCAGCTTAGAGGTTGTATGTGGGAGAAATGGCCCATATTTGGTTGCTTTTTCACGTTGGGTAAGTAAGCTTAAAAGTTAAGTACATTTGTATACAGTTACATTGCCTTTGGTTAAGCTTATGATCTTTTCAAGCTTACTTGCTCAATGTAAAAGTGATAAGCAATAATTGGGCTTAATCCCAAAATGCTTTTCAAATTATTGTGATCTTAGTGATCCAAAACAGCTCTCACTGTTGTTATAATACCCTGAAGGTGAAGGAATGCCTGCACCATTACAGTATATAAGTATTGACTGCTGATCAGCGGTGTTTCTTTTTTATGATGTTGCTCATATTAAATGTTGATTATAATATAAGTCACAACTTCATCCTTTCAGCAACACTTTGTCCATGAAATATAAGTGAACCTATAGAAATAGCTGTCAATGTTTTGAAGATGAACGAGTGTACCCTCCCTGGGGATGGACCATTTACTTTTAGGGGTGGGGGGGTTGCGCATTTTGTTTTAGCAAGCATGAATTTTTTTTACCATCTTGAGGCTGTGCAAGAAATTTTTTTGTGATTTTTCCATACTTTTCTATACGTTATCTGTGCGTGAATTTTTTTTCTTGGTATTTGCCCCCCCCCCCCTCTCAAAAATAAAATGGTCCATCCTTTATAGGGTTAAGCAAATATAATTGAAGCAACTAGGGCATGGTGCATGACTATTGAAGCATGGTGTTTTACTGCATGGGCCATACCCTTGCAGTATATAATCATATATGGGAACTACAAAAGAGATTTGGGGCAATAAATAAGTAAAAGTGAAACCTTTTAGGGCAATTTTAAGGTGTGCAGGCCTTTTTTAAGCCTAACGACTTCAGGCGACCTTAAGCGACAAAGGGCGACTTAAGGCGACTTTAGGCGACTTTAGGCGACTTTAGGCGACTTAAGGCGACTTTAGGCGACTTAAGGCAACTTAAGGTCCCAGAGTAGGCCTCCTTAAGGTGTAGTATACATGACCATGAAAGTGAGAGGAGTTATTTGAGACTTTTCATTAGTGTTAATTTAGTAGGTGCTTGTAAATAAAAGTCTTAACTTTCAAACTATTTTTTTAATGGTTAATAAGGGTTTAATTACTTTGATTAGTTTTGTTTTGATAGCGTGGATTGTTAATTTAGTACGTTTGGGCTGGTTTGCGTGATGAAATATCGAGTTTAAAGGTATTTTGGCAAAGTGGGTAAGATTGGCTAACTGGACTAGTTTGGTTTTTTAAACTCTTGTTCTTAGGCGATCGTAACTTGATTAAGAATAAAACACAGACAGCAGTGCTCTGTTTGCCTAGACCATTGACCACTTCTTATGGTATCAACTCCTTTAGTTACTTGGCAGCAACATCTTGGAATTCTCTTCCTGACCATCACCGCACTATTTCTGATTTTACTTTTTTTCGACGATTGATATCTACTGGCAACAATAATTTACTTAAAAGGGCAGGAACTGCAAACCTTTCTACATTTGCAAGTTAGTTGTCTAGGTAGTTAGTTACTTTATTTGTTATATAGAATCTAACTTTTTATTATAATTATTTATTAGCGTAGTTGGCTCGAAGATATTAGCACTTGAGTGCTACACTGTAAATTCGAGGGTAAATAAAGTTTATTGAAATGTTTGGTTTTTCTGTCATGAAAAATGTTGAAAGACAAGATTAACCCTTTTCCATCCAAGGGTTTTTGCATAGCGATTTTATGCATACACACGCCCCAGCGGATTTCGTGACTCCATATTTAAAGTTGCCATGAAAAGTGCTGCTGTTCTAAAACACTGAAGGCTCGAGTTTACTGGAAACGTCATTGTGACGTTGTCATTTTGCTTCGTTGAATTGCAATAAAGGCTCAAATATGGTGTAACTGCGATTTTTGGTAAGCTCACAGCCATTTTTCATCTTTAGTAGCTGCCCGATGAGCATCATTAAGCTTGAAGGTAGTTCAGAGTCCACTTTCTCAATGAAGCGAGTAAGGTGTTCTACTTCGTTAAAGAATTTGGCTCCTTGATCGTTAAACTGGAAAAAATGGCCGCAACGAAACGAAGTAGCTTTGGGACTCGACTCTGGATGAATTTCTCGACCTACCACGGCATATTTTGGAAGTTGCGACCACTGAAGAACACAACAAGCGCGAAATTTCGGTGGTAGGTCGGAGTGGCTGTGGACTTAGTATAAATATGAAATGTGTGGGGAAAGAAACGAACGCTGTTAAAAAGTGTGGCTATTTCCCAGCATGCAGTGTGGTGGTGATGTCGAAAATGGAGGCAAGGTCAGTATGCACTAGAAACGAGAGGCTGTAGCTCGGCCCGAGCAACGAATAAGAGCAAAAAATTCACCGCTAAGCTAGGACTAGGACTTAATTTTGCTGGGAATGTTGATTTTTGGGCTTGTAACGAAGATTTCAATAAAAAAAACTGAAGGAAAAAATGTGATTTTTGTTGTTTTTCTGTGATGTTGAAAACGGTCATTTTTGTTGTCGAAATTCAAACGCTAATATTTTGCAAAACTCGCTGACTTTTTTGTGTTTATTGGGTATCTCAATTGGAAGAACTTTCTAGTCAATGCTCACAACTGATAGATAATGCAATGTTCGCGCGATTGAGAAAGTTGCAATTTTTTTAAAAGCAGTGGGTCTTGGCATCACACATACGTGACTTTGGGAGGAAAAGTGTTAAATAGGAAATGTAAGTCTTGTTGTTTCGAGTAGCTGTTTATTATAGTAGGTTCTGTTTAACGATCGAGAAAGATGTGCTGTTTTGGTTGTCTTGTGTCATATATAGTTTGCGGGTTATTGGTAAACCGCCTGATATGTAAGGTAACGTTTAATTAGTACAGAAAATGTTTATTTTACCACCAAAAGTGGATAAATGCGTCCAAAAAGTTTTTAAAAAGTTGTTTAGTGTGTTGACGGGCCAAATTTGAATGGAAAAATAGCGCTTGAAACTGCAAATTTTCTATTATCAGGAAGGAATTGTTATTTGGAGGCAGCGAGTGCGTTGAAATTCATCGACAAGTGTTTTGTCATCTTCAAGGCAGGACTATGGCTCTTCAATTATAACTTTTACCTGTTTTGACATTTTCTTAGATAAACTTAAACAACCAAGTTAGGATCCGAGTTTGGAACTCAGTCAGGAACTGGAACATACAACCCTAGCCTTAACCATTTTCTTTGATAAACTAACAACCGAGTTAAAACCGAGTTTGGAACTCAGTCAAGAAGTGGATCATGCAACCCTAAACTTAACGCTCAATCTAACCCTAACGCTAAACCTTATGCTAACCCTATCCTCAGTCCTCTCAAAGAAGCCGTCGTTTTCTCATTGGTCCGCTTGGCACAGCGCATATATTTCAAGATGTTTTGATATTAGGTGGGTTCACATTAGACACTCAAGTGCATTTCTAGTGCACTTCGTTTCACTTGAACTGCACTTTTATTTCAAAGTGTGTTACTTGCGCTATCAAAATAACGCCTGGTGTACTTTGACTGAAGTTTGCCGGCTTCAAATTAGAGCGAGATCTTGTTGGGTGCGCTCTTTGGATTTTCATCATCAGGGTTTTGATCCAAAAAAATTAATGTTGTTTCTTCTTTCCTCCAACCTTCATTTCACGGCCTGTGCAGTCTCCTATGAGAAATGGATGTAACTATCTTTGATGTTGAAAAGTGTGAAAGTGAATTGAAGAGTTTTGCTGAATTGAATAAAGCACGTTTTCTGGTGATATATAGTTTCCGAAGGATGCGTAGATGACACGGTATCGACAGGACGTTTTCTTGTAGAATCCAAACTGCTGTATGAAACTTCAAAGGGTGATCTGAAGTAAGCGTAGCCGATCTTTTCAACTCTACTGATTTAATCGATTGATGTTTATGATGTGTACAAGCAGAAGTAGGTTGAAACTATAACAATACAAAGACTAAAGTTGCAAATAGAACGAGAAATAAACCTAACAGAAATTAAATATTAGTGACTAAAAATGACGATGTTACATTGGTATGGTTACGAAATTACCAACGGGTACAAGTATAAATGAACACTGAATTAACTATATGAAACTGCGCTTAGCGCGACTGCTAAAGGCTATATGAAGAGATTAATATAGCGGCGCAAATAAAAAATAACGGTTTAACTAAATTATGCGAAACGCACATGCAGAAACATACTACTGAGCCAGAACGCAGAGAAAACGCTAATGAATAGGCAGAGGCGGATCCAGGGGAGGGGTTGAGGAGGTTGCACCCCCCCTCCCCCCCCCCCCCTTTGAGCAGCATTTTTTTTTATTTGTTTGACTCTTCATAAAAATAATAGAATAAAATTGTAGTTGTTTCACTTCCACCAATTAACTGATTGTCAAGTTAGGAAAAGATAATGTACATTTCGCGACAGTAGGATGTTAAGATGTGAAAAGATCGTGTCAGGATCGAATCGATCATTTCATAAAAATCTGTGGCTAATCGATCCCCTTCTTGATTCCCTGATTATTCAATTGCAAGATCGATTTTCTGACGAGGATCGCCACGTCTCTCACCTGCTTTATCTAGTACAACACGAAAAAAGCAAGTGACACACTCAAACACCAACCCCGCGGTCTGGCCAGTACCTTACGCATGCGCACAGCCATACCACCCTGGACAGCTGTTTCGTCTTTGTTAGGACCCCGGGTTAGGACTCATCAGCATGGCATAGTCGTCGGACCCCTACACGACCCGAAAGTCGTGTTTAGGTGCCCTTTACTGCCAAGGTGGATGCAAGCATTCATTTAAGCGCCAGCTCCACACAACACATATTATAGATATTATGGAATTCGAGTTTCTTAGAGTGTTGAATGGTGTGTCGCCAATATAGGATATATTTTTCACTGGAAAAGTTGAAAATTTCCATAGTATGTAACAAACATGTAAATAACATGTAAATCCTCAAAAAGATACTGTAAATGAAAATTTACATGATTTTTACCCATTTACATGTTTTGAGAAATCCTGTAAAAAACATGTAAATAATTGAGGTGAAACATGTAAATTATGGAAAAGATCCTGTAAATTTCTCAAACCAGGGACATAAGACCATGTAAATAGCATGTAAATTGAATAAAGGGACCTGTAAATAACATGTAAATTCAATAAGGGAACCTGTAAATATCACGTAAATCGAATAAAGGAGCCTGTAAATAACATGTAAATCGAAAAGGGAAGCCCGTAAATATCCTGCAAATCGAATAAAGGAACCTGTAAATAACATGTAAATCGAATAAAGGAGCCTGTAAATAACATGTAAATCGAATAAGGGAGCCTGTAAATATCATGTAAATCGAATAAGGGAGCCTGTAAATAACATGTAAATCGGATAAAGGAGCCTGTAAATAACATGTAAATCGAATAAGGGAGCCTGTAAATACCATGTAAATCGAATAAGGGAGCCTGTAAATAACATGTTAATCGGATAAAGGAGCCTGTAATTAACATGTAAATCGAATAAGGGAGCCTTTAAATAACATGTAAATCGAATAAAGGAGCCCGTGAATATCATGTAAATCGAATAAAGGAGTCTGTGAATATCATGTAAATCGAATAAAGGAGTCTGTAAATATCATGTAAATCGAATAAGGGAGCCTGTAAATATCATGTAAATCGAATAAGGGAGCCTGTAAATAACATGTAAATCGAATAAGGGAGCCTGTAAATATCATGTAAATCGAATAAGGGAGCCTGTAAATAACATGTAAATCGGATAAAGGAGCCTGTAATTAACATGTAAATCGAATAAGGGAGCCTGTAAATAACATGTAAATCGAATAAGGGAGCCTGTAAATATCATGTAAATCGAATAAGGGAGCCTGTGAATATCATGTAAATCGAATAAAAGAGCCTGTGAATATCATGTAAATCGAATAAAGGAGCCTGTGAATATCATATAAATCGAATAAGGGAGCCTGTAAATATCATGTTAATCGAACGAGGGAACCAAATCGAGCCAGCTCGCTTGTTTACTATCATGTAAACTAATGCAAACATTCATAAGCAAAATAAACATACACGACTCATCAAAAAGCTGTTTTTCAATTGTTTTATTATAACTCCCTTGATCCTAATGTTACACCCGTTTTCAGCTGTTCAAGATTCTTTGTTTCTGCTTTTCATTATTCCTTTCAAAGAGCTACATGTACACTGTACAGTGTACATTGACTGCAGCTTTGGTATGTTTTCTGCAAATATAGCTTGGCCATGGGATGCTCTTGCTCTTGAAGCCTGCGAAACAAAACAAAAAACAGCTGCAGTGAGCAATGTCTGTCTTGTAGTAGTCTACCTAATACTAAAGTCAACTGTCCTTTGCATCCATGTTTTTATCAAAAGAAAAGTGGGCAGCACACAGCAACTGATCTTGCTTTTAATTACTAGACCAGTTTCATCTGATACAAGTCATGTTAGAACAGACTTCATCAGGGATTTTGAACAAGATTATGCGAGGAACTTATTTTATACACACCATTTACATTTCAACATAACATACAAGTAACATAGACAAGAATTAGAATTATTGTCATTTACAGTAGGTGTTTGAAAGTCTCACATAATCTTGTGACAGCATGTTATCAGATCTTTGAGTGACCACATTTATACTGATTGCAGATTGTAGCTTCAGTTCAGCAAGTCAAGCATTTTGTCAGATCTTTAATGCCATTTGGCATAATTATATTCATAGGCTGCAGGTACCTGGCCTATTAATTAAAGGAGAAATGTTAAATTAACCCTTCTGATAAATTTTAAATTCTGCACTAACATAGGATAATATGAACATCAATAATTTACGGAGATAATTGGATTATGGCCTGAGTGTAACACCATTACACCATAATATATATAGATAGGCTTAGCTTAACAGCGGAGCTCTCTGAACAAAAACGATGATGATAAGCTTAACTAGGTGAAAGGTCGGAAGCACAAGAATAATTAGAATTAAGATTGACGACCAGGCTATTTTTCAATTTTAGCAATTCTCAAAAACAGTAAGCTTATTACGCGACCGTCTGCACAGTGCATTTAGACTGCACAAATTCCTCAAAAGCTCACTGTTTCTGAAATGTGAAACCTCTCTTGAGTAGCAAACCACGAAAAAAAGCAGGGAAAAACGATTTTGCAAACCGTTTTCTCTGCTAAACAAAACAAAAGTGTTTTTTTTCGTTTTAAAATGTTTTATTCATCAATAACAAATCCCTAAAGTTTACAATATTATCCTGAGAGGCTAGTCATTTCCGGTTACAAGGCATCCTGCATTATAAAGCTAGTCATTTCCGGTTACAATAATACAAGGTCAGTTCCGGTTTACATGAGTCACTTGAAAGTCTAGTCCATAAGGGATTATTTATAAAGTTCATTTCCGGTCGTTTGGTCCACTTGAAAGTCCTTTCTGGTTTGCACATGATTACTTTAGTCATTTCTGGTATTGAATGATGAGTTGCCAGTAGCTAAATTATTTATAGAGTCACAAGCTTTGACTGTTGTATTTCACAAATATTCGGATGACACCACAAAGCAGAAAATTTCTATTTGGTCATTCGGGAGAAATCAATTTGCCCAGGGGAGGGGGTACTCCCATATATGAGCTATATAGGTATGTGCCGCTGTCAAGGGTATGGTTTTCAAGCAGTTTAGTCTGTGATAGGGTATAGTAATCAGAAATGTTTGGTCTAGAATAGGGTATCATTTTCCACAAAACTGATCAGTTGCATGAAGAATTTAGTCTAGACAAGGTTTACTGGCAAATGGAAAAATCGGTAAGGTGTGCTGTACGACATTTTTACTGACCCCTGGTATCTTAGACTGTGATAGTGAACAAGTTTCTGCAAAATAGTGAGTCTAGAAAAGGTCTAGGATAGGGTAGGATTTTTCGGTGTTTATTCTAGAATAGGGTTGCAAAATGCAGCTAAAATGGTCTAGTATAGGTTAAGGGTCTCAGAGTCCCAGCCCCCCCCCCCCCCCCCGGGGGCAATTTGCAACTGTGTTGTGATGTCATTCCTTATGTCCCTTACAGTGTCCCGAGAGTTCTCGGTGCCATTGTGAAAAGTTGCTTTATTTCGAAAAACCCATATACCATGAAGTATGGTCTTAATGAAGAAGAAAATAGTCTTAACATTAACTAAAAACCTAGTAATGAGTAGTGCCGATAGGGTGGGAGTGAAAACACCCCACAACCTTTCACAGGTTCAAATTTTAATCTAGCTTGGAAAGGCGTGGTAAGGAGGCCATAAGGAGTGTCCGGACGTGAGCACCAAGCTCCTAACCTCATGGCTTCTGTACTCTTTGCCACGTTTAATTTTAGTCCCTGTACCTGTCTCGTATTTGTGAAGTATAAAGGTAAACAATTTGTCTAAAGAAAAAAATGTCCTTTACAAAACATGTGGAGTCATCCGCTTATTGGCGAATTTTAAAACGCTTTCCTCAGGTTTCTGGAATGAGAAAACCTTCAATAGTATCATCCTTTCTTATACTGGTCGCCAAAACTACTGCGCATAAAATGTACAAAAGTGGAGACCGGGGATCTCCCTGCTTCACCCCCCACTCGAGTGGAATTTCTTTGGTCAAAAAAAACATTAACTATAATTTTCATATTTGCTTGACAGTATAATGTAGAAATCCACCGCTGGAAATTAGGGCCAAATCCAAAACGACTTAAAACATTGGTAAAAAGTTTTCCAATGTTTTCAGCAAGATACCAGTTTCATTGGTAATATTTATATAATTTAGAGTGTCACGCAAGAGAAATAAATTCTCAAAAATCGTCCTACCTGGTACGGAACAAGTTTGATCTTCTTGAAATAATCGAGGGTAACAATTTTGAAAGTCTGTTTGTAAGAGCTTTTGAACAAATTTTGTTATCAACATTGAGTAGCGAAATGGCCGGGCCACCAATTTTTGAGGTTTTTCTTATCATCTTTCTTGTAAAGTAATCTAGTCACGCTTCCTTGCATTGAATCACTGAGAGAATTATTTTCCAAACTAAATTTATAATTTCGAAGAGAATAGGGCCTAAAAGATCCCAGAATTTAGCGAAAAATTGTTGAGGTAATCCGTCTGAACCGGGGGTTTTCCCTGAAGAAAGTCCACGCATTGCGTGGGTAATTTCAGCCAAAGATAAAAATCCTTCGCAGGATAAAATTTCGCTCTCACTTAATCTGTTTACAAGATTGTTAAAAAATTCGGTTTGGACTGTTAAATTAACAGGTTCTTGCAAGTACAAATTACGGTAAAAATCGAAATGGGCCGGAATCTTGTGAAAAGACTTCAACACCGGCGGAGTTATAAATAGATTGAACAGTATTTTTCTGAGCACGTGAATTTGGTAGGTTTTTCACCTTCTTCAAGCCATTTGACTCTGCTACGAATTTGGCTTCCTCTCATTTGGGATAAATTAATGGCCCGAATTTCTCTTTCTAGCGTTTCTATGGTGGTTTTCGCTGAGCTATCTCCTTCAATAAGAGCCCGTTTAGCTTCGATCAAAGAATTTATAGTTGCGCGTTGTTTACTTCGACCAAAATCTATAGCAACTAATTTTACAAAGCTTGAATGAAAGTAAATGCTTTCCAGTACAATGCATGTTTCTTAATAATTTCTGAGATCATATCGCAAACATTAAATTCTAAATTTAGCCTCCAAAGTCCTGGTCCACGGGAAAATGAATTATGCAAATTGCGGCTTAAATCAACAGAATCATGATCGGAAAAAACACAAGGCAAAATTTCAAATTTTAAAAAGGAATCATACAAGTCCTGAGCAATAAAAAAATTATCCAAACGTGTACCGATAGTTTTATCCGCATTATTACCATGTGCATTGTATTTTTCAGTCGGCCGTGTTTTTTTTGCGCCAGAGAACACTGTGCAGATCTTTCAAATCCATGGAATTTGTAGGATTTCCTCCAAACTTATCAGAAACGTTTTCAATGCAGTTAAAATCGCCAGCAATAATTTTAAAAGAGTTCGGAAAAAATATTCATGAATTGTGTCATAAAAGTACGTTCACTTGGATTCGTGGGTGCATAAGTATAAAACCAAATTAATTTTCGTGTCGTCGAAATCAGTTAAAACACCAACAATTCTACCAGAAGAATCTTTTTTCCATTGTAAACATTTGAAATCAGTATTTTTCAGCGACAAGAATGGCAACGCCGCCTTGTTTACCAAGAGCAGGCGACCAGAAACTTTTACCGCGCCATTTCATTTAGCTGTCAGAGAATTATCGCATTTTGTCTTGTCGCTAAAGGTTCTTGTAAACAAATAAAATCAGAACGGGAATTTTTCGCAAAATCAAAAACAGAGCGTTGTTTCGCTTCATTGCCAAAACCACGGATATTCAAAGTTGTAAATTTAGCTCTGAATGCAAAAACTTGGAGAAAATTCTTCGGGTAAAATTAACATATTTAACTGAAGCTTAAGCTTAAGTCTTATTATTAAACTAAACAATTTTTGCAAATCACATTTAGACGTTACTTGCTTTCTGCTTATGTTTGTTTGTCCGATGTACAGTGTTTTCTCCTCTTCGGCAAAGGTTGTTTGCCGTCATATTCATAACGTTCGAGAGTTTTAGTGTCCGTTTTCTCCGCTCCTGTGGTACTGGATTCCGTAATAAAATCAAACATCTCCCCGCTTTGAAAAATGTATGACGTTCCCCGAAGCAAGATTTTATCCCAGGAAGCTCTTCTTTTTCCACTAAAGCGGCTTCTGAGTATCCCTGTCTTGAGTAGCAAACCGCGAAAAAATGCAGGAAAATAACGACTTATAATTTCAACCGTTTTCTCCGCTCAGTAAACACAGCCGACAATCAAAGTGTTTTTCTAGCTGACGTGACATTCGGCCGTGTAACCGCGCAAAAAACAAAGCCTCGCTTTGGTTTCTACATGACGTCGTATGCGCATGTTTTGCAACGTCATACGCGCCCTGTGTGACACACCACGATGTGACGGCGGAGGTCGGTCCTGTGTGACACACCACGATGTGACGGCGGAGGTCGGGCACACGGGCGCCCGCGAAACATTCCGCTATCCATGACCATGAAAAATGACGGCACAGGTTCTATGAGTATGGAGCTGCGCAGCCAGGCCTTCGGCCTGGCGAGTGCTCCGCTACAAAGAAAAAAAAATAAAGCTAGTATTGAAAAAGGAGTTAAATACTTATCTTGAAGCAAGGGTCCAACCGACGAACAGGATTAATCTCCTTGCGGGTAGCGGAGTCGGTGGATGAATATCTTAAAGAAACTGGAAAACCACTGGAATGACCACTAGTCAGGGTTTTTCTGCCGGGACGGGGATGCCGGCGTTTATCCTTTGTAACCTTCCCTGGTGAGAATCTGAAGGATCTTTAAGGATCCTTAAAAATCTGCATGAGGATCTGCGGGGATCTTACTGAGGATCTTAATAAAGATCTTTGAGGATCTTTTAAATTCCTGTAAGATCCTCAATGATCTTGCCAAGATCTTCAAGGATCCTTTAAATTCTTGGCAAAGATCTTCAAGGATCTTTAAAAATCTTCAAAGTTCTTTGCAAGATCCTTTAAAGGATCTTATTAAGATCCTTGAAAGATCCTTATAAATTCTTGAGGATCTTAAAGGATCCTTGCAAAGATCCTCACAAGGATATTTTGCTAGGATCCTTTTAAGATCTTCATCAGTTCCTTAAGGATCTTTGTAAAAAAAATCATACAATAAATTGCAGATGAAGAATCTTTGAGGATCTTTCAAAGATCCTGTGAGGATCCTTTAAAGATCTTTATCTTTAAGGATCTTTGACAGGTCTTTGAAGATCTTCAAAGATCCCTGAAGATCCTGTGGGGATTTTCACCAGGGTTCCTCTCTGCCTTCCCTTCGGCTTGGTACATTCTTTTCTCATCGTCCGAGTTTGAAGCAAGCTCATCTGACAAATATTCGTTAATGGTCAACCAGCCGTACTCGCTTTGACGTGTTTCGAAACTAACTCGGTACCTGATTGAAGGGCCACTTTAACTTTTTCGTATCAATTCATGTAAGGCATGGTACATTTGTTGCTGATTTCCTTTCCTCTTACATGTATAGTTCTCCCGGCGAACCTTTTTAAAAGCCTGTTGGACAGTCGAACTATTTTCCTCAGAGAAACGCTTTGAAAATTCGCTAAGCCAAGATTCAATAACTTGGGTAAGTTTATCAGTTAAAGAATTAATCGAAACGGAAACAGAAGACTGAATAGCCACGCTTATAGATGGATTCACAGCTTTGACGCTTGGGCCAGCACATGCTCCTGTTTCCTCAGTGTCGTTCATGTTAAAAAAAGTGGTGCGGTGAAGATTAGGTGACGAACGTATTTTATACACACCATTTACACTTCAACATTACATACAAGTAACACCGACAAGAATTAGAATTATTTCCATTTACAGTAGGTGTTTGAAAGTCTCTTGTTCTATCCATTCTGTCAAGACAAGAGCATGTTCAAGGTTTTTGTCTGTTGTCGCACCACTTTTTTACATGAACGACACTGAGGAAACATGAGCATGTGCTGGCCCTTCTATAAGCAGATCCTTCTATAAGCGCAGCTATTCAGTCTTCTGTTTCCGTTTCGATTAGTTCTTTAACTGATAAACTTACCCAAGTTATTGAATCTCGGCTTAGCAAATTTTCAAAGCGTTTCTCTGAGGAAAATAGTTCGACCATCCAACAGGCTTTTAAAAAGGCTCGCCGCAAGAACTATCAAGAACTATACATGTAAATGAAAGGAAATCAGTAATAAATTGACCACGCCTTAACGAATATTTGTCAGATGAATGCAGTTAGTTTCTAGAGAAACTGTGGTGCTGCGTTGGTGGGGGGATGAAACACGAGAATTTAGTTTTATCGACTGAGTCGATAAGGTAAATTGACCACCGTAAAAAGATTCAAATAGCTTTAGTCAACTAAAACACTGATTTAAGATCAGACCTAAGGATCCCATTTGAGTAATGTTTGGTACTGCAGCAAAATATTAACACATTGTACATGTAGGTGTACATGTAGGTGCCCATGTCAGTTACTTTGTAGTTACAAATTACTACCAGGCTCCTGTTAGAAAACAGCCTTAATGTGTATGGACATATAACATCAATTATTCTCTTACCATAAAAAGCTCTCCTTGAATCTCTTTGAATGATACCATTTCTAACTAGAGAAAAGAAATCACAAAATCAAATACGTTATGTATTTCAAATTGAGAAAACATGAAGCATATACTCCCACATCACTGCTACATTAAATATATTATCCTCAGAGCCACTATTTAATATTACATGTACCAGTGAATAGATGGGTATGGTCAATGTGAATAATATACATGAACATTGTCTTAAGAGTAAAAACTGACTTGAAAATGCAGTTTAAAAAAGGAGGATTTTACCATCTTCCCAGCATACATTGCAAGCAAACTATATTATCAAATGACGGCGACATGCAAGCAGCTCATTTTACACAGACGCTGTTGAGGTTGGAGGTCAGTTGGTCATAGCAGAAATATTTCAAAATAAATGTTAACCTTTTTATTCTATTCACCTTTACAGAATATTAATATTTTTCCATTTGGGGTTATGTTTACAGTTTGATTTAAGGTTGCTTAAATTCCCAGAGGGGTCAAAATCCTCAATCGGCATCGCATGTTAGACACTTGAAATCTCTTCACAGATTCATGGAATCAATAAACCTTCTTGCCATTTCAAAACAATGCTGGCTTAAATTAGAAGAACTATCTGTATATTATATTTGCTTGCCTTCAGTTTGACTTACATTTGTATTGAATCTAACACCGGTGAACAGAGCTGGTGAAATAATTCCCGCTAATAAAAATATAAAACAACAGCTACTCAGCTCAGCTACTCAGCTCATCTACTCGGCATGCAACTGACCTGCTGCGTTTGTTTACGGTTATCTTGTTTTTAGTTCAAAATCGACCTTCGCTTTTCTCACAATTCTGAATTTTCTATGGTATGAGCATTAATCATTCAGTTTTATTTCATCTTACTGTAGATTTTGCTGTGACCAACATAAAACTCTAATCAGAAGTCATTCACAGGAATTTTACCCAAAGCATGCTGGAATGACGGTATAATATCCTCCTTATAGTGTACATGTACCTTTTAGTTTCAAGACAGAACAATGTACAGCCCTTATATAAATATTATTTTGCTTTTGTCTTGGTGCATATTCACACTCTAAAATACTACGAACAACAATACAAATAACAATAGTGTAAAGAGAATTTCTGTGAACCCAAAATTGCCTAGCTTGCACTTTATACTGATACTTAAATTTTCAAGTTACACTGTTATGTAAACCTACACCACTGTACATGTGTTAGAAAAAACACCCTCATCTCTCTCCACAGTTACATGTACATCTGGTTATTTATTACTCAGCATGTGTTGCTTTTAACTGATTAGAATATTTGATTTCACATTGGGAGTTTAAAAAGAATGATGCAATCCATTCACAATTACAGTGTATGAACATTATTTTAGAATGTGCAGAATGAGGTGACCAATACTTTTTAACTTTAATACTCCATAGTACAATGTACAAAGTGTCAATCCCACTCATCAAAACCAACAGGGTTTTTTATGTAAGGTTACTGTCTTTAAGTGATCAACCAAGTTACAATCTTGGATGTTGTAAAATTCAGACTGAAGATTGCAGACTGGCATAAGTGCATATTAGTATCAAGTGTAGTCTGCTGACTGGGTATAAAATGCAGACTAAGACCAAAACTGTCACTTCATCCTAATTTATGACTTAATCTATCAAGCAATCTGCTGCAAAACTGTCCTTCTAAGCCTTCGAGTCTACTCAGATGTCTCATATTTTCTTCTTTCTGACAGTATTCTATTTTCCACAATCACACAGGATAACTGTGAACATCTTCACATCTTTAATCTGTAATGTTATGAAAATGAATTGTATGGAGTACCTATCAGGGATAGGTACGCAGAGATAGTCAGCACACAGCTGCACACCACTGTAGGCACTAAGAAATAGTTTTGGTCTTACAACTGTATATTAATGTAGTCAGCATTTTATACTGTATGGAGTCCAAAATCTAAAGTAGCTATTGTCATGGTAATAAACAAACAAACTTTAATCTTGAATTCGTTTCTGCATTTAGCGAAACTGCAACATGAAACCGAAGCAACAACACAAAAGCACGAGGTCCGTAAAACTACATGCGCACATGCGCGTTGGCTATATGCTAATTTCTCATGACATCTCCCTCTCTGAGCTCTTTAGGGAGCAGATAATGAAACTGATGTACCAACTTAGAAATAAACTGAACAATGACAACACTCGTATCAAACTGTCAATGTCTCTGACTAATGAATCAAATGTTGATCAATAAATCAAATGTCAAAATGAAATGTCCTCTCGAAAGCGGATTGGTTTCCTCACAACTCGACCACTCGAGTTCTGACTTCTGCCCCAGACGACTTAGTGACAGTTTTAAGAGGACTCATCAGATCAGGGTGTGGCTGTCTAACTAGTGGCACTTTGCACTGAGTCACAGTTGGAGGTAACTCTTGCACATCAGCAGTTGGACTAAGATCCTGTTCTGGTTCTATATCTGGTTCTAGTTCTTCAAACTTCTCAACATCAATAGGGCTTGTCGTCGGGCGCGAGTGTCTCCTGTTTCGACGCACAATACTTTGGGGTGTTTTGATAACGTAAGATCTAGGTGTAGAACTTTTGGCGATGACTACCCCTGGGGTTTTCCATCTTTCTGCTGATCTAGCTTCATGTGGACAGCATCTCCGGGTTGTAGTTCTGATAGCGTTCGCACACCATGTCTTTTGTCAAAGGACTGTCGATAGGCTGTCTTGCTTTTCTCATCTCTTTCAGCAACGGCTTCATAGCTTACTGAGAGTGGCTTCAGGTTAGACTCCAACGTAGGAAGGAGAGTCCGCATTTCTCTTCCCATCATCAACTGACTAGGGCTTACACCAGTGGCTGTGTGGGGTGTAGCTCTATAGCTCATCAAAGCAACAAATGGATCACTCTGCTTAAGGATCTTCTTGGCAATACGGACACCACTTTCGGCTTCACCATTTGCTTGCGGGTGATAAGGGCTTGTTGTGGTATGTTTGAAGTCATACTCTTGGCTGAATTTGCAGAACAGTTCTGAAGAAAATTGAGGTCCATTATCACTAACGACTTCCTCGGGTATTCCCCATGGGCAAAAATGTCTTTCAGTTTGTTGATCACATGATCACTTGTGGTACTGGACATATAGGCAATTTCGGGAAATCTTGAGTAATAGTCAATAACGACTAGAAACTGTTTTCCTTTGTGTTCACAGAGATCTGCACCAATCTTCTTCCATGCTCTGTTAGGGAGTGGTGTAGTGACTAATGGCTCTTTCCTCTGGCTGGGTAGATTATCTTGGCAGAATGTGCATTGGACACTTTGTTTTGAATGTCATGGCTGATGCCTGGCCACCACACAGCCATGTTGGCTCTTTCACGGGACTTAGCCACGCCCTGGTGACCATCATGGATACGGTCCAAGACTTCTAAACGTAGCTGGAGGTACAACAATTCGGTTGCAATAGATGATTTTGCCATTTACTACAGACAAGTCACCACGAACTGTGTAGTACTGACGAACCTGTTCTGGAACATCCTTTGCATACTTTGGCCATCCATTAATTGTGTAATTCAGTACAAGACTGAGCTGTGGGTCAGACAGTGTAGCTTGCTTGATCTGCTCCAGTTTCTCAAGATGCTGGTTGTGACATTCAGTTGCATCAACGTAAGCTTTGACATCATCTTCTGAGTCTGATGCCTCCGCGACATTTACAAGCGGGTTTCTGGAGAGGGTATCAGCAACAACGAGTTCCTTTCCTGGCACGTGTTCTGCCTTAGGTTTGAATCTCATCATACGCATGAGAAGACGTTGGCATCGTAAAGGTACTTTATCCAGGTCTTGGCGGTTAAACAGGGGTAGTGGCTTGTGATCCGTCAACAACCTGAACGACTCCAGACCACAAAGATAGCGCGAGAACTTTTCACAGGCCCACACTGATGCCAAGCATTCCTTTCAATTTGTGCATATCTTCTTTCAGCATCTGTCATCGTGCGTGAGGCAAATGCTACAGGGCGTAGTTGATCACCGTGTTTCTGAAGAAGGACACCACCTAGGCCGTAGCTGCTGGCATCTGCGCTGACTACAGTAGGTTTGTTGACATCATAGAAGGCTAATACTGGTGTAGTGGTCACCATGGCCTTAACTTTCTCAAAGGCTTGTTGTTGCCTATGGGACCAAGTCCAGGCAGTATCTAATTTCAGCAACTCACTCATTGGACTTATCACTGTTGATAAATTTGGAAGGAACCTGCCAAGGTAATTGATCATGCCCAGCACTTGTCGCAATTGGGATACATTCTGTGGTGGTGGAAGTTCCTGAATTGCTCTTACTTTATCTGGATCTGGGCTGACTCCTTGCTCACTGATAACACTTCCAAAGTAGCAGATTTTAGGCTTGCGGATTTCACATTTCTTTTCATTGAGCTTCAGACCTGACTTGGCAATGGTCTCGAATACTTCCTGCAGTCTCTTGTCATGTTCTGCTACACTTCTCCCATAGACTATGATATCATCTTGAATAGCTGCTGTGCCTTCTTGATCTTTAAGTAGACTTGTCATTCTGTGCTGAAATATTTCAGGTGCTGAGGTTATCCCAAATGGCAGGCGGCGGAAACAGAAGCGACCCATTGGAGTTATGAACGTTGTGAGCCTTGTGCTGTCAGGGTGCAAGGGTATCTGCCAATAACCACTTGATGCATCTAACTTAGAGAATACTTTTGCTCCAGCTAATTTTGGGGCTACATCTTCCAAGGTAGGGAGAATGTATCTCTCTCGCTTCACAGCTTCATTTAGTTTCCTCAGGTCAACGCAAATTCTGATTTTGCCATTGGGTTTCACAACTGGAACCATAGGAGCACACCAATCCGTCGGTTCTGTGACTTCTTCAATAATTCCAGCTTCAAGCATGCGTGTAAGTTCCTCTTTTACTTTGGGAAGAAGTGGAAAGGGAATTTTCCTCGCTGCATTAATACAATAAGGCTGTGCATCATCTGATAACTCAATTTTTGCTACATCACAGTCCATGAGACCAATGTCTCCATAAACATCTGTGGTGGTTTCATTGACGCGTTGGACTAAACCCATCCGACATGCTGCTTGTCGACTAAGAAGATTGTTTACACATGGACCTTCAATTACGTAAATATCTTCACTGTAGGTGTTCTTATTTAAAGCGATGTTAGCAGTAAACTGGCCTTTACAGTTAAGCTTTCCTCCTGGGCTGGATAAGATCGCAGTCGAAGGTTTAAGCTCAGGGCACTGTGGAAGAGCTTGATATGTTGACTCTGACATCACGGAGATATCAGCTCCAGTGTCAATTTTGAACTGCACAGGCTTCTTGTTGATGTGTAACATGACGCTCCATGGTTCTTCGCCACTGTCACCCGATTTAATAGCTCCAAGAAAGAAATGCTGGCTAGTTTCTTGGGGAGTATGTGTTACCTCTCCCACAACCGAACGGCAAACTACAGCGAAATGTCCCTTTTTCTTGCATTTAGAACATTTGGCTCCCGTCGCCGGGCATGTCTCGTCAGGCTTATGAGCACGGTTGCATCTAGAACATAGCTGAATCGAAGGAGCTCCAGGTCGCCTAAAATTCCTGCCACGCTGAGTAGGACCTTGTCTTCTATTTGCGTTCGGCCTCCAATTCTTTCGATTTACTTCCCAAGGTGTTTGTTGTCTACTTGGCCTGCGACTTGAACTTTTACCTGCTCTGATTGACGCGCCATTTGTATAGCCGTGTCAAGGTTCAGATCGGATTTCATCTGCAGCTTTTGCGAGAGTGATTTGTCCAAAATTCCAATCACTATCCTGTCTCGAATTTGTTCGTCCTCTGTAGACCAAATTCACAATGTTCCGCTAGTTCGTAGAGGTTTCGATAAAGGCTTCAACAGTTTCTCCATCCTTCTGCACTCGTCGATGAAAACATGCTCGCTCGTGGATAATATTTCGCTTTGGCACGAAATGTTCCTCGAATTTGCCTAACACCACGTCGTATTTCTTCTCATCACCTTCTGCGAACGTAAATGCGTTAAATATGAGTTCTGCCTCCTTGCCCATTGTATAATCAGAGCATTGATTTGAAGTTCCTCGTCTTCTTTGTTTAGCTTCGTCGCACATCTAAAGCGATCGAAACGCTGCTTCCAGTTTGGCCACTCTTGCGGCTTTGAAAAGTCGAGCTTTTCCGGTGGATCAAGCTTCAACATCGTTTAGCTGTCGTTTTTACCGCTGCCACCATGTCATGGTAATAAACAAACAAACTTTAATCTTGAATTCGTTTCTGCATTTAGCGAAACTGCAACATGAAACCGAAGCAACAACACAAAAGCACGAGGTCCGTAAAACTACATGCGCACATGCGCATTGGCTATATGCTAATTTCTCATGACAGCTATAATGACTTTTATATATTACACAACATAGCATTTGACGGCACAAATAAGCAACAGAACAAGTCAAATATGCCGTGTTATTACACTTGTCTGACCATAGGCTAACAACAACAAACAACAACAACTTTATTTGTACTCCACATTGATTTACATTATATAAAAACTACTGTTAAATATAGAGAGAGTACAGGCTGCCCATAAAGGAAAAGGGAAAACGTTAAAAAAAATTTCAAAAAATTCGATGTGGGAAAGATGATTGTTGTAGTAATGATAGGTGAACTATATAAACATGTACATGTACAACAAACAACTTAATCAGTGAAAAATTGTGTAATGGGGCTGGGCATTTTTACTCATCAGTTTTTACTTTTTCTCACCTGATTTGTAAAAATACAAAGCTGCATTACACAACTTTTCGCTGAATTATAACCTCTATTGATACTGACCAGTCACAATACAATCTGCATATTTAAGCTTAATTTATACTTAAAGGGAGGGTTTCATGGTTCGGCGCATGTGCAAGCTATGATGTAACCCATTTAACTTCATTGTTTACACCAATCAGAAGTGAATAGATAACTCTGGTGGGAAATTTGCCCATGAAAATGCCACAGTCAGTCAGCTGATTGAATGGATGATTACACATACAAACTGTACCCATGTGAGCCATGGAAGTCACCAGAACCTAGAAAAAATCCTTCCGGTCAAAGGTTTTATTCAGTGTTGACTTTGTTGGTTAATCCATTGAGATTTTCTGTGAATTTTGGTCATCCTTCGCTTTGTTTGAACTAATTATAGTATGTCATTATTGAAGTAAACGTGAGTGGATTTTAAACCAATAAAATTGGTAAGAAAGCAAATAAAGCATTTTAATCTGTGTACATTCGCCGAATCGTGAAACCATCCCTTTAATGCTGTTGTTTTAAATAAGCTTACTTAATATTTCTCAGAGTTATAACGTGTTATACATGGGCGCTTAATACAAAACTGTATTAATTTTAAATGTACAGTATCATTGGACAGTTTGAAACGTTCAAGGCATTTCCAGGTAAAGGCAACTGCCATGAGAACAAGGCCCCTTCACGTATTGAAAAGCTTTGCAGGTGTAAACGTACATGTTAATATTAACGTGTGTTCATGTATTGATTGACCTGTGTTCTTGTAACTCTCTATAAAATATACCCTAAATGTACATTTCTCAAAACTGATCTTTTTCGATTCATTTTCTATCAAGTTGTGGCAGTTTAAAGTGAAATATATCCCACCATTTTTGTGAAACTAAACTGATTTGAGTATTTACATGTAGCTTTCGAAAATCAATTGAATTTGAACAAACATTGTGACATTTGAGTTAAGCTTAACTTACATCTGCTTACATGTAGATTCATGCCAGAAATGCACGCATGGTTGACAGTACAAATCAAATCGAAACGCTCCCCAGCGGTAAAAACATACCTGCAAAGATGCGTGGGTTCTTCTTCATTCTTTTAAGGCGCTTTGTATTGATATTTCCACTGAATAAAGCCATTTTAAGGCCCGAAGCCTCGCGTGAAGTCAAACTCGACCGTTGAAAATATCGCGCCTTCGCCGCCTTCGGGTCAGCGGCCTTCATTATTCAGCGGTAGATGCGTCATTTATAGGGACATAGATTGTACCCTTTCATACGCCCGAGTTGCATGTATTACCGGAAAGATTTTGGAGAATTTATAACCTCACCGTTTCCAAGGAGTCACTGAGGAGAATCCAGCTTCTGCTTATGTTATTTCGCTCCTAGAATAACTGAAAAATTTATTGTTATATTTCCCCAGGATCCTCATAAAGGGTAAAACATTTTCAGGTGCTCACGGGATACCCATTTACTCAATCCACTGAAACTGAACATCTGGAATAGACTACGCAACTTTTACGAATCTTTCTTTGAAATTTAAATTTGGACTATTTGATTATAGCATTTTTGACTTTATCAATGCTGGAACAATTTCAATAAGGGGACCGGACTTGTTTTACATGAGAGTTCTGACGCGTGTCACGCGTAACGCATCACATGCGCGACATCATTTTCAAGGAAATTCTTCGTACTTTTATAATATTTCGGCAAGCTATTCTACCAATACCGAACGCTAAGTAATCTTGACGTTGGCTCTGTCTGTTGTTGCATTTCCCGAATGCTGCCGGCAATCAACAATATGCCCGAGTGCACGCTCTTGAAAAGCGCTTCTTTTACAGGGATTTATCGAGTGAGGTGCGGGATTGTGGAAAATTGGTTCTATTCTTTTCAATTCTTTTTAGAACGAGGCATTGGGACAATGAGCTCTATTCTTATTCAATGAGATGCAAATTAGTACATTCCAATTTTCTGCAATCCCGCACCTTGGAGGATTTATCAGTCTCGATACTTTCATTTACACGACTTTTAAAGGGTTACATGATTGTTACACAGGTGTCTGGAGTCTCCCTTTTTCAATGACATGGTGTTTGATAAGTATGTTGTTTTAGCTTTAAATAGTAAAGAAGGGTCATCATCGGTGAAAGTTGTAAGTTTCGATGAAATCCGATGGTATGGTGGAAGTCCTATGTAATTTATCAGTGTTCTTGTATTTCACAGCCTCCTATTTCCATTTACCTTCAATAACAAGGTGCCGGTGGATTTCAGTGATTCAACGGCACCCGTATTTTAGCGTGAGTTTTTAGAATCTTCATAACTCGATCCGTTAGAGGAAACTTAAAACAGTTAACGAATAATTGTAAAAGAGTGAAGCAGGGGAAACTGACTTTAGTTCTAGTTATCGAGAAGTTCGATACTGATACTCTCACTGTACACAGCTTCAATACTGAGCCCTCCTTTTCTCACTTACATAAATCATTATTTAGTGACTATTTACGGTACATTTACATGATCCATTGAAACATGTAAATTAAATTTACAGGGTTCTCGAATCCCCCTTCAGTCTGGTAAACCATTTACATGATATTTACAAGATGTTTCGGAAAATTTACATGTCTTATATACTGTAAATCTACCGAAAACAATTTACATGTTATTTACATGTTCGGCAAATTATAGCCTTAGAAAATGACACTGTAAATGGCAATTTACAGTACATTTACATGATCCATTGAAACATGTAAATTTCTTGTAAATTTTAATTTACAAAGCATTAACATGTAAATTCTAATTTACAAATCGTGTAAATCCAAATTTACATGACTTGTAAATTTTCAACTTTTCCAGTGTTTGTTGCATTAAGTTTACGTAATGTTTGATTTTAGTGTCAGTTAAGAAAATAGGGTCAAAATCAGGCAAATTATAGAATTCGGATATCCTTATAAGATTACGGTAGAAGCTATTTTTACCAGAAGAGTGAAGATCTGCTGACATTAAAAAGATCTGTTTAACAATAGAATTATTGTCCTTACTTTGAAGGTATATGGTATAATTAATTATTTTCTGATTAATAGCTATAATAAAAGGAAACCTTCCAAGTTCAGCTATACATGCCACATTTAATGTCTTATTACTTACTTCTAGATAACGCTTGCAGTTTTTCAATCTGCGAACTATCCCAAGACTTAAAATCCGGTTTTGCGTACACACACGGACTTCACTATTGTATGTTAAAATTGGGGAGATCATCGTGTCAAAGATTTTACTTGCCAAGAATGGGGACAATTTACTGAAATTTGTATGTTTTCGTAGACTGAATAGAGCGTGAAGGGCCTTCTCTTTTAACTGGTCAAGTGCCATTGAAAAGTTATCCGTTGAAGAGATTACAGACCCTAGATAAGTGTAATTTTGGACGATTTCAATCATTTTATTGCCTATGTGAAAATTAGACTCAGTACATTTCTTATGCATTACTCTGAGAAATTCGAGTAGACGAAACAAGCTAGGGTTTTTTAAAAGCTCATCCAAGAAGACTCTTTTAGGCTACATTGTTCAATTTACGAGGTATGTAGAAAAACGACAAATTGCTATCGTTGTTTCTGCTGTCCCATTTAATCATGCATTATTATTATTTTTGGTTTTCTGGTTGAGAAATAACCTAAACTCCAGATTTTATATCATGCCTTCACAAACGCTTTTCGAGTCTCAAGAATGCCGGAAATGGCGTTTTAGAGGTTAAAATCGGAAAAAATTTTCCGTGGAGGGGACATGGCCCCGGACCCCCTAGAAGCTTGCGCCTGCGGCACTCGCCATCCACGCCGATGGCGTCGAAAGTTATTAAGGTGTACACCCCCCCCCCCCCCTTTCAGGGATTCCTGGATCCGCCCCTGATAGGTAAAAAGAAACATGAAAACTTAAAATGCAATAAACATGAAAACAGAACCAAAATCTGCAAAGGACCGCAAACGATAATGCTGTAAACGATACGTAGGAACTACGAAAGACCTTATCAGCCAAAAAATGAACAAACATAAAAGACAAACTGCAAGGCTGATATGACTACGTAAAAAGGTAGATTTTGCGAGACACCAATGCGACAGAAACCGATAAAGCAGGGTAGCAACCGCGGACAGCTGTTTCGCCCTTTCTTGGGGCTCATCAGCGCGGTGTAGCTTGTAACAAACTAAGAACAACTACAAGAAAGCAGTCGTAAATAGATTGCACAATGACCCGTACACAATATCAAGTTCCGTACCTTGGAACCAACTTGTCACTCGCATCACGCGTGCCACATCATGTGTTGCGGGGAACAAGCCGTCCCAAAATGTCACAATGGTGTCTCGCAAAAACGGAATGTACATGGCAAGCCAATGTTAACATTAAAACGCATGGACAAAACCATGCTGAAAGAGAACCAGCATATCGGATCAATAAATGACCTACGGTCACAAAAAAATATGAAAATAGCATGAATAGCAAGCATGAATAGCAAGTGAATAGCACACAACATTGAACATGAATAGCAAGCTTAGACCTTATACTGTAGTTCGGCAAGTTGTTGTGGAAAATAAATCTTCCTGTCATACGAAGGGATCGAGTATGGTTTCGGGGTCTCGAAATCAAAGTAATACTTTATATAAAATTTAGTGTAGCCAAGTGAAACGGCACCTATTCACATTTTAGTGCATTTCAAGTACACTTCAATGATGTTTCTGGCGTTTGAGTAATGGCAATGCGAATTAGACAGAAATTGATAGCGGAGCACTCGCCGGGCCGAAGGCCCGGCTGCGCAGCCCCATACTCATAGAACCTATGCCCGTCATTTTTCATGGTCATGGCTAGCGGAATGTTTCGCGGGCGCGCGTGTGCCGCCGTGCGCCCACCGCCGTGTTGGACAGGGTTAGTTCGCGGGCGCATATTACGTCGCAAAACATGCGCGTATGACGCCACACAACATCCGAGATGTTTGTTTTCATTACGGATTTCACAACCAAAGAATTAAAAGCGGAGATTTAAAGAATTTCCAAGCAAGCGAGGGACTTAAAGGTAAAACAGATTACATTTTCGATAGGAATTTATGTTGATATCAATCTGTGATTGACTTTTTCTTTGTCTTCTCGCTAGTTTTGGAGAATTGTTTATAAACGTGCTTAAATTCAGTCGTTTTGATTGAACATTTCTTTCGTCGATGACAGCTCGGCCTTGATGAGCTATGAATGGTTCGCGTTTTGCTTTTAAACATATAAACTTATGGAGATTTGAATAAAATTTTTCGAAAGAAGATTGTGTTGTCCATTTTTATGTGTTTGATCATTCATTTCATAGGTTGAAAAGCGATTTTATGTAAACAAAACAAGACTTGGATTTTATAGTTCTAAACTTCACTCGCGTGGCCTTATGCAAATATGTTTGTGTATTTTTTGCAATTTTGATTTCCAAATCAGTTTCTCGGACAATTTTTGATAAGCAGCAGATGTATTTTGTTTGGAAATTAGTCTTACTAGTATCTAAACGGAGAAAAAGTTGTTTTTGTTGAATTCTTGTGTTTCCGACCTTTCACCTTAGTTAAGTTTATTATCGGCTTTCTGCTCAGAGAGCGACGCTGTTATAGGCTCAGCCTATCTATATATATATATATATATTATTTCTACGGTCGTAGTAAACCAAAATAAACCTAATGGATTGTACATGTCTGCTGTGCAGTGGAGTTGAAATCTTGAGTTGTCTAATTTAAACACACCTGATATCAAAACATCCTGATGATATGCGCCGTGCCAAGCGGACCAGTGAGAGAACGACGGCTTGATGCGTGTTGCTGAAGTTATGATCGGTTTTGATTATCAAAATGCTTTCTTTGCGTATAGAAACAAACAAAAAGGGGGACAACTTAATTTAAAAACTAAATTATTCTCTTTCTTTCAGGAACCTTGGATCCAATAATATTCAGGACCTACCCACAGGGATATTCTCCGACCTGTCACAATTGCAACAGTTGTAAGTTTTATATTTCTTACGCCTGTTACTGAGGTTACGATCGGTTTTGATCATCAAAATGCTTTCTTTGCGTATAGAAACAAACAAAAAGGCGGACAACTTAATTTAAAAATTAAATTATTCTCTCTCTCTTACAGGTACCTTCATAATAATAACATTCAGCACCTAGCCACAGGGATATTCTCTAACCTGTCACAATTGCTACGCTTGTAAGTTTTATATTTCTTACGCCTGTTACTGAGGTTATGATCGGTTTTGATCATCAAAATGCTTTCTTTTCGTATAGAAACAAACAAAAAGGCGGACAACTTAATTTAAAAACTAAATTATTCTCTCTCTTACGGGTACCTTTATAATAATAAAATTCAGCACCTAGCCACAGGGATATTCTCCGACCTGTCACAATTACAACAGTTGTAAGTTTTATATTTCTTACGCCTGTTACTGAGGTTATGATCGGTTTTGATTATCAAAATGCTTTCTTTGCGTATAGAAACAAACAGGGACCTTAATAATAATAACATTCAGTACCTACAATCATAGACAAAAGTGTTGGGAAGGTTGGCAATTTTTATCAATGGATTCTTTCTCTCCCCTCCCGCTTTTACAATGTCGGTTATAACTGGACTTTTTTAATGCAAAATTGTTGGCTGAGATCCCAACATTGAAAAGGGAGAGTGAGGGAGACTCTGAAGAGTGATAGTTGATAATTTTTTAACGTTAACAGAGCATCGGTATAATTCGACACTTATGCTATTCATTTTTACAACCTTTCCAACTACTTTCGTCCGCAATTGTAGCTCCGAGAAACACGTCAACTTAAACGCAGAATAAACTCTGAGGAGCTAAAAAACAATTGCAAGATGCCATTGTTCCAATAGAGACCGTGACTATCGCATAAGACTTGGATCTTAGACTCCTTAGCCGTGATGAAGAAACACTATCTCGCAAGTTGTGCTAACCGCAGACTTGCGCTCAGATTAAATCACGGACTGAGAAATGAACTGATCCTAAGCAGTGAATAATTCCTACTTAAGCGGCTACTACTGATCTTGCAACTCTTTCAAAGTGAGCCAAAAGAACTCCACTGTTATGCCAAGAGCTAGCAAACAAACGACGAATAACTAAATATTCTAAACGGCTCTGGAAAGCGTAAATTCCTCCTGTCAGTATCACAGCTAGAGATTTATTCCTAAGATCAAAGAAACGACAACATTTAGAACAACGGGCCTGTTATATCTTTATTTTGATCTGAAAGGAAAAATCGCTCAGGCACGTACTTGGGATAGACTTATTCTAAAGCTGGGCTAAAATGCTTTTAGCGACGAGCAGGATTTGTGTTAGGCCTGTCACCTTTTATAACAACTTATGTGAAATTTTGACAGAGCTCCTTCCTGCTGCATTGCGCAAGATGCTAACTAATGCATGTAGCACAGTACTACGCAACAATTACAAGCTTGTTGTACAACAGATAAACAAAGTATTTCTCTTCCATTGAGATATACCTACAACGCCACTGTACAACAATAAAAGAGCCATTCCTTGTGTCAGAAGTTATCTTACATGCTTAAGAAATCAGCTAAAACGCCTTCAAAGAAACACAACTAACATCGGATGGAAAATACACCATTGTTACTGGCTAGACTAAACAAGCCAATGAAACGATAGAACATTTGATCCCATCAAGCGCTCATAAGTAGCTAACATTCTACAGCGTCAAATCATTCTACGAGACCTTTTTACATGGGAGCAACTGATGAGGTTCACCAAAGAACCGAATCTCGAGTCTTGCTTAAAGAGTATACAAAAGTAACCACTTGCATCCGTAAGAATTACAAAACAGCTAACATGCTGGAAGTAGTAATGTACTACACTCTGAGGCAATTGCCTCAGAGAATGTAGATCATCACTACTTTCTATCTGCTGGATTAAAAAATATAGAAAAATCAAATGAAACTATATGTTAATAAAAACAAAATGGTGCGTTTATTCCATTGCGTGATTCCACATAATAGAATCCTTTGCGTGACTTTCTCAGAAAAACAGGAAGTCGATGATGTCATACAATAGGGGGTTCCCCCTGAAAATGAGTCATCATAATATTGCGTTTCAAGGTCATGAGACAGTCGTATGATTTCCCTCAACCAATCAAAAGCTTCACATTTTCACTTCACAATCGTGAAACGTTTCAGTGAAAAGTTATTAATTTGTGAAACTTTTCAGTGAAAGTCATTTGTGAAGTTTAGAGAAGATGCCTTACTCTCTGAAGCAATTGGACCAACGCTATCTCACAACTGCGGTATTTTTTAAAAATATAATCTCATATAATAGTATAGAATGAATTGTAATTTGGAAATTCATGACGAATTCAAGAATACAGGAGAGTTAACCTGTCCCTTTTGTGACCAACGATTAGCAGATGTTGTTAGAAATACGGAAGTTGTTGAATCATGTTGTGATAAAAAAGATATGTTTAATGACAATGGAATGAATGTTTGTAAAAATTGTGGTGTTGTTAATGGATATGATTTACAAGCTCCATATATTGATTTCCATGATAACAAATATAAAATGACGAGAAAGAGTGTGTATATAAGAAAATATCATATTTTAAACGTTGTCAATGATATAGCACAACAGAATCATGTACAAATCAGTAATGATAATAGAGAGAAAATCCTGAGAATATTCGCTTTAATTAATGAAGTATTATCACAGGTTAACAAAAACCGTAAACGGATGATTAGTATTAAATTTGTTATCAAGCAATTATTTAGGATGCTTGAGCTTCCATACAAGAGTATTAAAGTAACGAAGTCAATGAAGACATTAAAATTCTATGAGACTTGGTGGAAACATGTTTATGAATTGATAAAGAATGATATCAACAAAATTATTAAAAGGTGACCTGTTGCGTGATTCTCAGAAAAACAGGAAGTCATACGTCATGCAAAGGGGTTTTCCTATGAATGAGTTATTGAATAAAGTTTACTCGCAAGTGAATTTTTTATCATACTGTTTCTCAAATTTATCGGCAAGAGGACAAAGATCAATGATTATTTCATCAATCAGCCTCATTTCATTTATAAATGCGGTATGGTTAAATTGATTTCTTCTTAAACAAGACCGTAAATCAACTAATACTTTTTCATATGTTGTGTATGCAAATTTAGACATATCTATTTTCCTTTTGTAGTTTTTAATTTCGCTGTATATCTTAATCAATAAACCACTGCCACTAATTACTCCTAAAATAATAGGGTTTAATGTTATTGAACCAGCTATTGTACCAATGGATATTAAAGAAACTGATGTTAAATTGATAGCTAAATTCATTCTCTTGAAATACTTGTAAGCCTTCTTATAACACCAAAAGCGTTTATGATAAAATTTATACAATAATTTGATTTCTGATAATTTCTCTTGACTGATATTTCTATCAATATGATTAAAATTGAATATTTCTGTTTTATCTGTTTTAGTCATTTATATTATATCTTTGGATTATATTTTAGGATTTGAAAGAAGACAATATAATGCACCACTTATTTGGCCCATTATTGGAGATCTTTTTATTTTCTTAGGCAATGAATGGCAGCAATATGTGTATCCAGGCCCCTTTTCATAGTCATTGTAAAATCTTCCAAATGCATCATGAAAAATAGCATGTTTAATTAAAAATTGGTATTTGGTGTTTATAGTACAAGAACCTGGTCCTATTAATCCAATGTCAGTGTTTTTCTAATATTTGGTTAAATGATATTGGCTCATTCAAATAGTTTACATACAAAAATTGATATATTAAAGCCGATTTTAATATTTCATCTTTAGTATTAGGATGTAGGTTTTTATGGGATGTGAAAAATTTATTACAAAAATAAATTGCTTGCTCCAAATTCGACATGTATATTTATTGATTATATTAAATGTAGCTTTTATATATAAAAATATGGTGTATGTTTTTCCTATGTGATTAAAACTCTTCAAAAAGTGCATTGATATGACAATTATAAGGTGCAAATGTAATATCATGATCAAATGATATCAATTTGATTTGTATGTCTGCATCTTCCCTGAAATTGATAACTGATGTTGATATATTGAAAGTGTATAAAATTTTATTTGATGTTTTTTCCCAATTCTGCGGAGCGAACGAAGTGTTATGAATTAATATAAACATTTTTTCATATCCTTCAGGATATCATCAGCCATAATTTTATAAGTTTCAAATTGATTAATGCAATAAAAGATAATGAACCGTTGAATATGATATCATAACTGTTCTTATTTTTCATATAATTGCCTAAAAATATGAATTTTTGTAACTGTTTGGGTTTTGGTAAACCAATTAGGTTTCTACCATTCATATCAATATCGGTCTCCATAACCATTTTTCCGCCCTCAATTACATAAACAGTATCAAATACATCTGGATCGACACTCAAGACATGACCTTGAACGCCATAAACGATTAGATGTGCTTTCTTTGTATTCCCTTTTGATATACTTCCATGAAGATCTATCATAATATATTCAGGTGGAGATACCTGATACTTATGTAAATGAACAATGCTTTTTGTATATCCTTCAGTGTTGAATATCTTTGTAGTTTGCTGTCCGATATTAAGAACTGATGAGACAACATTGACAGATGTCGAACTAATGTGAGCTTTATCTGGAACGAAAAACTCGATCACCATAGTGTACTCACCTTGAGGAAGTTTGTATGCATTAAAACCTATCCTTGACCTGAACTCATCGTTATTGTCCGTCGTAAGAGTCATATCATAGGCTTTCTTATTGATTTTGTGTGGACTGGATACAAAATTGATAATACCATTAACAACAATATTACTCTCCGACGAGCTCTCGTTCACATCTTCCATCAGGTATCTGAAAACGTCTTTTTCTGCAGTAGAGGAAGTTATGTGTGACTTGTTAACATAACTCTTATAATCGTCTGTTATTCGTGTATACAAGTTTGTATTAGAATCATTGAGTTCGGCGTTGAAGAATGAAACATTTACGGCAGCGCTATTCTCATGTGGTTTAGGTGTTGCTAAATTAGTAATTTTATAACTTTGCATATCAAGATCGCTGGAAATCGTTTTGTCTAATTTTTCGTTTAAATGTGTATCAACATAACCTTTATTCGTAGCCATATCGCTTACAGTTGGGGTTTGAACATTATATATCACGTGGTTGTTCATATCAATTGAATTCTCCATAGGAAGCAATTCTTTCCGACTCAGAAAAATGTTTTTAGCATCGTCATAACTGATTAAATTCAAATAGTTGGCGCCCAAATCTTTATATGTCTGTTGCTTACTGTTTTTAATATTGTACATCTCCTTCAAATCAATATCTTTGGTCACTTCATGTGTATGTGCTGGGGCATCAGGGTGATATTTTTTCAAAGTTACCATATTCACTGCAGAAAGATCATTGTTTTCATCCGTGTTCATATTGGTGATAAATTTTCGATTCATGTTGATTTCTGAAGGATTAATGATTTTATTTCCTCGCAGATCCAAATCTGCAGTCATATGAGTTGTTCCATCTAACTTAAAATAATGCGTGTCTCCATACTCTTTATTAACAGCATCTTTTTCTGAAATTGGTGTTTTTAAATTTCTTATATTATTGTTTTTCATATCAAGATTTGCTGTAACTAATGGTAAATGCTTACTAACAAATGTATTTCTTACAAAATTGAAATCAACAACATTGTTCAAGCCAGTAACTTGTCTTATATTTACTAATTTTTTACCTTGCATATCGTAATCACCATCCTCTGTTAATTTGAACCCTACGCCAGGTAATCCACGTTGTGGTGTCGCCGTTGATGTTGACGATGGTAAAATTCCATTTGAGTAACTCATATATAATTGAGTTATATTATATTTTTCCATTGAAATTCTTAGTTGTGAATTTCCGTGGCTTATCAATATATACGAAGGAATATGGTTCTTTAGTTGCTTTCTCATATAATTCTTTTGGAATACTGTTTTCACGGCAAATTAGACTCCTCTCATTAGCACTTGGGAATTCGTAAATAGAGAAATGTGAACAGTTCAATCTTATGTCTTTTGGTGTCTTATAGTAGCTTTGACTCAGATAAATCACACTGCAATTTTTGTCTCCCTCGTATAAAATAGTCGACCAATGGTTTTTGGTTTTTATTACATACGAAATCGTCAAATACTACTAATTTCTGTGAGTCACAGTCAATGTCTTCAACGGGAATAATCTCATCATTGTTTGCTTCGATAACTTCATAGCCAACTTCATCACTTATTGGTTGGAACATATCCATAAGATTCTGGTACTTAGACTGCTCTAAGTTTTTAGCATAAAGATATACTTTATCAAAATACAACAGATGGATGATCATATGCATTAGTGCATTAGTTTTACCAGAACCGCTAGGTCCGCAAACCAACATCCGAAATGATTGATCAGGCATGAATTCATATAACTGTTTAAAGTTTGAGGCAACGTCGTCTTTAATGTCATAATTTGGTATTTTCATTTATATTATACGGGTATATTATTTCAATATAACATGGTGTATAACACGGTGTTCAACACGGTGTATAACACGGTGTATAACACAGTGTTAAACGTTATTTTTTATATATGATTTTCATTTTTTATGTAACGTAATAATATAACAATAAATGACTTTACTTAAATGGAAAGAACTTGCAAAGAGAAAATCTGAATTAGGGGATAAGATTAATTATATTCACGATACAATTACAAAACATGATATAAGTCAGCAGACAAGCCAACAGTCATTAGCGAAGGTATTCAAACCAGTGACTAGTAAATTAGATGATGTTATTGACAGTAATTTAGATTTAAGAATGCCTCCAAGGAAAAAACGACCACTGAAGAAAGGGGAAGTTGGTATTGACTATATGCCTGAAGTTGATCCATATGAAGACATGGATGTAGAAGGTCTGATTGATTTTGGTGATTATGTACGTACCACCACAGCAAGAAAAACAACTGATGCTAAAACCACCAACATATGAAGAATCTTTACAAGATCTTCTGGAAGGAAAGAAGGAGTTTTATGTTGATCCTCAGTATTTTCCTCAAGAACCTGATGATTTACCACCAGAATATGATTACGATGATGAGATTGATTATGCATTAGAAGATGAGGATTATAGTAAGGAGATTTTAAATGATATGGGTGTTATGGATTATGAAAATGTGGACAAGATATTGAATCAACCAGAAATGACAAACAAAAAAACTAAGAAATATCTTAATAAGATTATAATGGAGGCCCAATCAAAAAGGGCCAAATTAAGTGGCTATAAAGCAAATGTTACAAAACAATACAATAAGGGGGAGATATCATCATGTGAAAGGCAAATGCGAAACAAAAGAATAGACAACGCAAGAGTTACTTTAACTGAATACATAAAACATTATAATACTAAACTGGAAACAATAAAAGGTTCCGGGATCAAAGGCCGAGGAAAAAAAACAGAGAGGTGGAAATATTATGTTTTTTAATGATGTAAAGCAGCTTTTGAAAAAATTGGAATTGATTATTGGTGAAAGATTGGCAGGGAATACCAGCATTGAGATGCGAAATATGGGAGTAACTATATTGGACACATTATTGAAAATGTCGACAATCAATAGACCGCAATATAATAAATTGTTTAGTCAATATTTCAAAATATAATTAATAATATATATAGATAGGCTTAGCCTAACAGCGGAGCTCTCTGAATTATCATATTCCAGAACGCTTTTTTGCTGGAAATGCATTATAGTGCGCACGCTACAAGTTCCATAATTTCCAGTTACTAATTATATGCATTGCGTGCTCCGATCCAGTGATGGGTATACAGCAGCTATATGTATTGCATATTGCTGGTCCACGATCCGGCTATAAATTAAGTTTTGCAGACAGAGAATAATGAGAGGAAGATTTGTTAAGTTTCTTGACGTTTGAGAAAACCTTTTTATGAAATAATTATTCCATGTTCCTTGATGGCTACTACTACAATTTACATGTAAAAGGGAAGGAGGGCCTCTGTGTAAAAGATAACTGACGATATCATACAGGTATAGAAAACAGATAGGTTATAATTTGTAAAGTACCAATGATGGCTGATTTGTATGCGTAACAGACGGCGGTAATAAATGAGTTTTCCACGAGCCTAATACATAGGAAGGAAGGTCTCTGGGTAAAATATGAACCGTTTACTATACAATAGGAAAGGCCGTAAGTATTACGTCTCTGCCGCTGAAAAATTCGGTTGAACGTCTACGAAAATTGTATGACATAGAAATTGGTCTAACTGGCGCGCGTGGGGGCCGGTTTCGATAGGTAATGAAACATCACTATTTATTCTATTATAGATTTATATAACTTACTCTCCTAAAGTTTGTCCGTTTTATTTACTTTATTTTTTCGCCTTATTTTTGTTATTTTGTTTCCTTCTGGTTCCTCGCCTGCTATAAATTTTAACTTTATTAGGTAATATGGAGGCCAACTAGGAAAACCGGATGGTTAACTTGATCTCCATACTCAACCATTTGTCTAAAACTAAATAGTAACATTACATTGAAAATATACAAAATGTTGTAATCCTTTAATTAGCCAATAATCTGCGAGGAAAGAAAGTGATTGATTGATTGAGAAAAATGAAAACTATATTGAACCGCCTCGTCTGTTAACTCTCGAGCTCTGCTATGTTAATCAATCAATCAATAAACTTTATTTAAATGTCAAAAACCGCCTAGCCAGGGAGAAATCTCCCTTACTAATATGGGGACATTTGTTAAGTTTCTTGACGTTTACCGGTTACCGCTGAGTGAGTGCAGTGCAGGCACGAGGTGCTCCCAAAGACACTCAGAGAACATCGCACATAAAGACGATTTCGCCCGCGAGTCAATTCTCATGCAAAGTGACTGTTTATAGGATTTCATTAAAGAATCAACATGTCTAAAAGCAGAAATAGCGAACTTTAGAACTGATGATGCTTATAAAAGTTATCTGAGTGAAGAACTGGCACATCATATCAATTTTTTTTTTTTGAGGTGTTTATATTCGGCTTTTTGCAAAATTGTTTCAAAAACTATTTTTTGTCTTATTTGTAATTAACATCCCGGGAGATGTTGCGAAAATAATAATTTATACTTACTTTTTGATACATTTTCAGTCAATTTGAATTTTAAAATATTTTAACTTGGTCGAAGGGACATTTTATGACGGTTACATGAAGAGTTGAAAACAAATTAAATATGGCGACGAAATTGCGGCTATATGTGGTCATTGAAACAACGCATTGTTGTCATCGTTTAAGTGAAAGAAAAAGGCGACAGATGATCATATTAACTGCATTTGAAATGATCTGGCAAACATGATTCACCTAAAGTGTGAAAGGATTTCAACTGTAATCAACTAAAGTGTTTAACTCAAGTGTTTGCAGCTGCAGGAACGGCTTAATTCTGAACGCGACACGACACCCATTGGCCGTTTTCTTCATGAAGTTGTAAATAATTTTGAGTTTTTGACAGAATTCAAGTGTTCTTGGCGACTTGAAAAATACCTAAACTGGAACAAATCTTCGAACAGCCGAGCGCTGCGAGACAAGTTAGTAATTTTAGTATTGTTACTTTTCTGTTCATTGTATGAAACAAATGGATTCTATTTGGCCGTGTGTCTGTTCACTTATAGATCACAGAAGACGTCAAAATGTGGTAAGAACATCAGTGACACACTCGCCTGCGGCTCGTGCGCCACCTTTTTGTTCTTACCACATTTTGACGTCACCTGTGATCTATAACTGAACAGATACACGGCCAAATGGAATCTATTTGTTAAATAACGCATGGCGTGTGTGGTGTTTAGAATTATCAACAATATTACTGTAGTCTGAACACTGTTCCATGTTTTCAAAGAGAAATTTGTGAACAGTCATGATCTGCTTTGTCCACTAGCCCAGCAGCAGTTTTTCTTGACATCAGAAGATTTTTGAGGAAACATGGGAACACCATATTCTTTTAATTACTTTAGAATGTGATTTTAAAAAAATTATTGCCATGTAAGGGGTGGTGAGCATGTGCCCTTTAATTTCCAGCCGTACATCTATAAAAAATCAAAGGCGTGTAGTCTGCAGCTATATTCTAATGACATAATACCAGCTATTTATGTGAAAGCAGTAGGGATCATGAGGACTTTTAATTTGTTTTGTTCTCTGTATTCCGATGTTTTATTACTGCATTCCACATTCCTAATTTTCTTTTATTATTTTCTTTTGCAGAAACTTGCTTTAACTGTGGATGAGCAGGCCACCTTAGGTGGCAATGCCCCTCCCCTCCTATCACCAAGAAAGGTGCTAGAAGAGAAAGGGGGTGGCCGTCGTGGTGGCCACCAGGGCGGTGAATTCTTTTTTAATTTTTACCATTAATTTTGTTTTTGACAGCAGTAACCAATACCCTGTGACCTATTGCCTTCAAAACGTTAGTGGATGTCTATCAAAGAAAAGCAATTAAAATTATTTTAGATTCTGGCAGGATTGCACGCAAACAGAGCTAAAAATCAACAATTGAAACTTTTCTAAACTTGGTTTCCAAGCCAGGTTAAACAAAAAGAAAAGCTTTTGTTTGCAGAAGCCATGTTTTTAGAATAGAACTTTTAAACTTCACCGCATGTGATGCATGATGACAACCATAAAGCCGCGGTTGCAAGAAGCACCAGTTTTTTATCATGTTGAATGAAATCTTTCCTTTAAATTGTTATTGCTTTTGAAATTTGTTTTAAAATGTTTACTGTTTCTTTTTGGAAAAATTGTTTGAAATCCAGTCAGAATTTAAAAAAACAATGTTAACAGGTTTCCTTTGATTGACGTCCACCAAACAATTTGCTCGTGATTTCAAATCGTCCTCGTGCTATGTCTCAGCTGATTTGAAATTACTTGCCCAATTACTCCCTGAATTGTACTCCACCCAGTCCAGTTACTATAATTACTAATCCTAATTATACTGTTTGTTTTTTCTGTAGCAAAATAAAGTTACATTCTGTATTTTTTGAAATACAGCACAACTTGTTAAAATATCCCATGATACTACAAACAAAACAAGGATAATCGATATAACTATTGCATTGCACTTATGCTGAAATGGGATAAAACCGAAAACCTATAATTTAGCGAACTCGAGAAAAACATTTTCTGCTTCATTCATTCCTCGACCAGCAGAAAACCATGTGTATTGCAGGGTTTTTGTTGAGGTTTGCAATAGCAGGTACCAAATTGTGAATAACAGGGACCACTGAATGGCGGTGTAGCACCATTTATTGGCATGCAGTGGAAAATCAGGCATTTTAGGCGATTTCTGACAAATTTGGGTCGTTAATTTAACTGCTATGAAAGAAGCAATACGTTTATACATTTATTTGTGCTGCTTCATAAAGCCTAAATTTTCTATGATCATGAACTCGAAATGAGCTACACAATACAAAATACGGCATGCATAAATAAATAGCCAATAGGAACAAAATAAATCACGATTCAGTTTTATTTTAGGAAAATGTGCTAAAATATTTGAATAAATAACTACTAAAGTTGATGGGTTATTTGATATTTCCTGTTTTGTTGTGATATTGACTGACTTGTCAGATGTCATTTTGTGATATTTCCTATTAGTCTTTGGCTGATCAGCAAATACCCGTTTTTTGTTTTTGTTTTTTGTTTTGCTGATTGGCTGAATGACACACAGTTGTTTGAAAAATAGTCATGTCTTGTTGTCATTTAGGTGACAAATAAGCATTCAAGCTATAAATTTTATTTGTGCATGATGGTGCAATTTTTGAAAAAATAGTAACAAATGCTCTGGGTCTCAACATTACTGATTGAATAATTTATTGTTGACATTCAAGCTACTCAGTCCTGTAATTGTTTGTATAGATAGATGTTATTTAATTAGATTGTTCATTACATATTTGGAAAACATTTTTCAAGTTTCTTTTTCCAAGCTTAACATGGAGAAAGCCAGAGGTTAGCAGATTGGCCAAAACTTGTGAACCAATACAAGCCTCAATACAGCACACAAACAGTACACTGTAGCTTCAAAAAAGTGTTTTATGGATGAAAGCTCAGCACATGATAGACAGAACATGTACACATGTTACAAAGATAAAACAATTTTTTTAACATTATTTTTGCAGAAGATCTACCTAAATTGAGACCCTGTTAATCACATTGAATTAAATGGAACAAAATTCACATCAAACTAAATGAAACAATCAAGATTGATTTTGTGTGGTCATTGAACAAACTTTTATTCTGAATTTGACTTATGAATGAAATCGAGTGCCACTGTTCGATCTTGTGCAGAAATCAAACTTTGACCTGCCTTGATTAGCTTTGCTATATGCAGGTTGTATATTTCTTTAATTTGTTAAATTTAAACTATTGAAATAAAATGATGAAAATGATGATGATGAAATGACTGGTCAGTAACATGGAAACTGTACGTTTTCCCCTGCCATCAATCAGCAGGTCACTGCAGTTGCCTGCATGCACTGTGATCTGTGGATTTTAATCCACTTTGTTGGTTTCTGTTTTTCAGGGTCCATTGATTATCTACTAAACTTATTTGGATTGAGGGCAGTCAAAAACGCAGATGCTCAGTTCGGATTAAGAGTTTGCGTCTTACTGAAAAACGCAGTGAGTGAGCCGTCAAAAACTGACTCCAAAATGAAATTTGGAATATGAAAGAAAGATCAAAAAAATTCAGATTGTCTTGACAAACTGTGAGCACTAATACACTTTTTTTTTTTCATTGAGTTCAATTTTGCTCAATTTTGCTTTGAGACCAGACAAAATCAAGCTTAATGGAACAATAGCCCTTTTCACGGTTAACCTTTCTCATTTGCATTACGATAAAAATCGACATGATTGCGAGGCAATTTCGGGCAGAAACTACAAAATAGGCGTTATTTACGATAGTCGCCATGTTGGTGGCAACACTATGATGCAAATTAGCCATGTGCTCTTCGGGTGGCAAACAATGAATAAAAGAAGAAATTATTTTACGAAGATCGGTTCTTTCTAACAGTGAAGTATCCTTGTAAAAATCATATTTGAGGGCTAGATAGTTGGCAGTTTTGATTTTTTTATTAGAAGTTTGGAATGGTTGCTCGATGTCTGACTTGTTAGTTTAGTTAAAGGGACACTGTCACCTATCTTTAGCATCACTTTGAAAAGCCAAAAAATGTATTTGTTTCAATGGAAACCTTAAAATAATGGTCCAGTTTTGTTTACAAATACTCTATCAGTGCACAGAAACTAGTATTCGTTATCTTTGGCTGCGGATGGCCAGGATGGAAATGGATTGCAACTTGAAAAAATTGGCCAATTTTTTCAAGTTCCTACCAAGAGTCGTGGAAAAATCGCAGAAAAACCTATATTGGTTTGTTCTTCTTTGAAGAAATCACTTGATATTATCTTCTTGGTGTTCTAAAAGCAATTTTATGTTTGAGCAAAGGTACTTTGTCATAATATATTTAGTGTATTTTGACCAAAACACAGCAAAATCTGCATGACAATGCTCCTTTAACTATGCAGACTTTTCTAAAGTGACGAAAGTAACTCAAATTAAAGTACATTAACTACTGTAACACTGTAAAAATGCATTAGCTCCAAAAAAATATCAGCATAATAAATAACTGGTTTGAAATCACCTGAGTTTGAGTTGTTTGCCCCCTCAGAAATCACATGGTAAATTTGCATAATAATATTAAAACCAACATGGCGGCTATCGTGAATAAGGCCTATTGCCTGAAATTGCCTCGCAACAACATAGACTTTTGTTGTAATGCAAACAAGAGAGGTTAAGCGTGAAAAGGGCTATTGATTTTAAAAGCAGAATGTTTGGTGTGATACAACAGCCTTAAGGACATGCAACAAGAAAAAGGTTTCAAAAGAGTTTTCTTTGAACCCCTTCTTAAGAACACAAAGCAGTCAAGTTCTTTTGTAAGTGCTGCATCATAGCAGTCCGTAATAAACAATGTTGACTCCTCAGTGAACTTCTTCATATTGACCAATACGAACTCCACGAAAAAGTGTGATATTGTGTCCCTCCATGTTATCTGTAGAAAAAAATGAACATAACATATGAATATTAACTTAGGGTCAGATAAGAAATGAAAGGCACGATACATTCCCCCTCCCATGCCACATCCCTGATGGCATATATTTATTGTAAGGTGCTATAAATATTATGTGAGCACTCAGTCTTGTCTGAGTGTGGGTCATTAAAAGTGAATTTGGGTAAATTTATAATGTGAGCTAGGGAAGGGCCTTATTGTTTTTTTTTTTTTTTTTTGTCTAATAATTTAGCACACATATTGAATCTCATGAGCTGGTACTGCAGGGTCAGGAAAACAGGAGTATATTCTGTGTATTGTATTGTGTCAAAGTTGAATTTAAATTTAAATTGCCCGTCGGGGGGTGGGGGGGGGGGGGGGGGGGGGGGTCTCTATTCCTCATAAGCTTGGCTTTTTGGAGATTTTCCCGCCACAGTCACTCCTCCCAAGTTATGCATAAATTTTAAATTTAATGTTAATTAACCTATTAAATATCGTTTTTTATTCTGCTTGTAATTCATTGTGTGTGGCAAAATAAAAAAATAAATAAAATTGTTTAATAGGCTTTCTAGGAGAAAAATGAAGGTATCAAAGTCTAAATATATGGGAAATTGTGTACTTTTAAAAGGTAATAACTTTGAATGAAAGTTGAAATAAAATCAGATTCAGTATTGACACAAAAGAGGTTTTGACTGATCACAGAGTTGATTTGGTAGTTTTGTCTTTCTTTTAAGGACAAAACTAGACACTAAACTTTGTTTTATGCAAAATTCAACTTAAGTTGCTTTCATCATAGCTAGAGATTGCGATCCATTTATTAATCCTGGTATAATTCCATATCTCTGTTAATTTTTAGCAGAATCAGCTATCAAGTGTCCAAGATATAAAGATTTTTAAAGCAATACAGGTTCCCCTGCCAAAAATCTGCCTAATATGAATTTATTCATGGATATCTTTCCTGCCTGACCTTAATGTAACCTAATAAGCATTGTTTTAGTTTTATCCTCTCACCTTCATGTCATTGATGGGAAGGCAACAATAAGACTTGAATGGCAATTGTGTTCATCTCTGTGTTCTGTATTAAAAAAGAGAATTATATTCTGAATTCATTATTCATGTAGAAGGTTAAGGTGGGAAATTATATATTACATGTACATGTATTATGCTTGAGCTAATATGGGATGGACTTGACCAAGTACCATGGGGTTCATATGCAGTTTCCAAGAGCAAAATATCTTCTTGCCCTGCTTAAATAAATTGACTTGCTATTGATTAACCTTATATTGTTATGGCCACCAACATTCTAGTGCAGTGTCATGGCATATCAAAAATAACAAAGATCAATATGTGCACTTAGAAAATTAGTTATTTGTTCAACTAGCTGGAAATCAGTGTTTTTTTATATGACATCTCACCTGAATTACTCCGACCACACTCTTACTGATAACAAGTGCATAATATGAAACATTCATGTATGTGACCTATAGTCAAAGAAATAATGCAAAATTAATTATTAGTTACCTAATGGAAGGGATAGATACGGTAACTTTTTTCTAACTTTCAAGGCTTTCGTTAGTCTGCATGTAGCCAACAATTGGCTATCAAATTGTCACTAGATTACATATATATGGCTCATGCTGTCTGGTAATTTCTCTTAATATACTGTACCATAAAATTAAGAAAAAATTAGTCCTCTTGAACAAATTATATTCATGCAGGCATTAAGGTCATAAAAGTTCTCCTCTTCAGTAGACAGATACATGAGTTGTATTCTTGCTGATATCTTAAGATATCTTCAGATGATGTTTTTTGTTGAAGTGATTCACAAATTGAAGCAGTTTATGAAAGTCACATGAAGACATTCAGTGCAGAGCAATTTTCTTTTATAAAGATAAACAAGGGCAGGATTTTTGTTAATCTTATGGTACATATTACCCAGCATATCAGAGCCATCTTTGCTAGCTGCCATCTGCTCAATAACATTAACCATAGAGCTGGCATCTGCTAACAATTTTCACATGGCCATCTGCCCATTCTTTTTTTATTAAGAAGAGCTGGCACAGTACAGTCAAACTATAAGTTCCATTTTTGCTAGCTGCCATCTGCTTATTCTTTTTGTGGAGAAAAGCTGGCACAGTCAAACTATTAGTGCCATTATATGGTATGAGACTATGTGACAATTTCTATGAATGTAGGAAAAAGCTTTCACATTGTTCCCAGACAATGTCATCATTTTCACCTAGTAATGTTTGGCATTTTGCCTCACAATGCAATCAATCAACTGTTACAATGAAAGTGACAACTGATGCCATTAAACACTTAAACTGACTCAGCCGAAAGTGAAATAGCAAAATCTGATTGATTGATGGCATAATGCTGCTTTTGAAATCACGCAAAACACTAAGTTTCTTCCTCGCGCATCTCATGTTTTGCACATTTGAACACAGTGATGTCTGGTTCCTCTGACTCTACTGTTGCGTGGGCAATGTTGCTCACACTGTTTCCACATTCTTCATGTCAATTAATTTTGACAATAAATATCAGAGTCTGTCAGGCTTCACACTGCACTACTGACTCATGGATTGTGCCCACACCACAAGTCTACGGAATGTCTCCTCCTGTTATGCTGGTGACAGAGACTGTCGATTCCGAGTTTCTTCTGTTAGTGCACGTAGTCTGATCATTTCTCTTGCTCGAGCCCGAGTTGTGGCTGTGTCCACTACACGGAATCTCTCTTCATCTGCAAGAAAGTCCTCGTGGAATGCAAAATCAGGATCGATCCCTTGTCCACCAGAAGATTTAGCCCGTGATAACGCAACGAACAATGCGCCAGGATTTTTTGCTTCAAAGTTGTGCATTCCTGGGTGGATGACAATATACCGGAAAGGCTCTCCAGTACCAACGGTCATTCCCTGGCATTTATGGATGGTCATGCCCCATGCTAGTCTAAGAGGAATTTGAAGACGCTTGCACCGACAGGAGCATTCCATGGAACGACTTATGGGTACGATTGGCATCACTGTAGGATCTTGATCAATAAAGGGAGGTCCGGTATAGCTTGAAAACCGTACCATCACAACATCAGGAAGGGGCGTAGGATCATCACTAGGTTTAGCACCATCTAAGTAGACTATATCCACAACTGTTCCTACTGCACCATTAAACAGCCCCCATTCCGCTTTTATATTTGCCACAAGCATTACCTTGCTGTCACGGCAAAGGTACAGAAGTGGTAACAGTCCACCTGCCTTGTTGCCGTCAGCATTCTGTGCATGACGGCCACTGTTGTTCGCTTTGATTTTGGCAACAGGATGATGTGGCAATTTATTACACTCAAGCAGCTTCACTTTATTTCGGTCCCACCCAAGGCGATGTGTGGGAAAAACGAAAAGACCATGTGCATCCATCCTACGTAAGAGGTCTTCGCCATGGCTTCTGCGTAAATTGTGCCACTGAAATTTCTGTAGCCACTTTACTTGCTCTGGAGTTGTAGAGTATGTGCGCATTGACATCAACACATCTCGTAACTGTTGCTCAGAATCTGCTTGCCGGATGATTTGTGTGAGCTCAGCAGCAGTGTCAAAACCTGTCCATACCAAACGACCATGATTAGATGGGGCACTGCGTGAGTCAGAAATATAGGTCGGTGTGTCACATACGGGAGGTAGCTGGACATCATCTCCGAGTAAGACAACTACAGGAATGCCACCCCAGGGCTCCTCTGAATTAGCTCCTTTATTCATTCCATAGCGCATGTGCTGTTCCATCCATCCCAGCATGGTACGTCCAAACATAGAACGTTCGTCTCCCACAAGGACCTTAAGATTTTTGCATTTCTCTTGAATCTTCCGAAGAACGGTTCCTGAAGGAACTGTTAACTCACTGCAGGATTTTGCTCCAGTCGGGATTTGAAGAAAGCTGTGAGCAGTGCTACCTTGCACTAGATATGCAGAGTTTCCAGTTGGCGTGATGACCTGGATGGCATCGTTATTTCCAAATACCTGTCGAACTAAGCGTTGCATGCACTTGATCATGTAGGACTTGCCTGTTCCACCTGTTCCTGAAACAACAAGTCGCAATGGTACATAATCTTGAGGGTGCTCAATGTAGTTCTGCAGGGTCATCAAAACCAGGCTTACTATGGACTTCTGCTCTGTGTTAAGTGTTGATGGGCACACATCTGGTAAAAGCAAGCTTCCATGCTCTGACCTGGTTTGTTCAACTTCTTGGATGCGATCCTCGAGCCATTTCTTGGCACCATGGTCTTCAGGGAGTTGAAGAGAGGTGCTGCTCCAGTCATATTCTTCTCCGCCATCGTCATATTGGAAATCTTCTTCCACTCCTTCGTAGCATTGATTCTGACCAGCATAAATGTCAACCCAATCTGGCTGCTGCACTGCATCTACTGGTTCATTTTCTTCATCGTCATCTTCGTAGATGTCTTGTGCATGCCCCTGTGCCTGACGTTGCGCTTTCAGGACTTGAGCCTTAACAAATGTGGGACAGTCGTCTGTCAGCAGGAATGATTCAAAGCGCTCAATCCATGAGGTCTCATCATCCTTCATTTCTTGAATTGTAAACCAGCTGGGCCAGTGGAGGAGGACCATGGTCCTGCAGTAGTCTTCCTGAAGAGGCCAGGTAGCATGAGTGGCACCACCACTTACAACGGGTACCTTCCCATTCTTTGATGCAAACTTGTACCAAGAACAAAGCTCATCATGTGGTCTGGCAAGGTATTTGTCTAATGAACTGCTGGAAGTAGCTGTGTCGCCATTACGTTCTAGGCGCCTTGAACCTTTCAGCGATAAGTATGAAAATTGTCGACTGCATCGCCAGAGTGCTAATCCGCTTAGTTCAAATGAGGCCTCGGGACCACTAACATCTCGCCGTCCAACAGTCTTCATTAGCATCCGGGCACAAATCGATCTCCCAGACACCTCGTCAGCTACATCAACAGCATTAAGCATGTCCTTGAAAAGGTCTACAGTTGCCCCTGTTGGTTCATTGCCCTTGCAAGCATATCCGCACACATAGTCAGTGACGCCAATGATTTCATCTGTACTGGGGCTGTCGGGATCAGACTTGGACAATATCAAGCTCATGTCACAGTTAGCCCTCCATGCTTGCAGGTGATATTGTGAGTGCTGTATAACACGCGGATGATCTCGTGGTAGCTCAAGGCGAGAAGCTCCATTATGGTCCTTGACAATCTCTGGAGTAGTACGAGGTTCCTTTCCGCGGTTAAATTCTGATCCAAATTCCATGCGACAAACACGTTCTTTTGGTTGCAAACCAGGTCCTGGGTGACGAGGAGTTCTCAAACAGTAATCGGAGCAGGCATGAATTCCGACACGATTTACCAATTGCAGATGATCTTCAAGCACTGCATCTTGTGTTGATGCAATATCCAAAAGCATCTTGACTAATGGATCTTCTTCATCTGGCAGAGGTTCAGCTGAACCCTCAGGTGGTGGCCAAAATTCCTTCCTTGGCTCTCCATTCTCGTCACTACCAGCTGGATGTGATGCTGTCATGTGAAAGTTTTGTTCTGCCCACTGACTTAGCCGAGAAGTATATTCCTCTGTATCACTCCCTTCTTCTGTAGCTTCATGGAGAAGCTGGTGGGGTTCTCTGTCATGTCTCCAGCTCAGCTGATGCCAATGAATTTGTCCACGGGATTTGGCAAATTCATATCGGTACCAGTAGTCAGTAACACCAAACACGGGCTTCACCACCTTGTCATGGTATGCCTGAGTGCGCATATCAAAGTAACTTACCACAACGTGAGTGTTCTCTTGAACTGCCTTGAACCGTGCATTGCTGTCTTCTTGCAGATCAACTGTTTTACCAGTGGTCTGTACAATGTACTGCTCCAGAAGTCTTCTAAGGGGAGGGAAGTAGAATTCTGCACAGCTTCCAGTCATGAAAAATGATGGCAGTCCAAGCTTTTCGTTGACCATAAACTGTATCAAAGCTCGAAGCTCTCTGCGCCTTTGTTCCCAATACTGTGAGGTGCCACGGAGACTTGCACCAAAGTACAGTAGCCTGTTCACAATGGTAGTGTCACCCCTGGCAAAACGTTCTTGCAGGTCGGCCACAGTGATGTGTGGGTCTCCAAGTTGTTGATCAACAAAGTATCTGCTCTGTTCTAGCGCACGTTTCCTCATGATCATGTTGTGCACGACAAATTTCCATACTTTGTGCTTGGCAAACCGCCCATCTTGGTACCACAGCAAATGTTCTGCCCACTCGTGAAGACATGTACACGTTCTTGGACGGTTTATATGAAAATCACCCTGTCCAGTTGGGAACAAGCAAGGAAAAGCCATAGTGAAGAAGTATGGTGTTGTGAACTCTGATGCTGGAGTGGAGTTTGTCGTGGGCCATGGGATTACAGGGCGTTCTGCTGGTCGGGTTGCACTGTTATCATTAGGTGGTCCAGGATCAGTTGCTAGCTGGTTAACTGTAGACCGTATCTGTTCTTCCACATTTACTCCTGGCTCCGGGAGAAGAATTCCTGAGACAGTGGAGTCATCTTCAGTGTCTACATCTCCAGGGTCTACTTGGTGTGGGGCTGGCCCTCTGTCATCCATATGTTGAGCACTAGAAAACTCCACCGTTCTCAGATTTGGCAATTCTCCATCACAAGGTAAGGCATTGATGCGAGAATCATCAATAACAATGTCAGCGTAGCTGATGTTGTTTGCCTGCAACCAACGGAGTGCTTCTTCTACACGTCGCCGTCTGACTCTAAAATCTTTATGGGTGTCGTTTTTTCCTTGTCGGCGCACTCGAATGATGTCTATGTCCGATGGTAATCGTGGAAGAATTGTTGCTGGTTCCTGAACAGCCTGAGGGAATGCGATGCAGTGACCCTTTGCAGCAATCCCACCATGCTTCAACAAATGGACGTGTATTGTTGGAGCAATTCTGGCTATAAGCATCTGCTCTGCATCAGTCAAATTACTGAGCTCATCCGGAACACATCCTGGATCCATATTGTTGTCAGCAGACCAAAATCTTTGTGGATTTTTATCTTTTTTACAACGATTGCACAAATCTTCAGTTCTAGTTGCTTTATTTGTTAAACGCCTTTCTTTGCACACTTCACAGAAGCTAAATCTGTAGCATAACTGGTCAAGTTCAAAAGCACGAATGGCACAATAAGCACGATTTTCTTGCTCGGTCGATCCTGCGGGTGGAGGTGGAGGCAGATCCTGGATAACTTCTCTCAACCTTTTTTCCTCTTTTGCAATTCTTCGCAAATTTCGCCTCTCTCTTGTCCTGCGTTCATCTGGAGTTTCTTCTTCGCCGGATTTTGCATGCTCATATGTTATGCCTACTGCTCGCGCCCTGTCTAGAAGAGATAGTGGCTCAGTTATACTTACTCCTCCATCTTCTGTGCCAATATGTGCAACATTTTCCTCACCAAGCTGCTGCTCTGCATGTGTCACAGATGTCGGTGATGATATGGTAAATTCTCCATGGCAATGCTGTTGCAACACATCACCAACACAATTTTCAATTTCTCTTTCCCGCTCTTGATTAATTGCTTCCCCTAATGAAGAAAATACACATTTATGAATACTGTAATGTCCATAAATACCTTGCTTACTAATAATTGTGTCTTGCACATTAAGGCCATATATACTCCTTCTCTGTGTGGCAGCGTAAACCAAACAGGTTATTCAAATGGTAAGCTTTGGAATCCAAAAGCTGTTTGGCTGAAATGTCACATACAATTCTACTGGGATGGTTTTTCACTCAGTTCACCACTGCTTGGAGACATGAAATCATGGACAATTTTGTTGTAATTAAAATTGTTGTTATTAATTTTTCTAAATCTTTAAATTGATGGGCCCAATTAAGAATCTGTAATAGAGAAAGGGTACTGTTTTTAATTCAAGGATAATGAATTTCATAATTTATGCTGATAGACACATGCATGCATTTTTTAATCAGTTGGCCTTAGAAATACTGTATATCTTGCTCTTGTCAAATTAATTTGTATGATACCTAATTGTAAATCAAGTGTAATATCTCAATTTCTTGTTTACATGGCCTTCAGAAAATTAATCATGTGTCACTATAGAATCTGGTGCACAGAAAATCAATTTGCTGATGTAATATTCTCTAAATGTTTAATGGCTAATGATTGAAGAAATGCAGAATGTTAATGACATACATTTTGGGATAAGTGCTGCAAGAACTCAGCACATCTTCATTATGTTTATGTTGTAGTTTAAAATGAATCTTAGGTCAATTTGATTTCAAACTAGTTTGATTTGATTTTCTTTAGTTCCAGATTCATTACCATAATCCTAAGACAAAGAAAAGCACAAATCAAACTAGTTTAAAATCATTTTGACCTAAGATCATTTTAAACTACAACATTTACACATGTACATTGTAAGCCATGCAGTTTTGCTGGAATTACACAACAGATAAAATAATATCATTTAAAACCACTCCACTTAACATCACTTTCAAAACTAACCGAGAGGGGCATTGCATGACTCTGAATACCGCAACACCACAAAAAATGAAACAAGAAGTGCATCTCATTTGAGAAAATACTGACATTGTGATATAACAGGCTAATTTCAATATATCCGGCGGCCAATTCTAACTTGACTCTGAGGTTAAGGAGAATAAAACAAAAGAAATTGATTTTTCATCCCTGAACTGCAATTGTGATTTATTTTGTTTTATTCCCCTAAGCCTCAGACCCAAGTATTGACGTTTTTTTTTTTTTTTTCGTTGTCAAATGTCATGAGCTTCCGTGTTCTGACTGCCCATTGCCAGATTAGCTTGCTAAAGGCAATTATGTAAATTAAAGCTAAAGTTAAAGTATGAATTTTAATGTATAAAAAATATATGGTCTATTATTTTAGTCCAAGGATAGGATTGTTCTGAGTGATTTCCTAACTGTGTTGAATGCCTATAATACTGATTGTACGTAACACATGTAGCATGTTTCTCTGGCATTTCTACAAAACATTGACAAAAGCACACAAAAGCATGCCAGTCAACAGTGTAATTTTTTTGGCAAAATGATGCAAGGTTCACAGAAAATGTGAGTAATGAGTAAAATGTCCGCACATATTATCTGCTAAACCATTGAATAAAGGATTTATTATTCAACTGAAATTGTTATATTTATAATAGCTTGTCTCTTGAAACTGGGATGCTAAGGTGTAATATAGCAGTCTACTGTGTAATAGGCTCGGATATTTTGCGTGTTCTCTTTCCCTTACAAGGTAAATGACATCACAGTGGAATAATAAATATGGTAATTAGGGAGGTAAAATTTTATTATCTTAACATAGATATGCAGAAAATGTGTATAAAATAATTGTGTGTTTATATTGAAAATCCATTTCAAGTCTGCAGACTCATTTTAAATAAAAGAACTCCAAGTACAAAACATCAGAGCAGAGCTTGCAAAACGTCCCCTTTTCAGCAGTTGACTATTCCTTACGCACTGGTCAGCAGAATTGGCAAGTGAGTGGGTGAGCGAGTGAATTGGCCGTCGTGTTCAATAACTACAGTCAAACCCCTATTAGGCGGCCACCTATTAAGCGGCCACCCCCTGTTAAGCGGCCAGTTATCAAAGTCCCGAATTTATTGTCAGTATAATATTGTAAATGAAACCCCTATTAAGCAACCACCCCTATTAAGTGACCGCGGCCACCTTTTGGCGGTCCCGATGAAGGTTTTCGTATTGTTTTTACCCCTATTAAGGGGCCACCAAAAATTAATACACGTAGCTGGCATCGTTTTGAATAACCTGATGACAGATGAGACTCCGAAATAGAAGGTGACGAATCTTGGCGTGATTTTTGTTGTCAAGTAATGTACCATATTGACTATTTGTATCACAACTTATGTAATCAGCATATAAATAAAGTTTAGAGCGTGTCAAATTTGAATGTTGATAACTGTCCATTAGACTGAAGTGAGTTGAAATCCTTCCTTTTCAAGCTTTGATTCCAACCATTCAATGGAAAATTTGTCTCCCGTGAAGTGGTATTGACATGGAACTTCCAAGCCATAGCCGCCACCTCTGTTGATACGTTTGCCCTTTTAGCTTAACATTCGCTGTGCCATTATTAGTTGCTCTCACGCAAGCGGAAAATAAATTGGATCACTTTAACCTTTGAGTTGAAACTGCGAGTTGTGGTTTTGTGTTGGACTGTTTTGTTTTTCTTTTTAGCACGCGAACCTCAAAATTATGAACTTGGATTTACAGTCCGAACACAGGCTGTATAATGTTCAACAGCCTCCAATGGCGTTGTATTCAAATAAAGTGACATTTATACCACGCATTATGCTAATTTCTTACAAACCCCTATTAAGCGGCCAACCGCTATTAAGCGGCCAATTGCCAGTTCCCCGAGGGTGGCCGCTTAATAGGGGTTCAACTGTAGTTCATAACGCTGCACATATTCACAGGTTGAAAAGTGAAACGGTAGATAACAGACTCTGTCTCGGCCACCAAGATGCAAATTAAATAAACTGTGGTGTAACAACATGAAAAGCGCGGTTGATAAATGAAACTGAAAAGATTCTCTGCGTCAGGAGTTTCAATTATCATATAAAATCTTCAAAGTTTTGCATCCGTTCCTACTTCAATTTGTTTACATGTTAGCTATCCTTGCTAGCAAAGAATGAATTACCGTATTTTCTAGATTAAACGCCGGGCCCCGAATAAACGCCGGGTACAATAGAGGAAGTTGTAAGAAAGCCCCTCAAACGTTTTTTTGTGGTATAATAAACTTAAGATTTAAGGGAAAGGTACATGGCTGCCAAGAAAAATGAATAATAACCCTTTCTTAAAAAATGTCGGGCAAGAAAAAAACTGCTGATTCGAAGAAACGCCGGGTCCACTAAACCAAGTTTGAAATAAATGCCGGAGGCGTTTAATTGAGAAAATACGGTAAATGGAAATGCCTTTTGTATATGTAATCGCATGGGCCCGAGTAAAATTAAATTAATTTTACAAGGGGACATGCGATTACCTGTTTATAATGTAGAGGGCAAAATTATAGGGAAACCTTTCAGACTTTTTAAGAGCCACTCAGACTTGAAACCATCCGAAGTGTACTCTCTCGCAAACTGGCAAGAAAAACTTCTCAACTCACTGTGGTCGTGGTTAAATAAATTTCTATTCGGTCAAAGATACATTTGGTTGTATGTTACATCTAGAGAACATAGCCTGATTTTTATCGATAAAAGACACTTTACGACAAAAACAAAGCAAGTTTGTTTTATTTAAGCGTACCTGTGTTTTGAAGTTTTTTCCGCTTTGATAACAACAACAAATGGCGAGAGTTCAAACTTGCTTGCACGTTTGGCGATTTAATTGCTTTCTTTCACTTCTTTTAGCCTTATTCTTTCTCCTGTTAAACGTATATTTTCCCTTTCAGCAAAATCTGTCAAAGTTCTTCTCTTTAGGCCCGCAGAAATCCACATTTTTTCATTGAAGTGATGGAACTTTAAAACCTTTTGTCGCTATGAATGAATTTCTTCGAGGTCTTCAATGTCGCAAACTGGCTGCAGACGCCTAGTTAATCGAGATTTGACACATATAATCTCTTCCTCTTTGGCATAAAATGCTGTAATTCACCTGTAGAATTCCTTTCTTAGGTATCTTCCTATTTCATTCCTTTTTTATAACAAAATCTCCGGCGAAACATGCGAGCGCTCCGTTTGTAAATTTTCTTCAAAATCCCGCCAAGCCAACTGAATTCAACGAGAACGACGCGCTCAACCAATCAGGAGTGAGAAATTTTGATGCTCGACCAATCAGGAGCGAGTAATTTTCCCCTCAATTAAGAAAAAATGCCCTCTTCGTCAGCCAATCAGCATTCAGTAATTTTGCCCTCTATATTATAAATGGAATTATCATATGTTTCACTGATGTACTCGAGGAGTGTTACCCTGAAGAAGAATTTTTGTTTTGCCAGTTGTTTTGGCACATAAATGTGCTGCAAAGTAATCCCAGTCAGGCAGCAGGCTAGTTTGACAAACTTCACCGTTAAAACAAAATTTGCACCGATTTATATATCTAATAATGAGACTTTTACCCAAATGGTATGAGTAACAAGACAGGATTTTTGTCATTACATATGACAGATCAGCTGTAAAAAGGTTCAGAGATTAGCTGTGCAGCAGCACACTGCATCAATCAATAATTTATTTGCCTTGTCAAAATGTAAATGTTAATTTGTAGTTTAATTTATCCTTGGTTCAAATTTTATTTTCCTTTGTTTAAAACTCATTATCATACATTACCATAGCCAAAATAGGAAAATAAAATTTGAACCAAGGACAAATTTGAACTACAAATTAACATACATTTTGACAAGGCAAATAACAGACCTCCACATATCACCGGGCTTATGGAAGAGGCAACCTTGAATGTCAAAATATTAACAAAAGAGTGCTGTGTGACAGACGCACTTAAATAAATAGGACAGAGTCAATCTGCAAAATAACATTGAATTTACCGTACCTTGTTGGCGTTCTCTATGTGCTTCTGGCTGCTCCTCCATACTGTTCCTCTCTATTTCGTGTTGCCGTTCTTGGTCTCGTTCACGCTGTTCTTCAGTACTTCTCATTCCTCGAAGCCGCTCTAGCGCTGCTTGACGCTGTTGTTCCGTTCTGTGTCTCCTCCTATCCCTTTGTCGTTCTCGGTCTCTTTCAAGCTCTGCTTGACGCTGTTGTTCCGTTCTGTTTCTCCTCCGTTCTCGGCCTCTTTCAAGCTCTGCTTGACGCTGTTGTTCCGTTCTGTTTCTCCTCCGTTCTCGGTCTCTTTCAAGCTCTGCTTGACGCTGTTGTTCCGTTCTGTTTCTCCTCCGTTCTCGGTCTTTTTCAAGCTCTGCTTGACGCTGTTGTTCCGTTCTGTTTCTCCTCCCTTCTCGGTCTCTTTCAAGCTCTGCTTGACGCTGTTGTTCCGTTCTGTTTCTCCTCCGTTCTCGGTCTCTTTCAAGCTCTGCTTGACGCTGTTGTTCCGTTCTGTTTCTCCTCCGTTCAAGCTCTGCTTGACGCTGTTGTTCCGTTCTGTTTCTCCTCCGTTCCCTTTGTCGTTCTCGTTCTCTTTCTCTATTCCTTCGTCTCTGCTCTTCTGTCATGCTTCTCCCAACCATCATATAATAACCTAAGTATTCAAAATTGAATCCTTTTTAAGCTTAAATGCACGCCAAAATTGCACAATATAGAATTTAGCTTTTAAACTAAGGTGAAAAGGTCGGAAGCACAAGAATTTAAATCAGGTATAAAAAACACTTAGCTCTATATTCCTCCAAAAACGCTTGATTTGCAGAGTCACACAGCCTCAAATGCGGTCTTGACCACTGTTCGAGAAATTGTGAAACCTGTCTTAAGTAGCAAACCGCGAAAATGCAGGGAAATAACGACTTTTAAACGGTTTTCTCAGTTTTCTCCGCTAAACACAGCTCCAACTAACGTGTTTACCGAGCTGACGTGACATTCGCCATGTAGTTGCGCGAAGGCGCGAAAATCAAAGCCTCGCTTTCGTTTCAAAATGCCCAACACGGGGGGCGGCGGGCGGACGGACACGCGCCCGCGAAACATTCCGCTGGTCATGACCATGAAAAATGACGGCATGGGTTCTATGAGTATGGCGCTCCGCGCGGGCCTTCGGCCCGCAGAGCTCCGCTATAACTTTATTATATAAATGGAACGAGAGATAGTATTATCATCTTATAGTGTAAAAAATCAAGGGAATAATAAACCTGAGGATTTTACAACAAAATTTACTAGACCTATAATTTTGGATAGTAATATGCAATATGTTATTGGTCTTAACAGAATTATCAATATGAGTTTTATATGATTTAATGTTAATGCTGGATACAACAATCAATTATTCCAACATAGCTCCGATAGTGGTTCAACATTTAACAACATCACCTTTCCAGCCAGAGTATGGAATTATACAGACTTCAATACATATATTAAAGATATAACAAAAACTGGTGATACGTATCCTATCACTCTTGAATTCGATAATACAACATTTAGGGTCACGGTTACATTAGCTCAGAATTACCAACTTGATTTAACAGCAAGTAATTTTAATGTCCTAATCGGGTTCAATAAGATAGTATTGACAAGTGGAACGAATATAGGGCCGAAAGTGCCCAATCTCAGTCAAGACACTGACATACTTAATATTCATTGTGATTTAATCAACGATTCACTTGTAGATGGCGAGGATACAGACATCATTTATTCATTTTCGACTAGTGTACTCCAACCTAGTTATTCATTTACCCTCGAACCACGAAGAGTCACATTTAATCCAGTCAATAAGAATACTATAAGTAGTATCAGGGTATACATTACTGATGGAAAAAGAAGATTAGTTAACCTGAATGGAGCAGATACATCTTTCTCACTATTTCTGAAAAGTATAGAATAATATAACATAATAGTATAATGAAACCATATGAATTCAAGAGGTTTTACCATCCAAAACTTGGTAAATTTGTATATCAACACAAAGGGTCTGGGCTTATCGTTGATAATATTTTCAAACCATTAAAGAGTGTGGCATCAGCTGTTTTCAAGAAATTTGCTAAGCCAATAGCAAAGAAGGCATTAGAATCGGGGATATCCCATACAGGTGAGCGACTGGGTAAGGCGGTATCACAAAAGTCAGGAGACCTAATAATGAAAAGATTGGCAAATTTGAGAAAAGGAGCTACAAGACAAACGGCGAATGTTCCATCCTCACCCATTAAACAGCAACAGCAAGATGAAAGTACTGATATGATACTCAATAGATTGATATCTGGATCTGGTGTGAAAAGAAGGCGTAGAGTAAGATTGGTATAAAAAACATTGGTATATAATTGAAAAAATTATCTAACATAATAATATAATGACTTTTAGAACAAGTGAATTTCTACAAAGATATGAGTTGGTGCGATTCCAACTTGATGATGTAATCAGAGCCCCAGCTAACAATCAACACCAAGTGAAAAATGGGTATAAATTCACGATCAATGATCGATCGAGTTTCTACGATTGGTACAATGCTTATTTCGAGGTGCAGTTCCAGGTACAAAAATTGGCAGATGGTACAGCCTATGCTGATGATAGGGTGACAGTTATTAATGGAGCCCATAGTTTGATTAGTCACATCATGATAAAAAGTGCGGGGAAAATTGTGTATGATACTGATAATCTCCATAAAGTGACTTATGTAAAGAACCTGCTTGAATATAGTGACGATTTTGCTCGTAGTGTTGCTAAAAACTCTTTATGGTATTTGGACACAGATAACACTACAGCCAATACTAATACAGGGTTTGAGTCAAGACGTCTTTTAACGACAGGTAACCATGATGTCAATGTAGTCATACCCATTAATCGTTACAGTTTCTTCGAAGAGCTAGAGGGTCGAATGTTAGTCCCAATGCAACTTCAGTTTAATATACAGTTACAGAATGACAATGAATTAATATTTAAGGCAGGTGCAGTAGCTGACGGACGAGTTGTTATTGATAGATTACTACTTTGGGTACCAAAATTGACACCAAAAGACAGTCTCTACGATAAGTTTGTTAGTTCTTTTTTGAAAGATGATAAATGGACATATCTGAGAGAAATGTATGAGGTGTCCGCACCAACACATAGCAGTGGATTCTTCCAGATATCATCCAGTATTGATAATGTTAAGGCTATATTTGTATATCTACAACGAGCTAAAACAAACAATGCAGAAGCGAATCCGTACCTGTTTGACACTTTTAAAGTAAATTCAGATGATAATGCTTGCAGTCTTACAACATGCAGATTGGAATACGGCAACGGAGTATTCTACCCAGAGACTGAATACGATTCAGAATCAAAAGTAAGGATCTTCAATGATTTAATGTCCTATGGTATGAGAAAGAATGATTACAACAGCGGTACACAGCTTAACCTATCGAATTACAATGGTCTCTATCCACTAATCTATTTCGATCTATCATATCAAACAGAAAAAGTAACAAGAGACCCAAAGCAGTTGATCTTCAGGTACAAACTGAACGCCAATAGTGCTGGAAATAGTGCTTTCAATGTTCATGCCGTTGTTCTATATGAGGAGACTGTCGTCATTGACAAAGTGGGAAATGAATTGGTTATAGTGTAAAAACAGTAATAAATTACTAATCAAATAATATCATTATTTCATATATGTTTTATAGCCAGAAAATTATATAACATATTATATATACAGTAAATGACTCAACTTTATGAGATTAATGTGAAATTGTCTGACAATCAAAAGAAAAATCTTAGCAATGCTTTCCATAAAAGGGAAACGATCGTTCTCAGGCTTTCAAACGACTCTCTTCGTGGGAATGATACTCTATATGTCCCAGCAATGGTAAAAAAAAGGTTGGAGAAGAATCGGCAATTGGGTAAAGGTATGGACATTAAGCTTGCGAAAACAAATATTAGAAAACAAGTCGGTGGAAGTTTGTTAACTACCATTCTAACCCTTGGACGTGCAGCTTTCCTACTATTGGTAAAACCCTTGGTCTATCAGCTCTAGCTGGCTTGGCTTCAGAAGGTGCTTCTCAAGTGGTTAAAGCAATTTCTGGAGGAGGAGTACAGTCAGGTGGTTTTCTCATACCCCAAGATAAAATAAATAAGCTGATAGAATATAAACATCTTTTAACAACGAAACAAAAACAGGACATATTGAATGCTCTTCAGTCAGGTTCAGGTGTTCATGTAAAACCCACAAAAACACAATCAGGTGGATTCCTCGGAACTCTGTTGGCAAGCATTGGTGTTCCACTCCTTCTAAATGCTTTGACTGGTAAAACTGGTAGCAGTGCTCCTCGAATTGGAAATAGTAAGAAAAAGGGTACGGGAGCTCCAAGAATTGGTGTATATAGACCACCTCCATTTATAGGTACATGGGATAATCCAATTGGTATGGGGATAAAAAAAAAAGCTCCAAAGAAAAAGACAACAAAAAGAGGCGAAGGCTTGCTATTAGGGAAAAACAGCCCATTCAATGGCATCCCACTACTAGGGGCAATATTCTAAACCCCAAATTCGACAAAGACATCCCGTTAAGTAATCACGATCTAATAAAATGGTGCAGATATTTAAACATCCCAGTAAATGATGTGCTGTCAAGGGATGAAACAGTTCCACATAATCATAGCCAAGCATTATTTATTTACAATCTAGAACCTAGTTATATGGCAGGATCTCATTGGGTTACAACTTATGTAAAAGACAACGTGATAAATTATTTTGACAGTTTTGGTATGCCTCCATTTCAAGAGATCGTAAATCATGCGAAAAGAAGGAATATGACACTGCTTCACCAAAACAACCAAATCCAAAACATAAAAACGTCCACATGTGGCTACTTCTGTTTATACTTTCTGAACGAAATGAATAAGGGGAATTCGTATTATAATTTATTGCAAGTATTTGACGTATATGATACAATGAAGAATGAGAGATTCCTCGAACATTATTTTAGAAATATCTAACTTATATATATAAATGGTTAAATCATATTGCGTTAAGGAAAAACGACAGACGGAATCAGTACCTGGTTCTGAACGATATGTAAGAACTAAAAACAATCGATTGATGTTGAAATCACAATGTTCTTCTTGTGGAATAATAAAAAGCCGATTTGTATCCAATAAAAAAAGGGAAACTAAATAGCCAGTCAGAGATGGCTGGCGGATTTTTAGATATTACTGGTTCTCATACTCTTGGTGAAATTGCAGCTAAAAGTGTTTTAAAAGGTTTGTATAATTTAGGTAGAATTGGTGCTTCAAAGGCTATTAAATCAGATTTTGCTAAACAAAAGATCAAAGGTATGGCTAACAAATATCTGGATCAAGCTTTGGATAGTATTACATCAGATTTATCAAAGAAAATAGATCCTTTACACAAAGGCGGTGCTATTGATATACATAAAGCTATTTTAAAAGTAGCACCAAAAAGGGGTTTTGTGATACCTGGTCATCGATATACAGGACCTGGGAATCCCCTTGATGAGCAATTGAAATATGACCCAAAAACTGGTCAAATACTTGAGATCTATCAGCAACCAACGGGTAAAACAGATGCTGTCAGTATGCAGCATGATGTTGATTACAGTGTTTGTGGAAATAAACCAAAAAGTGATCAAGTCAAATGTAAAAACAATGCAGATCGTAAAATGGTTAAGTCACTGGATGATGTACCTTATAATGAGAGACAATGGGGTCATTGGTTGGCTAGAAACACGATTGATATAAAACAGAAATTTGGTCTTGGTGTTAAAAAAAGGAAGCCAAAAAACGGAAAGCGGCGTTGAGTAAAAATGATTGGGCTCAACAATTAGCCGATGAATTACATAAGCCAATCAAACGAAAATTCAGAACTAGAAGAGTTATTGTCAATGGAATAGATGATATTTGGAGCGCTGATCTTGTAGAAATGCAGAAGTTTTCAAAATGGAATAAAGGTTATAGATATTTGTTAAACATCATTGATGTGTTTTCAAAATTTGCTTGGAGCATTCCCATTAAAAATAAAACCGGTAATACAATTACTAAATCATTTGATGATGTTATTAAAAAGTATAAAAGAAAACCAAAATATTTATGGGTAGATCAAGGATCTGAATTCTATAATAAAACTTTCAAAGACTGGTTAAAGAAAAATAATATTGAGATGTATTCTACTTTCAATGAAGGTAAAGCTGTTGTTATTGAGAGATTCAACAGAACATTGAAATCTAAGATGTGGAAACAATTCACAGCCAAAAATACAACACAATATTTAGACATGTTACCAAAACTATTAAATGAATACAACGTTACAAAACATTCAAGCATAAAGATGACACCTACAGAAGCCAGTAAAAAGAGCAATGAAGGAACTGTTTACTTTAATCTATATGGTGATATAGAGCAAGTAACATCTAAATCGAAATTTAAGGTTGGTGACAAGGTTAGAATTTCAAAGTATAAACGGAATGTGTTCGACAAGGGTTATACACCAAACTGGACTGAAGAAGTGTTTACAGTCGATAAGATACAATACACTAATCCTATAACTTACAAATTAAAAGATCTCAATGATGAATCAATAGAAGGATCTTTCTATCAACAGGAGTTATTGAAAGCTAAACAAGATATTTTTCGTATTGATAAGGTCATCAAACGAGATTATAAAAAGAAACAAGCTTTGGTATCATGGTCTGGTTATCCAAAAGAGTTCAATTCATGGGTACCTCTAAAGGACGTTAAAAATATATAATGTTTATATATATCATGAGTGGCACTGAGAAATATATCAAAAAAATAAATTTTCAAATTCAGGAATGTGAAGATGAAATAGACAATCTTCATGATAAAATATATGATAATGAGCGTAGATTGGATCTGTTACAATATAAAAAGAAATTATTGAAACTTTATCATAAAAAAATACATGAAATTGATGAAGATATAACATTGAAACAGTTATTGAATATTATCTGCAGTGAGATAGAAAACAATAGATACGATGATGAATGTAATGTGTTGAAACAAACCAAAGTGGATAATGTCAAATATCTCAAACGTGAAAATAATATTTTTACACCTGTGAATACAACAAGTAATGCAAATTTGATTAATGAGACTTGGCTTTAAAAAAGGTTTAAAGAGATGTTACTATTTACAAGTATCCCAGAAATTTCTAAGATATTTATATCTTTGCATTCGCTATTCATTGGTAGCCAAAAATATTAATGTTTCTGGCTATTATCAACGATATTTAAACGCACTAAAATGACTTAAAAAAATAATCATACTATATAGTAATGGTAAAACAATCAAGGGGAAGACCTAAAAAGTATATAACTGATGAAGAAAAACGTATTATGGGACGTGTTTATTGTAAGAAGTATAATGACAACCCAGAGAATAAATATCATTGTATTGAATGCAATAAATATTTCCATCCTGCAAGTAAATATAAACACAATAAAACTAGAATTAATCAATTGAATTCACAAAAATACAACAACGAATAACACAAGAATATCATAAAAAGATAATCATATGACCAATCATATATGATTATCTCAAATTATTTCCAAAATGATTCCAAAAATAAACGCACTATGAAAATGACTTAAAGAAATATTATATATAGTTATATATATATATATATATATATATATATATATATATATATATATATATATATATATTTGACATTATATATATATATATATATATATATATATATATATATATATATAATGAATTTTGAAAAATCTCAACTTATGAAACTTAAGAAGTCAGAACTAATTAAACTGTTAATGAAACAGAATGCTAAACCAGCTCCTAAAATGATAATAGTGGATTACGAAAAACAACGTAGGAGACCAGTGCCTACACCAAGAAAATCTGTTAAACAGATGGTTACGGAATACGAAGACAATATTATTTTACCACCTATTGAGTTCAGAGATAATTACAAACCAATTCCAGCACCAAGAACTAAAAAACAAATGTTGGAAAAACCAATTCCAGCACCAAGAAGTAAGGTCTCAAATGAATTCAATTTCGATGACACTATTTTTGATTCATCATCCAATGACCAACCTCTATTCAAAATAACCGAAATCAGAAATACAGCTAATAAAAAATTCAACGGTTATACTAATGAATTCAAAATTTCTGTACGCAAAAATTTCATAAACAATAAAAATGATGTTTTCAGTGTCTTTGAAAAAATGGTTGAAATGACAATAAAGAAAAGACAGTTAAAAGGTAATGACAGATTCAGATTGGTAATTTCAAATGATGAATTAGATCATCCTATCTCAACAAAATTGTTAAAAGTTTCTGATTTCAAGTTAAATCAACTTTCAGATGTTATTAATACGTTGGAATATAAAGAAATAGATTTAGAAAATTGCAAAATAATTATTCAATATGTGAAAATACCAACAGGTAGAGGGCGGTTATATTTATCAAAACAAACAGTGAATAGGAAACAATGTATTATCACAATAAAAAATAATGACACAACATGTTTAGCAAGGGCTATTGTAACAGCTTATGCTCATTTACACCCTGAGAATTACACCACAACTCAGTTGAAAGATGGATTAAACAAAAGCCGAAAACTACAAGAAACTGAAGCTATAAAATTACATGAAAATTGTAATGTAGAGATAAATGAATATGGAAACAGTTTGGAAGATGTCCATAGCTTTGCATCATATTTAGATACAGAGATTAATATCATCGATTCAGAACACTTCAATGAAATCATATACACAGCCAACAAAGGAAAAACAGACAAAATCTATTTATACAAAACACGAAATCATTTTGATGTTATAAAATCAATGACAGCTTTTTTAGATGTAGCTTATTACTGTCAAAGTTGTAAAAAAGCTTATACAAGACGTGACAAACACAAATGCCCACAAAAATGCCTACCTTGTTTTAAATATTTTCCAGATGGAAATAAATGTGATGGAAAAGACGTCACCTGTAAACACTGCAATCGTGTTTTTCATGGTGATGTTTGTTTTAAAAATCATACAAGTAATCGTTCTAAAAAAGATGACAATGATTCAGTATGTAACAGTGTAGCAAAATGTTCAAAATGCAACCAAATAATACTGAAACCATATATAAAAATGCACAAATGTGGATATAAAATGTGTAATAACTGTAACAAATATTGTGAAAGTAAGCATAAATGTTTTATGAAAAAGATAAAATTTAAAGGAGGTAATTGTATCAAAGACACTAAAAATCCTTGCAGATTAAATAAATCCATACTAAAAAAAGATTATTGTTATTCATGTAGAACATATAATGAAAAATATTCATTTTTTGATTTCGAATGTACACAAAACACTGGAACAAATGTAGTCAATTTGGCTATCTGTCATGATTTCAATGGTAATGAATCAATCTTCAATGATATTAATAGTTTTTGTAATGGAATTCTCAATGAAAAATATAAAGGTTACACATTTGTGGCTCATAATTCAAAAGGATACGATAGCCATTTTATTCTTAAATGGTGTATAGATAATGGTTTCAAACCTTATTGTATTTACAATGGTGCAAAAATAATGATGATGGAAATTCCAAAATTAAGAATAAAAATAATCGACAGCCTAAATTTTATTCAACAACCTTTGTCCTCTTTCCCTAAAACATTTGATTTAATCGAGTTGAAAAAAGGATATTTTCCACATTATTTCAACAAAAATTGTAATCAAAACTATATAGGAGAGATGCCATCTAAAAAACATTATGGATATAATCAAATGAAAACACAAGATAGAGAGAAATTTTTACAATGGTATGATGACCGTGTTAATGAAAATTATGTTTTCGATTTCAAAAAAGAAATAATTGAATACTGTAGGTCAGATGTTGATATATTAAGAAGATGTATGTTAAAATTCAGACAAGATTTCATGAACCAAGAAAATATTGATCCACTAAAATATATCACAATAGCTGGTGTTTGTATGGCTATTTATAGAGGAAATTACATGCCAAAAAATACCATAGCTGTAGTTGATAATGTTGTTCAAACAGAAAACCACAGTACAGTTAGTATTGCATGGCTGGATTATATCAGCAAGAAAAATAATATTAAAATTCAACATGCCTTAGAAGGTGGTGAAAAAGCTATCAAATGTATCAATAACAAAATAAAAGTAGATGGTTTTTGCGAATCTACAAATACTGTTTATGAATTTCAAGGTTGTTTCTGGCATGGATGCCCAGATTGTTACAAACCTGATGTTATCAATAACAAGAATCAAAGCGACATGGGTACTTTGTATAATAAAACCCAAGATAAAAATAACAAAATAATAACTGTACTGCTGGTTACAATCTTATTGAAATGTGGGAATGCAAATTAAAAAACGATAAAAATTTTCAGAAATATTATAAAGTTGAATGGAATCGAGAAGTGGTCGAACCGTTAAACCCGAGAGATGCTTTTTATGGTGGACGAACAAATGCTACCAGATTATTGTATAAATTCAAAGAAGGTGAATGTGGAAAATATATTGATTTTTGTTCTCTTTATCCTACAGTTCAGTTCTACAAAAAATATCCCATAGGTCATCCTAAAAAAATAATATCACCAGAAAAATACGACGTAAAATGGTATGGTTTCATAAAATGCAAAATTTTACCACACGAAATTTATACCATCCAGTTTTACCTCAGAAAATAAAATGTGAAAAATCAGAAAAGTTAATGTTTCCTCAGTGTATATCATGTGCAAAAACAAAACAACAAGACAAATGTCAGCATAGTGAAAATGAGCGATCATTTATAGGTACATGGACAACAGATGAAGTAAATAAATCCATTGAAAAAGGTTATACAATCATAAAAATATACGAGGTTTGGCATTTTGAAAAGTCAAGCAATGATTTATTTAAAGGAAATATCAAAAAATTCATTAAGCTTAAACTTGAATCAACAAAATATAATTTCAAAAATGAAAAAGAAGAAATGATTTTCAGAAATAATGTCCAAAAAAAATTAGATATTGAATTAGGTGAATTAAATGAAAATGCAGGTTTACGAGCTATTGCTAAAATGTGTCTAAACAGTTTATGGGGTAAATTTGGTCAACGAAATAATATGAATCAATGTAAATACGTAACTGATATTAATGAATTTTATCAAATAGTACTTGATGATACCATTGATAATTTAAATATGAATTTCATAAACAATGAAATGGTACAAATGGCTTATACGTATAAAGATCAGTTCGTTGACAATTCATATAATACTAATATCTTTGTAGCATGTTTTACAACCAGCAGTGCACGGCTAATGTTGTATGAAAAACTAGATTATTTAGGTAAACAAGTATTATATTTTGACACAGATAGTATTGTGTACATTGAATCTCCAAAGAGTAAGAAAGTAGAAACAGGAGCTATGTTAGGTGATCTCACAGATGAATTAGATGGTGAAATTATAAAAGACACTTTTGTATCAGGTGGTCCAAAAAATTATACTTTCATATGTGGAAGTAATAAACAGAAATGTGTTATCAAAGGCTTCAGACTTAACCACGAAAATTCCCAAATACTAAATCACACAAATATGGTTAAAATGGTAAAAAACGAAATCAAAGACCTCACGTTGGTAAATGCACAGAAAATAACCAGACAAAACAAACAAATCGCAAACAAATATGAAGAAAAGGTATACAGTTTTGGATATGACAAGCGCGCAATAAAACACATATCTGAAAACTGTATCGAAACATATCCTTATGGATATTAAAACCCCCACTCTGATGCATGGTTGAATAAAGGTTGGTAAAATCAACTTCCTGTTTCCCATGCGTGGGAAACGAATTTTAAGATAAGAAAACAATAGCATTGGATGACTTCATTTCATAGGGGACTTCCCCTGATTTTTCCGAGAATGTCACACACCGATAACTCCATCCTGTTTACAATCTGATGACTTATTTCCTTACAATAAAAATTCCCACGCGTGGGAAACTATCTTTGTTCCATTGCGTAGAAGTTATTTTTAATCCAAATGCTAACTCTTTGATGGTTGTCATAAAAGGTGATGAGACAATAAATATTCCCACGCGTGGGAAACTGAACCAATATAAACAAGAGTGGAAGGCATAATATTTCGCACACGTTTGATATCACTGATGGATAAACAGCGTTTTATTGCGTTTAGAACAGACCTGGCAAAGTTGAGAGATCTTGTAAAGGGAAATCAAAGTCCACAATATGTTGAAAATATTTTCTCTCGTGATCTGAAACAATAGCTATAGTGATGACTCATTTCATAGGGGGCTTCCCTTGTTTTTCCGATAATGTCACACACCGATAACTCCATCCTGTTTACATTTTATTTCCTCACAATAAATATTCCCACGCGTGGGAAACTATCTTTGTTCCATTGCATAGATGTTATTTTTAATTCAAATGCTAATCATGGAAGCTGACATAAAAGGTGATGAGACAATAAATATTCCCACGCGTGGGAAACTGAACCAATACAAACAAGAGTGGAAGGCATAATATTTCACACACCTTTGATATCACTGATAGATAAACAGCGTTTTATTGAGTTTAGAACAGGCCTGGCAAAGTTGAGCGATCTTGTAAAGTTAAATCAAACCCCATAATATGTTGAAAATATTTTCTCTCGTGATCTGAAACAATAGCTATAGTGATGACTCATTTCATAGGGGGCTTCCCCTGTTTTTCCGAGAATTGTGTCACGCAAAGGATTCTATTATGTGGAATCACGCAATGGAATAAACGCAAAGGAAATCACGCAATGGAATAAACGCACTTTGTTTTTATTAACATATAGTTTCATTTGATTTTACCATTTAATATTTCCATTTTATTTTTTGCCATTCAATATTTCTATATTTTAAATCCAGCAGATAGAAAGTAGTGATGTACTACATTCTCTGAGGCAATTGCCTCAGGGTGTAGTACATTACTACTCATACCATTTACAATATTTTTCTAAATGTTGGAAAACATAAGAGCCCCTGTTCTTAGTTAAGAAGTCAAGATAAAGGAAGCTCTGCTTAATCACTGGGAATAACTTATTTTAAACAAACAAACAAACAAGCGTATCTGTTACACCTTTTTAACCCGTGAATATACGCGCATGCGAAATGAACGGGTTATCGGTAACGGCGACTGATATGCAAATGAGTCACTCGCTCACTCCTTCCATCAGCTGTAAACTTAGTGACGTAATGCTTTGTTACGAATGCGTTTTGTAACAAGAACAGCGTGAATCCAGCGATAACAATAACTGAATTGGTGTAAACGAATATAAACAACAATAAGCTTAAAGATGTTTCGCATTTGGAGTCTTTAATGCAACGTTAAAATCAATCTAAAAGGAATTTTCAACTGAGACACCTGTTTTGATGGTTATCTACTTTTAAGTAATATAATTTATCTCAATTTAAGTCAGTGGTCACGGTGGTCGAGTGGTGTAAAGCGTGGACTCACAGCCGAAAAGCCTCGGTTCGAATCTCGCTCGGGCCGTTCATCTTTTTTTTTTTTTCATTTTTTTTCTTTCTTCTTCGGACTGAACATTTTGAAAGTGATGTACTGTATTTTTATTTTTTGCGTTTGTCAAAAATCCTTACGTTTAATTTAAAAAAAATATATTGAACCGTGACAGAGTAAAAACATAAGCTTACCGCATTGCGTTTAAACGCGTTACGCATTTCAAATTCACGGGTTGGCTCTAAGGAGCCTTTGATTTCTTTCGTAACTGGTTTAGTTCTCTCATTTCGTAAACATTTCCCCTTGTTATTGCTGCGACACTGTGTTATAAATTCATTCTATTTTTCTCACTTTGAGCTGACGATGATCAATCGGTTTCGATCTAAACATGTTTTGTAAAATGAAATGTGTTGTCGTTCTGTTAAAAAATCATATTGATACACGCGAAGAAGAAGAAGAAAACCAAAAACGTTTCGAGGGTGATTCAACTGTGTACACTATTTATTTTATTGACCTTTTTTCAATGCAAAATAAGTATCATTTGACTGACACGGCACTACCGCTGTATAGTTCGTACATAGTTCATTTAGTTCCAAAAAATTCATCGTATTCTATCTTGTTTACATGTAAATGAGAGCAGCAAATCTGGTCAGAATCATTTGCAAAATACAAGATGGGACATTTTCGTCCCCAGAGCCACTTGGCCCTCTTAGTCGGAGCCTGAGTACGAGGACCAAGGGGCCCCTTGACCCTTGTACTCAGGCTCCGGCGGTTAAGAGGGCCAAGCGGCACTGGGGACGAGAATGAAGATGGAAAATAAACAATCTCGGCCTCAGGGCCTTCTCCGTTTTCAAAATGGCGGGGCGGGCGTATTAAGGCCTGGGCAAGGTTTCCAAAATACTCCAAAAATACTGACGTGTTTTGTCGTGTGAACAACAGTTTCAGATGCCAGAAAACAAATACGGCTACCAATCACTGGGAATAACCTCTGAAAACAAACATGGCTACCATTCACTGGAAATAAACCCTGAAAACAAACATGGCTACCAATCAATGGAAATAACCTCCGAAAACAAACATGGCTACCAATCACTGGAAATAACCTCTGAAAACAAACATGGCTACCAATCCCTGGAAATAACCTCTGAAAACAAACACGGCTACCATTCACTGGAAATAACCTCTGAAAACAAACACGGCTACCAATCGCTGGAAATAACCTCTGAAAACAAACATGGCTACCAATCGCTGGAAATAACCTCCGAAAACAAACATGGCTACCAATCGCTGGAAATAATCTCTGAAAACACCAATTCATCGTGTCAAATATTCCCCGATTCTTGGAGTATTTTGTCTGTCTTGTCCTTAAACGCGGTCAAACGAGAGAAATTTGCAAAAGTTAAGCAAAGTACTGTAAAGTTAAGGTTGTCATTTTCACTGTTTAAAGTTTAATCATGATATATTGCCAATACACTGTCAATTTACCAAACGTTTTGTAAGTTTGCTAAAAACGTTCTAAGCTTTTAAAAACTGTGAACTGCAGAATTGTCGGCGCCATTTGCCAACTTAATTTCGATCAGGCGCAAAGAGTTTTGGTCAGTTTTCAACGGAAAAAGCTCAACCAAATTGTAATTCCTTTTTCGTAAAATGGTTTTGAAACAACCGGACTTGTTTCTTTATTTCTCCAAAGCAAATTGGCTGTCAGTTAGCATAACAAGATAAATGAAAACGTGTCATCCGGTACTAAAAGCTGTCAGCACTATGGAATAATACGTCAATAGTTGGAGATTTATAATAATCGTGAAAGCATACAAAACAAACCCGGCCTCTTGCTGTTGCCGAATTTGCTTGTGATAGCGACAGTGGTGGCAATGAAATAAGCAACCAGGTGAAGGTTTTAATTCTGTTCTAATTCTATCTTCAATTGAAAACTGTTGCTCATCAAACCAACTGCAGGCATGGGTGTCATCTGGTGATGTGATTTTGTTACGTGATCACCTCAGTTTTATAGGTGCAGCTTCGAACTTGATCTAATCCCGTTGTAATTTACTGTTTGCCAGCAACACTCAGCTACATCACTTTAAACGTGAACAGCTCCGCTTAAACCACGTCGCGGACTACAAAACAACGATCGAAGACGTTTTAACCATCAAAACTATAAAATATTGAAAACAACTGCGGATTTAAAACAAAGCGACTTTGAAGGATGACAGTAGACAGCTGAGTAGACAACAAAGGGGCATAATGAAAGTACCTGCCATACTGGGACTTGTCGGACTTATTGCTTTATTTTTGGCCGCCATTTTATTGTACATTTGTAAAAGAAGGTTTGTTGTCGAGCCACATACATCGTCTTCAGGAAGAGCATGTGTCGTGAACCATGAAGGAGAAGCTTGGGACCCTGTGTAGTGCAGTCAGTACGTCCCATCTTATTAAATTGTGTTGTTTGGAAAAATTCGGTCGAACGTTGGAGCTTTCATCGAGAACAAAATCAACGATAAAATACAACAACCAATTTATGTACTGAAATCAATTGCAGCTGCAAAACCGGCACAGCGTGCAGATGGCAACTAGAACAGTTTAATTACCCGGCTTCTGTGAGAAAATAAACTGAATATCAACATTTTCCAAAACAAAACATCATGACAGCGTTGACTGTCTTTAGTCGGACACATTGAAGGATACATCATAAATAATACACTTGTACAACGTTTATGAAGCTTTGTGGGTGGTCAACATGTTTGATGGACATTTTGCTCATCATATAACCATTCCTTTTCTTGAAGTCTAACTTAACATTGAAACCAAAAATAAAATAATAAAATGGAAAAAAATACATTAAGGCAAATCTCTGAAGTGATACTGGCAGTGATTATGTTCGCATTTGATTATTGCTTGTTGACAGGCGTTTGTGGTTTAACTACAGACTAGGAAGATGAGATGTTGTAAAACAACTGCACCCTAAGATCCTGTCTGATTTTGATTCTCAGTACGTTTGGTTTGAGACACCGAAAACTTAGGGTAAGGGTGTGGTAAATGAAGCAAAGCGCTGTGAACGTGAGAGAAGGTATGTTCACTTGGTGAAATGTAGCCAACAAGGGCAGTTTGTGAGGTGGGAAGAACATGTGGTTGAAAGGAAGTTGTCTTCGAAAGAGTTGTGAGCATGGGGGTCGGCGCAACTGAGTTTCCTAGTGAAGTCAACATATGATATGCTCCCATCGCCAGCAAATCTTGTACGCTGGAATGTGTCTGAAGAGGACAAGTGCCAGTGCGGACAGTATGGCACCCTGCGTCATATCCTGTCTGCCTGCCCTTTGTGCCTGAAAGATCGGTACACTTCGCAACACAACCAAGTGTTGAGCGTCATTGTGGATGCTATGGAGGCAAAGGTGAACGAGATTAACCAGGGAAAGTTACCCGTGAAAGAGTGCCAAGGCAAAGTGGTGTCCCATCAGATGATGGACGAGAGGTGACAAGGTTCCTCGAAGATAGCGGCGGACCTAGATAGTTCCCTTGTCTTTCCCATTGTAACTACTAGCCAGCGGCTAGATATAGTAATTTGGAGCGATGATGCCAGGCGGGTGATTGTTAGAACTGACAGTACCCTGGGAAGAGAACTTGGCGGAGATGCGGACGATCGGAAACAGAAACGATATGAGGAGCTGGTAGACTCATGCAGAGAGGGGGGCTGGAGGCCACAGTAAGAGTACCACCAGGCTTCCGGCTGCCGTGGTTAAGTCAGCCGTGAACTGGTAAACAACGTGCGTGGTAGATTTGGACTAACAGTAAAAGAACTAAAAGCACTGACACCTGCTTTTCAACAGTATTTCATGTGGTTGAAGCGTGACGACAAAGCGTGGTTGGAGTAACATCTTTTAACATCTAATCTAGGCCACTTTAAACATTTCCCCGGTCAGCACTGGTTTTCACAAAGCCTCCTAAGAGAGGGGCCCCGCCATAGCAGGATGCAGTCGAGGATTAGGGGCCGAAACTCGCTGCCATGGTTTCCTCCTGAAGACTTCTATGTGGTTGCTGGATCCGCGGGATATGGAGCTGCTGTTTGGAAAGCACGAGTGTTTCAACATCCTCTGGTCACCATTTAGGGCTGATATACCTGCATTTGGAAATGGAGTAAATGTACTTTAATCTTCAATTTTGCTGTTTTATTTGATTTATTGGTAATAAAATACGCTAATCTTACTACTGTCATTTCCAACATAAAATGTTTTCCTCATAAACAATTGAAGGACTGAGAGCATAACCGACCTATGTCGAGTTTTAGGCCTTTTTTATTTTTTTTCTCGCTCAGATTTGTCCATTTTTGGCATGTGAACTGCAAATTAGTTTCAAAACATTATTCAGAATTTTTTCTGTTGTTTTTTTCCGTCGTTTTCGAGAAATAACGTATGCGTATATATATATATATATATATATACATATATATATATATATATATATATATATATATATATATATATTTATAATTCAACACATTGATACACTGCCCAAATATGGTAAAAAAGTTATCGATATATGCTATGTCTACATGACATATAACCAGCGATGGCGGTAAATTTCGCATTTTGAAGGAAAGTGAAAATGACTGCTGCCTGCAATTTCGTGTTTTTTGCGAAAACGTGCGTGAACTATTAGTTAAAAAAGGGAAAAGAAAGAAAAAAAGAGAGGAAAAGAAAAGAGAAAAATACTGTTCACATGATTGGACAAATTAAAAAAGGCGCGAAATTTTCGCGTTGTCGCGGTCGCAGTGTTGTTTCTTGGCGTAGCTGAATGAAAACTGGTTCAAAGTTTAACCGCTCGACAAGAAGTGAATGAAGGAGCACAATTTTCGTGAAATTCCTTTGGTAATCACCTCTGGAATATGATATAGACTTGATGTTTCCTCTGAAAAGTTTCTGATCTCGTCATTTAATACGGCTGTGGAAGCTAAAAAACGAGCATTCCAAGTTTGTAAACAACATTGATCGACTCAGCTCGTACTTCGATGTTTGAAAATTTGGTGCTTATGGAAGGGACTAAAAAGCCAAATCAACTACAGGTACGATGTTTTAACCGTTTCTTGTATCCTTTAGCTGTGAATTTTTGTAAGTTTACTGTCCACGCTGCAGTTCTTTCCGACTTTTCGCCGCTGTTTAGGTTCGTAGCCGTGTGTTTGTTCAATTTGTTTTGATTCTGAATTGAACTTTTTAAGATACGAAACACTTGTAACTAAGACATTCTATGCCATTTTACTGTGTTTTAATTCTTGTAGTCACTACTCTGTCCCGTTCTTTGAGTAGACGAACGCTCCGGCTTCGTAGAAACTGTAAGCTTAAACTGATTGTGTACGCTAAATTAATTTTAGCTTGGCAAAAGTTTCGGCATTCATTGCTTGTTGTTTAAGAAATGGTTCGAGGTAAAATATTGTAGTTAGCCTTTTTACTTAATGAAAGGTTGTATATCTCAATGATCTTTTTCTCGAAACTGTGATTTGTTATCAATGTGTTGAATTATAAAACAGTTATAGTGTTCAAGCTTGCACAATGTTGACAAAGGCGCCACTTTCATTCATGAAATGTGTGATGTTGCAAGTTTCGCGAGGTAAAACATTTGTAAGTTTTTTTCTTTAAATAAAAGGCATGTCGGCGATATTTTTTTTTCAAACTGTGCTTTGTTATCAATGTGTTGAATTATAAAACTATTATAGCGCTCAAGCTTGCGTGATATCGCCTAATTTTAGCCGACTCGGCCTACGGCCTCGTCGGCTAAGTATTAGGCGATATCACGCGCGCTTTCGCGCTATAATAGTTAAATATCTGCATGTCTCCCGCTGAATCCGGCTCGAAAAAATGAATCCCAAAGTTTACCCGAATTTATCGATTTTATGCTGCTTTTTCACTTCAGATGGCCAAGTTTGGGCACGTACCGCTAAATCCCCCTCAAGAAAAATAAATACCGAAGTTCATTCCCTCAAAATCGCTTCATTTTTATCACCAATAGTCAGCCACTTAGATTTGCGCCATCTCGCTTATCCTTACGGACCTCCTTAGGGAAGCACTCCTGGTCCTCCGCTGCCGGTCTTTGCCAGCCTTGCTGAATTTCACCGGGCAGTATTTCCAGCTCCCGCGCGACCACCTATAGCCAACCTATCTACCACTGTCGCAAAGCATGTCGGGACATCATTGGCTAAAACGAAAAGGGATATTGCGCCCAAAACAAAATACGGAAAATACGGAAAATAAGTCTTGAAGCACTTCGGATATCGATCGGGCATTTTAACTACGGCACGGGATGGGAAATGGCCCACAACTCACAACCCTGTCCCTTTTCTGATCCCAAGTGATTCCAAACTTTCCCACCGGCTAGTCTTCACCACCACGGCCCACTTTCACCTTGAGCGCTGAATAGCGCTTTGGATACAGGTACGACAAGAACACGAATCGTTTCTTTGAGAGGTGCCAGAGACTTAAGGATTTTTGGACTTACTGATGTCCTTCAATCACCGGACGGGCCTTAAACATATTGGCTTATAAGCACGATACAGACGATGTGTTGCCGTAGCGAGCTCGCGATCGATAAGCGAGCCAGGCGTGAGTCTGAATAACGGTGTTTTCGTTCAGGTCGTTGTCACTGGTCAGGAGTATTGCGGTCACATATTCTCACGGCCAATATGCTTTGTAATGGCGTAGAAATTACGCTCTGAATTTACAGTCAAAGCACTAGAGGGTCAGAACTCTGCTTTTTTCAGGTGAAATTGTTCAAATTATTTGTTGCACGATAAAACGAGGGAAATCTGAGCGAGAATAGGCACAGGGGGCCCACACAAATTGTGTGACCCTTGTTCGTATTTTTAAATTTAGAGGAAATGTATGGGACTATCGAAAAGGTTCACTTATCGTAATATACTGCGAAATGTTGAAATGTTGTGTGTTGTCGTTCTTGTAGCTGAAAACGGCGAATTTACGCGATTTGAAGGGTTTTTCATCGGACGTTTACCGGAGCGTATAGTAGAGAGACCTTTCCCTGGGGACAAGGTTGGTGACAAACTCCTCTAACAAATATGGGAAAAATAGTTTGACTTGTCTTCGCTTTTCTTTTCTTTTCTTTTTTTTTTCCCCAAATATTAATTAACTTGGTGGGATGTATATTCCCGGAAATGAGTAAATGAGAATAAGCACTTGATTTAACATATTTTCCTGTTGTTAGTGTTCTGACTGGATCAGCAAACTGAGTAAAATATTAAGTAAGAGTATTTCCACTGCATTGAAGACGTACTGCTTAAAATAAACCATTTGTTGCCTTGTTATATTGTAACGAGGTCGTCCACGATCTCCTGTAAATACTTTGTCTGACCGAAAGCCTTGAGCATTTGCCGGTAGTTCACTGCCTATCAGACACTTGGCTTTCAGACAGGAGCGAAAATATTTCTGCTTCTGCGCTGAATACTTGTAAACTTAGTGCTAATATGTGTTCTACTCTGTCGAACTATATCGAATTATAAAGAACTCTATGGTTGACGGTTATAATAGTGTTATCGATTTTTAAGTAATTTATGTTAATATATTTAATATAATTCTTTTAAATTTCAAGTTAGTAGTTAGTACAAGAAGTAATACTTTTTAATAAAAATTGTCATTTAACTCTATATTCCTTTTGCTCATATTGTAATTAATTTGGGACACCTACTCGATTAGTTTACTAACTATTAAGGTGTCCCAAACTCTACACACATAACAAAATATTTAGTAACTTATTGTTCTTTCTTCTCCTAAATACTTCTTATTTTTACACAGGAATTGTAAATTATTGTGACTCTTTTCTATTCTATAATATGTATTGTGTCCATGATTTTGTTAAA